>CAJHNH020000758.1:52500-199438 GCA_905116865.2 Candidula unifasciata
TGTGTGTGTGTGTGTGTGTATAAGGAATTATGAAAGAGGCCTTCTCTTAAGTTTACTACTTATTACGGGGTCTGCCTAACCAAACTATGATGCTAGATAATAAATACTTATGAGACGCCTTAACATAATGACTTTTGCCTTCCGGTCTTAAGGTCTTGGATTCAAATTTCTACTTCGACCCAGTCTCAAATGGGTGCTAGAAAATGTCATGAGAAGTAAATTCGTCAAATGCAATGTTGCAGCACTTGCGTCAAAAAAAGGGACTTTACTACTTTAACCCCCCCCCCCCCCCCACCCCCTTTTTTTTTCAGCCTCTAACTAAATAACATCGTCACTCGCCTCAATGCAATTTAAACCAGCTTCTTGAATTGCAACCAAAATACCTTCCTAGGTTACAGCCTGAAAATTTACACGGAGTGATTAGAGGAGTTACTGTTCTCAACAGGAACACATCCACAAAACCCTTGTCGACTGTTATGAAACAAATATATTAGGGGGCAATGCGGTTCAGAAGTATTTAAACTCACTATCAGCGACAGGTTGAAAGATGCAAACCGTGGACAGTGGGGCGTGAGAGACAACAACAAAATTTATAATCTGTTTAAATCACTATTAATTACTGGTATAATCAGGACTGACAATCTGCGATGTAAGCCGGCATACAGAGAGAATGACAGATAACTCAGAAACTGGGTACACAGAAGAGTTGAATAGAACAGACCACTAGGCAGACCAAGAAGACGGCTTTGAGATAATAGACAGACAGACCTTTAAGAACTCGGAGGCATCAAAAGGAAAGAGAAAGGTCAGTCGTATACATTAATGGAAAAGGGTGATAATCTGCATCATTGAACCCCAAGAGCTCGCCGGAATGCTGAAGATAGAAGACCGGCAAGTGAATGCATGCTAGTCACTGCGCCAGAGCGGTTCATAAAATGCATTTGTGTTTGAGCTTTGTAGACTTTACCGTTACAGATAGCAGCCACGAGTGCATAAAAAAAAAAAAAGCATGCAGGTAAAGGGTGGTAAAAACATTATCCACAGCTCACACACATTGATCACTTAATTATGTTTCCAGGTTTTATAGTTCATTTTACCATGAAAACATATTGCGAATGGGAAACACACAGGTCGTTATTTGCTCTCAAAATGTGTTCCTGTTACTGGATGTCAAATTTCATTTAAGGGAGTCCACACAAAGAAAACTGGGAGTTGGTTTGGGAGGTGGGATCAGCCCCCGCTCCCCTTGAAAAGGGAGATGAGGAGCGGGAGCTGGGGTTCAAGAGGCTTAACAATTTATAAGCCCTAATACGCCATTAGGTGTATTGAACATATAGTGTTACACATATATTTTATGGACCAATCGGTGCTCGGTTAGTACAGTGTGTATCATCAAGCCGATCGACTTTATTGCCCAGGACTTTACCTCGTACTATTTCCGCTCGGTCGACCTTGAAGCCAACAACACATTTGAGGGTGTGGGAGAATCCGGCTCGTTGTGAAGTTGAACCGACGATCTTCGGACCCGCAGGCTAGCGTCCTGTCACTGTACTACGGCGGTCCCCAACAATACTAATGTTCTAAATAGCAAATTCTTCTTCTTCTTCTTCTTCTTCTTCTTCTTCTTCTTCTTCTTCTTCTTCTTCTTCTTCTTCTTCTTCTTCTTCTTCTTCTTCTTCTTCTTCTTCTCCTCCTCCTCCTCTTCCACCTTGTACCTCGTCGAAGTGTCGGGGGGAGATGTAATGTTCGTTGATGAGCTCTGTCAATAGCACTATTAAGACTGATTTTCATTACTGTAAGGCTGTTCTTAATGCCAACACTCCATATTTTCCGAGGTCTTCCACTCGCTCTAAACCCGTTGTAACGTTTTCGTGTGGTTCGTTGTGACAGATAGTATCAAATATATGTTAGAATCTATAATAAAATCATGTGTATAAAAGAAAACTACAGAAAAGAGCACGTCTATACACGTCTATATAGCTGTCTTACATTCTTGCGGGGCAAGAGTGCTCAATATATTGAAGCCGCTAGGCTCTGGCGCCTGTAAATACAGTAGTGTATTAGTAAAAAATATGCCCCGCGTGTATAGATAAATCGTTCTGTATATCTGTTGGAACTGTTCCTTGTTGAGTTTGCTGTGCCTTTTAGTGTTTTCTCTACAGTGTTGAGGGTTTTTCTTTTCTGAACCACGAGGTTGCGTCATGGTTGCAAACACCTACTCGATGATCACTTTTGTACAGAGTGATTTCATTATGGAGGAAGACACTTCGTTTAGTGATGCCAAATCTACACTGAATGGAACGCATGCATGCTAAGTTACACACGTGCGCAGAAATTCACCCACGTGTAAAAAAAAAAAACTAAAAACTGCGCATGAGTCAGGCTTGGTGCAGCGGAATCATAGCACCTTAACTAACATGAAGTCAATACTTGTGCTTGTTCTTTCTCGTCCCCCCTGCTCCTCCTGTTTATTGTTCTTCTCCTCTTCTTCCTTTTTCTTCGTCATTAAGTGTGTGCATTTGATTTTTAGTTTCCTTACAGTGCACTCTTTTTTCAAGAGGTTATTAAAGTTGCCCTGTGTCCGGTAAAAGTTTCAGGATTCTATATTGGGAAATAAGTGGTGTGTGAAATAGACCTGTTGCACCGTAACAAGCGTGATGTAAGCAGTGACCAACTGCAGGTTGGCTAGAATCAGAGGAGTTGGGCCGATATTACAGCCTAGCCTGCAATAACACGAAGTAACACGACGTGGCAGCTGTCCTTTCAAGGTCACAAGTAGTAGTGGCAGTGGTGGAGGTAGTGGTAATAGCAGTAAGTAGTAGTAGTAGTAGTAGTATTAGTAGTAGTAGTAGTAGTAGTAGTAGTAGTAGTAGTAGTAGTAGTAGTAGTAGTAAGTAATAGTAGTAGTAGTAGTAGTAGTAGTAGTAGTAGTAGTAGTAGTAGTAGTTGTAGTAGTAGTAGAATAAAGAAGAAAGAAAGAAAGACATAAAGAAAGTAAGAAAGAAAGACATAAGAAGGAAGGAAAGAAAAAAAGAAAGAAAGAAAGAAAGAAAGAAAAGAAAGAAAGAGAAAAGAAAGAAGAGAAAGAAATGAAAGAAAGAAAGAAAGAAAGAAAGAAAGAAAGAAAGAAAGAAAGAAAGAAAGAAAGAAAGAAAGAAAGAAAGAAAGAAAGAAAGAAAGAAAGAAAGAAAAGAAGAAGAAGAAGAAAAAAAAAAGAGGAAGAAGAAGAAAAAGAAAAAGAAAAAAAAAAGAAGAAATGTCCGATAAAATTGCTTTACACGACACTTAGTCACATTGTACACTCTTGTTTTAATGTGAATACTTGCGTTTGTTTATTGCTTAAGTCTGTAGAATCACGGCGCTCATTTTATCAACGATAACTGTGTTAATAAAAATGTACTAGTTCTATTTACCGTTTCGGCAGACTTTCCTACTCGCAGACAGTAACTAAAAGTAGCTAAACGTTTCATCACAGATCTATCGGGTACCTACACAATTGCTTGCAGTATTTGGTTTTCTTTTTCCGTATGAGTTCCGAGGCCAAATTCTTAGGGTGGGGGTGGAAAATACGCGTTCACTCCCCTTCCCCCCAAACAAGCATGTCGTAAAAGTCAACTTAATAGGAATGTTTCCTTCGACCTCGGTGTGCATCTGCCTGAGACGTCAAAAGTCAGCACACAGTTAGGCCAGATTTGTAAGCTCAAACTCTGTAACAAGACAAAAGTCCAATAGTGGACAAACATCCAGAACTTTCCACTGAGACTGTACAGCTAAGAAGAAGAAGAAGCTAAAAAAAAAAAAAAAAAAGAAGAAGAAATAGAAGCTACCATTTAAATATCATTTTCTTAACCTAAATAACATATGAGAATTTCGTTACATAATTTCTGTATTTATTTTGAAGCCAGTCTCAGGGTTACTGTGTTTTTTGTGTGTCCCCCACACATGTATATCTAGGTTGCCGTGGGAAACTATGTACATGACTACGATAATTCACTGGAAATATAATACACTGGCTCGTACCAGAGTTAAACATAATAAGTACAATCTTAGCCGCTAACCCTGTTTATGTTCCTCTGTGAATAACACATGCAAGACCTATCATGTGAAGTGTAGACATTTAAAACATTCATTATGACTCTGGGTCTCTCTATCCCCCATCTCTCTCTATCACTTCATCTGTGTGTGTGTGTGTGTGTATGTGAGAGATAATTTCTAGGAGGCGAGGGAAAGGGCCGGTTATGGCTAAACAAAAAATTGTTTTTGGTTGAAGAGGTAGAGCTTTTACGTTGAAGGTTACATATTATAATATTACACAGATTCGCGAAAGTCTCAGAGGGCTGCAAAGCAGTAATTTTAGTCCGTTCTAGAAATCTGCCTAACTAAAAATCTTCAACTCAGTAATTGTTAAGTGAAGGTGATGCAACATGTTTTTGTTTAGCCTTTTTTGCGAAACTTTTAAGAACATTAAATTGCATGTGTGTCACAGGCGTTTCACTCTCAGGTGATCCTCTCCAGCATTAATCTCTCGTGAATGGCGGATTTTCATTGTATGGGGGATAGGCTATCAAAATAATCACCACGTGTCGCTTCAAATCTGAACTGATTTCCAAACAATCTCCACAAGTGTGTTCATTACTGTATGTTCTATGTTTAGGGATACACAAATTATTAGTCAAAGATTAAAGAAATTCGCCGCTTCAATAAAACAGCCTCAGCTGTGCAATTGAACTTTATTATTTTTTTTTAATGAAAAAAAAAAAAAAATAAAGACATGGGAAATCTAAGACCGCTTGCACAATTCTCATTGATTCCTATTAGAGTTTTTGAAGTATTTATTAAAGTGTGAGGGCACGAGTTTTGAAACGGACTATAGCTTCTAGCCTACTGACCGAAGACATATAGGTTCGAATCAGCATCGTGGCTGATTTTTTTCCCCCAACTAAATACTGATGCTAGGGAATTCTCAAGTAAATAAAAGCGATTGGTGTAATATTTTAGCACATTAATACAAATATGAATATAAAGGAGAAAAACGGCAAATCTAACCATCCGAGATTGAGTGAATAATGATACTATCAGAAACATTGTGCGAATAACAACTTGTAATAAATTCATCGAGAAACAGCAGATCAAGTGGTCTGGCTATCTAGACTGCAGCAACATCAAATTCAGTCACAGGTACTACATCTCAGAAGATCAGCAAAAAGACCTAGAGGACGGCCACGACTATTGGATCGACAACATTAAAGACACTTTACGACATGACAATAGGCAATGCTAGTCAGTGTGTACTGGATCGCAGATTGTTCCTTCTCACGGCACTTAACCACAGAAGTGGTTTATGGTGATGATGAATTTAACACCATACGCCCGATGAGTCAGTGGTGTGCAAAAGTAAAAAAAAGTAAAGATTCCTGTTCACGCCTTATGCGAATCGGGTATATGGGAAGAGCGTCCCATATTTTTTACAGACCAATCGGCACTGGGTGGGTAATGTGGTCAGCATTACGTGAAAGTTTTTTTTAAAGTATAGGACCCTTTTCCACGCCTTTAGGCCTATAGGGCATATAGGGCTAGACCTATATTTTTTATAGACCATCGGCACAAGATAGATGATGTGGTCAGCATCACACCGGCCGCCTCTACTTCCCGGGACTGCACCCAGTACCCACTCAAGGCTGGGTCGACCTGGGAGCCAAGGTAATTTGTGGAGAAAGTCCGGCTCCTCCAGGAAGCGAACCCACGACCTTCCGATCCGCGGCGAGCGTCTAGGCGCTCCGCCACGGGGACTCCCGTCAGCAATACGCCGGCGTCTTTACTTCCCCAGGACACACATCCTGGTACCCACTTCAGGCTGGGTGGACCTGCGACACCCCGTACCATGATAAAAATCCACGTAGCCAGCAGTGGGGTTCAATCGCTGTATGTTGGATTACGAGTCGACTCACACCGCCTGAGCTACGGACGCGGTTAGTGGTGTGCAAAGCGTACTTTTTAAATTAACGCTTTTTTTTATTTTCTATTTTCCTAGAACGATGCGAAGCTATTTGCAAATTATTGGCATATCCTGATACAGTCACTTGCAATTACTAATCGACGGATACTTCTTTTTTTTTTTTTTTAAACATAAATTAAATTTTAAAAAAAAAAAAAAACGACTGGACGGCTGGAAAATTCTGCTCTTTCTTTTTCATACCACTCACCACATTAGTGGTTATTCCAAAGACAACATACTTTCTGGCTTTTGTTAAATGACATTTGATGTGGTATTTTTTTGAAGACAAACTATTGCTTCCCAGACTATGGTATGATGGGAAGTAAAGTAGTGTTCACTGAGCTTGAGCCCGGAAATGCCCATTAACAAAACAAAGGTCTTTTGTTTGTTCTATGGGCAGATCGGAACATCCGGAGTGGAAGAGGTACTTCGCCAAGTGATGTCAATAGTCAACTGTGTATTAGACTGTGCCAACTGACTTACACATAGCTGGAATTATGGCGCACCCTATCATTTACGCCTCTCTCTCTCTCTCTCTCTCTATATATATATATATATATATATATATATATATATATATATATATATATATATATATATCACCCCACACACACAAACACATACATACAATCTTGGCTGCCTATATTTACCACTTTTCAAGGTGGTGTATTTTAAATCTCGCGACTCCGAGAATTAGTGCAAACGTCATGAGCTTTTGAGACGTTCAATGTGTGCTTCAGACCTAACGTTTTTATTACTGTCCCGAAGATTCGAACCTAGCTATTATGAACTCGTTGCTAACAGAAACACACACACACACATACACACACACACACCACACATACACGCACACCGTCGCATGCACACACTCTCAAGAAAATAATTACTAACATACTGAGGCTAGCATTCACTTGAAATGGCCTGTAGCAATGAGACTCGAGATAGTGTAAGAGTGTAAGCCCATCCTGAACCAGGGACTACCGGTGCTTACAACCAAAAGCTAGTGCGATAATTCTCTAGGAAATTCCTTTAGCTCTGGATTTTGGTTTTATTGAGGACATCAAGGCGAGGGTGTCCTGTGGAGAGCCTAAGTTCAAGGTTGTGTATCTTACTGTTTGTGTGGTTCATGTAGTTTCGTTTTAGAGTTCTTTACTTTCCTACTTCTATCCAAGTTATCAGTGTCAAACAAAACACCACTCGCCTGTTTAACTGCATAATCGCCCTAAGTGGCGTTCATCTAATTGCAATAGCAGAGTTTTCGAAATAAAGATGTTGTTTGAAGATTGAACTAAATGCTGGACTAAGTCGCCACCTTCCAAGTTTAAGTCAAGTCCCCAGTCATTGCCACTAAGTACAAAGTCAAGTCTCAAGTTACCAAGAATGCTTCCAAATTGACTTAAGATTCGAGCAACATGTTTCAAGTCATATGCAGTTGACTGACTGACTTTCTACCCCACTAGGACATCACACAAGCGATAAACACCCGATGACACAATGTTCTACCATATGGATGAGGATCACTGTGGAGAGGTCCCAGAAACCGCGTTCAGCCATTAGACCATATTTATGGTCGGGCAATATTGCGGCCCCTAATAAGAGCCAGGGTGGGGCTTCAAAATAGAGAAAAATGGCATCTCACAAGGAGATTACAGGATATTTGTAGTTCATGAATGGGACATGATCTATGGATCAGTTTGAAAAATGGCGGCAATACAAAATCTGAAACTACACTGCGAAAAACGCACTAGCTATATGTCAAAGCGGAAGAAGTCAAATGTGAAAGTTTAACAAATGGAAGCAGAATTTATACTGTCCTGTTTTTAATGCAGACGATTTAAAATGTGATGTTGATCACCAAACATCACAGTGGCCAGTCGCGAAAAACGTAAAAAGTCGTCGATGCTACAAACTGCAAGGTCCAAGTAAGAGTAAGATCCAAAAATGAGTCGCAAGTCGTTAATAACACGACATAAGTCGGGCTTGAGTCAAAGTGGCATCACTCGAGTCCCAATCTCTGGGTGATACATGTTTGATAGTAGTTCTAACGACGGTATATTTTATCCACAGATGTGTACTTGTTGCAGGCTTATAGTTCCACGTCCCTCCCCTCCCCCTGTCTGTTGCAACTAGCCACTCACCATTAACGCAGTTTACAACACACATCTCCAGGACCACAGACGATAAGCATTGCCCATGTAATGTACAGCTCACAGTGTCGCACCATGCACTCAACTCATTAGGTAGCCGACGGAACCGATTTAACCTTCATCTCGTCTGTTTTCTCAGCCAATTTTCCTTTAAAGGTTGAAACCGCAACCTTCCACTGAATTACTATGAAGAACAGGGTGCACTGCGGGAAGGTGAGATAGGCTTGAGCAAGAGAGGCTGCGAAATAAAAAGTCGTGTATTGCGTACCAATTCTCAATTTGGATATTTCTTCTAGTTCTATGACACATCTATGAGTGCTAATCAATATTCTGAATTTGCGCACTATACTGTTTTTGTGGTTCAGCTTCCCTGACAACTGAAATTTCTTAGTATTGCATTGCCATTTATAGTGTGACTCGATAAGTATGCTCAAGAAGATAGAGAAGGGTTGGGTCCAAGGCCAGTGGTTGGTGGCTTTACAGAATTCACTGCTGACAAGGATTAGTTTCATTTTCGTGCCAGAACATGTGGAAGTACACGGAAATGAAGCTGATACACTTGCAGGTAAGGCTAATGTGAAAGCCGGACAAGCCATGGACCAGGCTGACATACTGAATGCTCTAAGAGAGTTAAGACGTTTGCGTGAACCAACTGAGAACTGTGAATCAGCAACAATGGTCAGACTGCAAGAACATGTAAAACGGGAAGTCGCCAAACAAGAACACTACGCTAATAGCCAAAGAAGAAGAATAAATCAACACAGAACTGGTATCGTTAGCTGCTACAAGCTGCGGGATATACTGATGAGGGGATCCGAGCACTTATGGACTGAGTGGTTTTACCTGCAATGAGGATAATCTGTCGTCTAACTAACTAACTGTGTGACTTTTTTATTATTTGAATTCATTAAACTGCTTTGCAATATCTTATGCACTGAAATTAAAAAAAAGAAATAATATAAAATAAACAAGTTCAAAGACGTATTACATCTTTCACAACATGGAATTTATTCATTTATAAAGAGCATGTATACACAAATGGCATTTACACTAAAGAAATACTACAGCATTCACATCATATTCACAAGCAACATTATGATGTTGGTTTTACGAATCCATAAAAAAGTTATTTCCAAAAAGAAAAAGAACGACAATTTTAAAGTTCGTTGTAGAAGACACACTATGAATTTCTTGCATTTGTCTCGTCAGACCAATTTTCTTTTATTGTCTAAATCACTATCTTGTTTCAAATCTGGCGGCTTGCATATCAGTATGCAAGTCGACCACTTTGGTGCAGTGTACTATTTTGAACTATCATCTGTTGAAATGGTGTTAAAATGCAGAATATATCAAATTATAATTTATGTATAATTTTTTTCTTTTTTTTGTCAGCCCTTAATTATACGGGTCGAATTTTTCGTTATTTTGAAGCTTCACGCTGGTTGTTGCCGGAGGTCCTAATATAACCCAACCTATGGGTTGAACGGGGTTTCTGGGACCTCTTTACTGGCGATCCTCATCCGATTAGTGACACTTTGTGTCACTGGGTGTTTATCGCTCAATGTGTTGTTCTAATGGGTTTAAACTAAAAAAAAAAAACACTTTAAATTTATATTAGTAATTAAATTATTGTGTAATAACATTATTTTTTATTTCAAATTTACTGGCTATTTTAAAGAACATAGTTATCAGGTAAGCACTTAACAGAAGAATCTTCACTCACTGTCCTTCTAGGCATGCATGACTCATCAAACTCCATATTCTTCTTGGTCTTTCTCAGCTAGGCAAGCCTGACTACCCAGTGTACAACTTCTCATGCCTTTAAGACATGTATGACTCATTAACAAAAAACGAAAATGCACACTGTGGGAAAATTCCTTCGCTTACATTTGATAATAATTCAGCCATAACTATGCATTGGATGTGAAGATTATATGAGGATTTTAGGGGAACAACATTCAGTAACAGCTGGCAAACATACTTGGAAATGAGCAATACGAAGTTAAAAAGATAAAAACCTGAATGGCTTTGCCAGACATAGATCTAATTTGAATGATTTGAGAATGGTAACGTGTGAGATAGCAAATCATAATGACCTACCCTTATCGGCCAGGCACACTATGATAAAACTGTGTGTAGTCTATAAACAAAATACTTACTATTTTGTGGTTGCATGTAATGTTAAATGTATCTAAGTTTCCCAATTACATGCAGTTTTTGGGCTTATCTTTGGTAATTAGTAGTTGATTCTATAGTATCTTACCAGGTGACTTCAACTTTCTTTTACTCATAGCAGCACGATGTCCATGCCAAAAGTCCATTTTTTATAATTATTCTGTGGTCAGCATCACGCTGAGCACTTTTACTTCCAGTGACATTTCTTTTCTCTTAGGTTGAGTCGACATAGCAGCTATAGTTTATTTTTTTTACAATAACAAATTTACCCAGTGCATATTTGAACCCTGACACCAGTAGACAAGCCCATGTGAAATGGAAAAATATATCCCCATATTTACGAAACTTCTCTCAAAGTGGCTCCTGTCACCTTTGATTAGCAAGTCGATTAAGAATGTTCAGTTACAAATGGATCTGAGTCAATAAGCTTTCACTTACGTTTATCACCCACGATCTCAATCAAAGTCATTTAATGGCGCAGTGCTGACAACACGAGGTACCAGTCATCTTGTCTCTGTGCATCCTCCTTACTTCCTGTGGCCTCAAATCTCTACAAAATTCTTTAGATAGTAGAGTATGACGCTGTAAGCCATCTAGCAAATTCACGAATAGATCAACCATTTTCAATCCATGCTAGAGTCCTCTCTGTGTAAGGTGTCAAGACTTCTTCTCGATGGCATGGTTTTTGCAAGTGAAAAAACGAATCGGAGTCTGCTGAATGTTTAACAAATTTAGAGTGAATTATGTTCCTGAAGAGTCGCCACTCCACGTGGAATATTAGTCAGCTCGATAACCTCACCTATTTGGTTGTATGGAAGGGTGGTCGGGGGGGGGGGGGGGGGGGGGGGGGGGGTGGGGTGGGTGTTGGTTTGAAATGTGAATTTGCGGGCTGTAAACCAAATTGCACGCCATACTAAGCGAATAATTTTCATGCTTCACGCACAAGGCCTACAATCATAGGAATATATTGCAACCTTTTTACCAACTAATTAGGGGGTTTTTGACTTTTGATGAGTAGTATAAATAGATATTCTACTGCAGAACCAACTGTTTTTGAGAAAGAAACTGTTTATTGTCCAGTAATATTTTTTCTGCCGGTTTTTTCCTTTTTGTTTCAGATATTCAATTTTAGAAGACTCCATAGTTTTCATCTTTATCCTTGGAATTCCAAGTCTTCTTTAATAAAAAAAAAAAAAAAAAATAAACTAGCTTATTATATGACTGACTGACTGACTTTCTACCCCACCAGGACTTCCCACAAGTGATAAATACCCAATGATACAAAGTGCTACCACGTGGATGAGAATCGCTGTGGAGAGGTCCCAGAAACCGCGTTCAGACAATTGGCCATATTTATGGCCTGCCTATATTGCGGCCCCTGGCTAAAGTCAATGTGGGGCTTCAAATAGCAAAAAATTTCATCCTAAAAAGGTCGAAACTGGAATTGATATTATATGTCGGCTAGGAGATGGATAAAGAGGTTATTTTTTTTTCTATCATCCTACATCCTTTGGGTGTGTCCTAGCCATCTACACTTCCAGAGTTAGAGTTTTGAGAAAACTTGCACTACTAGATAAAATATATACAAAGTCCGACAATGAAGTAATGGGACTTATTCCATAAAGATTAAAATAATCGACTGTTGAAGATATAACCTGTATTTTATTTGAAGTAAGCCCCTTGTGCATTGATACAGCAAGTGGTATGATCTAACAAACACTGGAACGACCTCTGTAGTTCTTCTGTTGTTATGACTCTTAAAGTGGATGTTACGACCCTTTGGTTGTTTTCAAAATTGTAAAAAATGCATTCTTTCAATCGAATCCTTAATTTTGGGAATAGAAAATAATCAAAGGGACACTTGTTTTTTTGGGCCACAAATTCTTGTTGTGGTGATTTCTCTTGGGTACTCAACCCGCTGATGTTTTTGGTCATCAAACAACGAATGTAGAACAAACCGACAAGCAACTTTTTTCTTGCTAAAATCTTGCACTAAAATTTTATTAATATACTCTCTATTACCACCAGATTCATCTGCCATCATCTTAACAGTAAAACATTGATCTTTTTGTATCTGTTCTCTGACTTTTGCAATGAGTTCATCATTACGAAAATAAATTTGGCTAAAAAGGTCTAGGTGCATTAGTAATCATTTCTCCACCACTTTTGAATCGTGAATACCGCCTGAAAATTTTTGCACGAGATAAACAATTATCCCCATAAACTTGTTGAATCAATTAAACTGTTTCAATGGCACTATTTCTAAGTTTTAAAAAAAAAATTAATGTTAGCTTTTTGCTCCGTGCTGATTATGTAACAATGCATCTCTGACTAAGTCAACAAAATGGCGGCTTATTTGTTGTCTTCTTATCAAGCGGTGATGAAAAGTTGCCAGATCATAGATTTATGTTGTCTCTTTAGATTCCATGCTTTGCTTCATAGATGGCATTTTTGTCTTGGCCATAGTAAAATCCGTCTTATTACTTAATTGTTGGACCTTGTAAGACATATATTATCAGTGATGTGTACTTTAGTCTCCACTTCCTTACCTTTGTTTCATTGCTTTTATACACACATGAATGCAGGTTATCCTGGGTGAACTAATTGTAACTTCTTTCGAGGTTGAACAGGGTATCTGGGATCTGCCCTGTAGTCTGCCATCCAGATGAAGACTTTTTGTTTTTAAATCTCTGGGTAGTAAACCTTGAGGTGGCATCTCAGAGAGGATAACTGATATGGTTTTTCATAAGTTGAACTGAGCTGAATTAAGAACTGACATCACAGCACTCAGGACAATGCCATAAGTGCTCTATACCTATTTTCAGTAGCCAGCAAAATGTTCCAGTTCCAGTGGTACCAGCAGTGTCTGATTGTGCATAAGGCTCCTCTTTCCTCTGCATATCTAGTGTTGGTTAGATTCCCTGGTCACTCCCTGCTTCACCATTCCTCAGACTCTGATGATCTATTTGGTCTTCCTCACAGTTTACTTGCTGCTGCTAGCGGGTCTTGATAATATCCAGTGTCATGCATCAGTTTACTTGCTGCTGCTAGCGGGTCTTGATAATATCCAGTGTCATGCATCAGTTTACTATTAAACTGTGCCAAACTATCTGCCTGCTCATTTTCCAACTGACCTGCACGCTTTGGCCAAAATATCCATAGGAGGCTAAATACTCTGGACCCGGAAGTGATGCATGCAACTCTGCCTTCTTCTGCTAATTTCAGTACTAATCAATACCTGTGAAAGTATTTTCCACGTTTGATTAACTATTTGTAAAATCAATGAAAGAATACACACCTGACTAAATGACAGCTCGGTGACTGCCGCAGGTTTAGTTTAAATGTCAATCTAAACTTCTCTGTAAATTACAAAGGAGAAAAAAATTAAGATCCAACCATTAGGTATACTACTTTTGTCACCAGGAGAGACTTAATGAAACATGACAACATATAGGAAGTTCACACTTTATTATTAACATGAAAGGAAAATAATTCTATTAATGCTCTCAAATGGAGCTGATTTACTTTCTATAGACAATGGAAGATAACTCCCAAATCGAAATCCTGAATCTGTGCAGACGGCGACGACATCCTGGAAAGCAAAGCTCATTAAGGGTGGTAAAACCTGGAAACATCTGTCCCTTTGCAGAGTCAAAACATGCAATCAGATATCAGACAAAATAAATATATGTATATATAAGTTAGAAACACATTATTTTAAGAATATCCTACATCATAATCACATGCTCACAACAATGTCATAGAGGCACACTTTATCTTCATAAAAACCTTAACTTGTCATAATTGTCTTGGCAAGATTGAACAATAAATTTAAAAAAAAAAAGAATTCTTTTCCTCTGCATTTGCCATAAAAGTGAGATTGGCACAATTGTGTTGTGGTTTACTGGTAGAATGCACTATCTACATCTTTTGGTCTATTACATCAGATTCTAGCAAATTGTTAATTAGTTGTCTTTTATGACATGCTTGTTAGAGCGGCAGTGGGTCTTTTCTTGTGTGCCAGCAAACTTGGCTCCAGGAACGCTCAGTGAGACGAAAAAGGTCAGGAGGTGGAATTTGAAAACAACAACTGGACTTTTTGGTTCAAATACTTCGGTAGCTGAATCTGGAAAAAATATTTCAGACCAACTTTTTATCTTTTATATCAATGCTTTCAGTTTGTAACTTTAGAAACTGTAAAAATTCAGAATACCTTGATACTCTAGTTTCAATTATCATTATTATCTCCTTGTCCACCACTGGTACAAACGTTAAACATTTTTTTTTCTAATCTTACATACCCATGAAAACCAAAGACAAAGCGCTGAAACAATTTATTTCTTCATGTTCTGTCTCCAGCAGTTGTTAGATTATATATTATAACTAAGCCTATTATTAAAATAAAATGCAAGGTGTTTCAGAAAAGCCGATAAACAAGATTTTTCTTAGTTAAATTCTATCTACTTGTGGCCAGCTTATTTCAATCTTCAAATTCAGTTTTTCAAAGCAGTTTATAAAAAGATGGTGGATACACCAGGTATATCATGATACTCTTAGGACTGAAGGATGTGGATCCAAGATGTGGATTTGAAGGGTATATCTGTTATTCACATTTTTAGTTTAAAAGAATTAAAAAAAAAAAAAAAACAGACATTCTTAAAATTGTGTGGTCAAATAAAATTTAGTGTACATTTTTCACCAAATATATGTTTATATGTGTTCAGTAGCATAGTATATTAGAGGTAAACGTTTTGAAATTATTATTTGATAATTGCAAATAACACTGCCCATTAAGGAAAATTCTTTGGGACCATAAAATAATGGTTCATTTCACATCCTAGCTGCACAATACCAAAATATGGCTAACAATTGATAAGTAATTCAAATGGGGAAAAAAGAGGATTATTGTAATTTGAAATTTCAACTGGGACAGTTTGAGTAGCTAAAAAAAAAAAAAAAAGTATAAATATATACATATTACTGGTTTGCAGTATTTACAGTCGACAAGTCTGTACATAGTAGTATCAGTTTAAACAGACAGTTATATACAAGTTCCATAAACATTAATTTATTTGTTAGTCGCCAGTTGTTGTTGTACCTGGTTCTAGACTCTGCAGTATGGAGGAAGATATATATATATATATATATATATATATTTTAAAAAAACAGCAGGAAATATGATGAATTAGGAGGATTGAGATGACAACTAGTTAAAACAGAGATCAGGGTTATGTTTCAAGTTGTAACTTAATCATTATGTTATAAATGATAACATACATATACATGCAACATAAATAAATACAAACGCCAGGGATAGGCACTTCTATTAACATATGCAACTACACATTAATATAACATAGTGGAGATAGAGGTGAAAGGTCATAAAAAATGCCAATTAATGGCATATTTCAGGCAAGTTTTCTTTCACAAGAAGGCTAGGAAATCACATTTAGTTTGTTGTTGTTTACAAGCTCTGGCTTCTTTCTTCCAAGAACAGTACACAATCTTCTCAAATTGAAAGGTCAGTAATGCAATTAAGATGGTCTGGATATGTATGTAAGACACTTATCTAATAAACGTCCACCATGAATGACATTTGTTTTTAAGTGTGTGATATAAAGGAGTTTAGGTTGATAAACATGAATTACATAAAAAACTCATTTAGTTAATGTCCTAGGCAGGATATTCACTTGGCAAATGTGTGGTGAAGACAGGGCTATCATTTCGTTATTGTGTTGTCTGCAATATTCGTGTCATAAATGGGTTCGACTCCCGAACTCGGGCCCAGAAAGAGAGTTATTTCCCTTGCCATTTATCCCTGGTCATGTCGTAGGGCCTTTGCTTTGTTGTGGGGTTGTCATGCTTAGTGAGCTTCCAGCAACACAATGAATTTTTTGCTGTGTTGTCACCGGCCGGCAATATTGTATGGTCTATATTCCAATATCTGAGTGCTTTTAACGATCCCAAAACACGTAGAACTGGACCTAACCCAAACCCCCCTATGCCACAGCGTCAGCCTTTGTTCCATGACTGCATGCAGTCTATGACAGCACGGCATTAAATAACTTGTGTTGCTGGATGCTCACTAAGCATGACACCCCCACAACATAGGACAGGCTCTACGAGATGACCAGTGATGAATGGCAAGGAAAGGCACTCTCTTTCTGGGCCAACTTTTGAGTCATTCCCATAAATGTATGATGCTAGTTATGACTGTGTAGTGAGTGTAGGGTATATATTTCTGTCCATAGTCATCATCTCATCATCATGAACCACTTCTGCCATTAAGCATGGCTAAGAAGAATAATCTGCAATAAAGTGCATGATGGCTGCCACAGGCTATTATCATACTGTGAAGGTGTAAAGTGTCTCTAATGTTGTCGGTCCATAACTATACTTTTTGTCCTTTTTAGGATGAAAATTTTTGTTATTTGAAGCCGTACTCTGGCTTTTGCCAGGGGCTGCAATATAGCCTGACCATAAATATGGCTTAAAAGCTGAACACAGTTTCTGGGACCTCTCCACGGTGATCCTCACCCCCATGGTGGCACATTATGTCATCCGGTGTTTATCGCTTGTGTGATGTCCTGGTGGGGTAGAAAGTCAGTCAGTCAGTCGATCCATAATTTTTGCAGCCATCCCCCTGTGTAGCTGATCTTATGAAATGTAGTATGTGTGATGGTATCTGATCTTGCTGAATTCTAACGAGGCCATTGTGTATGACATTTAGTTTTTAAAATGTTTTTATGTGTAGGTAATAAAATAAAAAGTAAAGGATCTTTTATACACAAACGGCTCACCAGACATACAATCCTAGACTCATGTTCTTTACAAGAGGCACCATAAATTTCTGTAAATCAGAAATCACATTTCAATGCATGACTCTCAATAAATCAGAAATCACATTTCAATGCATGACTTTCTATAAATCAGAAATCACATTTCAATGCACGACTTTCTTTCAATGCATGACTTTCTTTAGATCAGAAATCACATTTCAATGCATGACTTTCTTTAGATCAGAAATAACATTTCAATGCATGACTTTCTTTAGATCAGAAATAACATTTCAATGCATGACTTTCTTTAGATCAGAAATCACATTTCAATGCATGACTTTCTTTAGATCAGAAATCACATTTCAATGCATGACTTTCTATAGATCAGAAATCACATTTCAATGCATGACCTCCACTGCTGAAGAACACATAAAAGAACATGTGTAAGTTATGCTAGTAGCAGTGTTGGTGATATGTTTACGTTTCCTATGTACGGAAATGTATGGAAACTTACAGAACATGCTGTAGACCATTTAGCCCTCAGTGGGTAATGTGATCACCTTTGCTTCCCAAGAAACTACCTTGGATCCATTCTATGACAGCTCAATTTGGGAGAAAAGGTCAGTTTTCATAGACAATTTTCTCAGTGTGGATTTAAACTCAAGATCTTCAGGCCGGCAGGTGAATATCTAGCCAAATTACTACTACGGCTTCCTTTTGTGTGTGACAAACACATAATCACTGTTTTAATGCCATAGTTTTATATGCTTGTATGTATGTATGTATGCTTGTATGCTTGTATGTATGTATGTATTTATGTATGCATGTATGTCGACATCTGTGGCTTAGGTGTTGGGAATGCACTTTGTCATGCTGAGGTACCAGGTTTGATCCAAGCTGTGGACGATTTGTCTGTGTTGGTTTCGACAGTGTTACCGAGAACTGACTGTTCAGAAGTAAGGACAAACTACTAAATGTAAATTTGCCTAGAAAAGCCATAACAGTCAACAAATGCTGGGGTTGGTTCTGCAACATGCTGTGAAAGATACACAAGTAACTTTTATGTATGTGTCTGTGTATGTGTATGTGTACATACATACCTAAGTACAAACATACAAAGAATTACAATATATTTATACAATGTCTATAGCATTAAGTAAAGAGTATCATTCACAAACATAAGATACATTCATGACAAAAATTTATTTGTTGCGAACTTGTGCAACTGTACTTTATACTTATCAATATCATCATTCAATGATTTTTTTGTTATACACAAAAATCTAAATTGAAAAATTACAGTGATCTTCTATCCGCAGCATACATACACAGATACAATCTTCCATTACCAAAGACCAATGTGACACATCACAAGACTATTTCAAACAGCTCCACACAGCAATATATCTAAGTTGGTGTGTGTATTGTTTTACCACAGAGGCGCCTTTCTTGTAAACACAAAATGTATAAGAAATTGAATACAACAAAAATATGTTTGCATTTATTCAACAGCATCAGGAACATAATGCACCAACAATGTAAATAAATCATATATTTAACTCAAAAGTGACAAAAGTAGACTAGAAGAGGCTCCCAAACGAAATGTACAACTGGGAGAAATCCACCTGTAAACTCAATAACAAAAAAAAAAATAGACAGGTGGTTTCTGTTGCACATGTATGGTGCTTGGGGTGGATTGGGTCATCAGGATGTTGTGTTGGCTTTAAGGGTACCAACCCAGGTTTGAAAACACACACAAAAAATTGCAAATCTAGGACAGCAGGAAGCAGAAGAATTTACTTGGTGTGCCCCAGTTACATCTGGGATCGTTCCTGTGGGATTACCATTAAAAATATGATGTCTAATCTTCAGATAGCAGTCCCAGAGTTGGAGCGACAGTTTTTTGTTTTTTTTGGTGGATAGTTAAACAAGGTCAAAATAAGAAAATCAGACATGGATCTTAATTTAACACACACAAAAATAAAGATGGGGTTTCATAATTTCCTATTTGTGGTCAAAGAAAATTGAAATGTTTGGTAATCAATTTCATGATCATCATAGGCAACTAAAATATTTAGTAATCAATTTTATGATCATCATAGACAACTAAAATATTTAGTAATCAATTTTATGATCATCATAGACGACTATAATATTTAGTAATCAATTTAATGATCATCGTTATCATGTAGCTGATCTATTGCAGATCACTGCTTCTATCATGACCTGCAGAAAGTCTCCTAGAAAATTCCGTCCTCGTGTATTTTTGTTGGTCAATCCTTGCCACGGTTTCCCAGAAATTTACTTTCCATCACTTTTCCATTTTTTTTTAAACCACTGCAGTATTTAACTTTTTAGTATCAAGCAGGTGTTACTTCAATAAGTAAGTAAAGGATCCATCTTACAGCAGTGGGGCACCGGGCATATGATGCCACATTTTTTGGGGACCACCAAGCACTCAGAAGGGTGATGTGGTTAACATCATGCTGGCCTTCTTTAATTCTCAGGAGAACATCTGGTACACGTTTTAGATTGTGGATCTGGGAGCTGTGATAAGTCTTGAAAAAAAAACATCAGTCTCAAGGCCAAGACGTTTGACCTGGAAAAATGAGAGTCTAGTCACTCTGCTAACATGGCTCCCTCTAATATTAATTCATTCTAGTCAAAGAAGAAGTAACTTCATCTGAACAACGTTAGGTCTGGAAAGTTATAATGACACTCGAGACAGAAATAGTTTAAGTAATAATAAGGACAGCATGGGTTAGTGTAGGAACTGTTGGGTCATGAGATGGAGGTCTTAAATTGAGGACTAGGCATGGCATAATATTAAGCTTCGAGGTTATGTTGTCAGAGCTACTGAGTTTAGTGCCTGGTACAGCCCTGTGATCTGTGTTTTTTTTTTCTTCATCTGGAATGCCTTTCATTTGTGCAACTTTGAGTCATGGTAATCAATATTGCCGGAAGCCTTTTTATATGTAGGCTGGTGACATACCTAATGTAATAATTCTACTTGTGTATAGTCACCTTACCGTGCGTGACCCAATTGCAGAAAAGTTGTACCTCGACTAAGAATAAGTAAGGGTCATGAGAAGTTCAGTAAAGTAAATCACACCAGTTGTCATCACATACCTGGTTGGTGGCTTAGTAGACAATAAGCTGACCCACTTGATCAACTTACTAGCCAACAGTAACAACCATCATCTTACTGTGTCATTATACATCACATAGGGCTTTCAGTCTAGTCCTTCATTCAGTTTTATCTTGTGTAATCCTTTCATTATCAAAGACAGAATCTAGTCCATGACCTTTGGCCTCTCATAACTATGATTCTATCAGAGTTTCTCATAGATGTCCTCCTTTTCTCACTCCATTAAAAACATGTTTATAATCATTAAAAAAGAAATGTATTTCATTAGGCATAAATATTTCAAAGACAGTTTCATTGTCTAGAATAATCTAAAGTGTTTTATTTTGTTTGGCTGCATATTGTGTAACATTCATCAAGGCTTGACATTTGTCACATAGTTCACAACTCAGGAAGGTATATGTTTTATATACTGAGTATTGGGGTCTGAATTATCACCAAACTTCACACTTAACTCGAGGATTCATCTTGCTGTCTAGCGGACACTGAAATGTCCAGCTGAATGTCTGACTGTTTGAAAGAGCTCCATTCACTCTGAAAAATTAAGAACCATCAAAGCAAAGTCAGTAAAGTAAAGGACCTTTTTCCATGCCTTCAGATACATTGGGTATACAGGGCTAGACCTTTTTTTTATTGACCAATTAGCTCTCAGTGGGTGATGTGGTCAGCATCATGCTGGACGCCTTTACTTCCCAGGACTTGTACCTGGTACCCACTTAAGGCTGGGTGACCTGGGGGGGCACAGTCATTTTTGAAAAAAGTAAGAACCATCATGTTATTCATTTATTTATAGTGAGCACGAATGCATGTCTGGGTATGTGTGTGTTTGTGCGCAATTGATCTGCACGCGCATGGTGGTATTCATGTGTGTTATGTTTGTGTGTATGTACATGTATGTATATGTTCATATACATGTGTGTATGTATGTGTGAGTTTATTAGTTTGTGCACAAACTTGTATACGTATATTTGCATCCATGGCTCAGACGTTGTGAACACACTTCATAATTCGAAGGTAGCAGGTTTGATCCTGACTGAGGAGTGATCTGACAGCAGACTGCCTGCCATTGAGAGAGCAACAACAAAGTAGGGAAAGTAAAGGATCCTTGTCCACACCTTTAGGCATACAGGGCATACAGGGCTAGACCTATATTTTACAGATCAATCTGAACTTTGTGGGATATATGGTCAGAATCATGCTGGCTGCCTTTACTTCCCAGGACTGAATCTGGTACCCTCTCAAGGCTGGGTCGACCTGGGAGCCAAGGTCAGTTTTGAAAAAAAAGTCCGGTTCTGTCAGGACCTGAACCCACAACCTTTAGATCCGCAGACCTGCATCTAGCCACTACACCATAGCGATTCTCAAAGGCAGAGTGGTAATAGTAAAATTGCCTTGTTAAAATCACAGACAGCAAGCAACAAATGCTGGGGTTGGTTCTGCAACATCTTGTAAAGGATACATAGCTAACTTTTTATATGTATATTTGTGTGCATGTGTGTCATTTATAATAAATGAAAAATAAACACACACAAAATAAAATAAACTACAAATGAAACAAGTTGTGATGCAGTGCCCAATTTTTTATTCTTTTATAATGTTCTCTGAGAGAAACTATTTTGTTGCTCTTCTAGAAAGTTTTTTTTCAGAGTTTAAGACTATAGGAGCTTTAAAGTTGAACTATTTTTTTTTCACCTCCCTGCCAACCCGGAGGTCTTGGGTCTATAGCGAGTCTTATTTTTATAATTATCCCAGAGCTCTTTAATTGCCCCAGGCTAAAATAGGTAGGAACAGGACTTTTTTCTGAAGGTACAGAGTGTCAGCACCTGTTTTTTTTTTTAGGTCATCCAGTTCTTCTTTTTTTTTAAAGCACTACCGTAGTAGACATCTTGTGGTATGTACTGGCACCTTTTCTTTTCAGACATCTTTCCCTATAATAAAGCCCTGGCTACAGGAAATGAGAAGTAAAGATGACCATTATAATGTTGATCCCACCACCCATGGAATCCTGAATGTTTCATAAAATATGGGACTAGCCTTTAATGCTTTTTGGACCAATGAAGTGAAAAGGTTCTTTACTTACTTTACCTAATATTATTTGAAAAATATCAGCAACTTCACAAATTCTAGGTGTATACATCTGCAAAACTAACACTCTGGCAAAACATACAGCTGAAAACGTCATTTGGCATGCACAATAAGTAAATACTAGCACACGTGCCTGCACATGTGCACGGTGCAAACAAACATATGTTTTACCTGGCTGATCCTGGACTGTGTGGATCTGTTAGGAGATGGTAAAACAGACCATAATCTGTCCATTTGCTGCAGTACATCTGAAATAAGAATAAAATAAGGTATTTAACTGCATTAGTGATTTAAACACTGATGTAACTGATCTACATATATAAAACCGGATTGTGAGTTTGTTATCTGACCTCTGGTTGGTTGATAGATATAAATTCTCAAAATCTTTAGTGCTAAAGGTAGGATGGATGTAATACAAGTAACAGAGAAAAACTCAGTATACGACTGCCATTGAGAAGGTTACATTGATGGCTTAAGCAGAAGCCACCTTTTAGTCTTTCCAGATGATAGTGTCATATTGCACTGTGAGGAGGCAAGGGACTGCCATCAGTTCTGCAATAATTTCTTTCTGCATTCTTATTCCCTTCCTAATGTACCCCCTCCACACAATACAGTCCTTGACATTTTGTTTCAGTGAGTTTACCCCAATACCTCTATTATTCATGTCCCATTTGCACACATCTTTATATCATAGTAGAGGGCAACCTTGGTATCTTCTACATGTCTTTAATTTTGCCATCCTCATTTCTCCAGGTGTGACCAAGCCACCTGAGCCTTTGTAGACTGAGCATTGAGAAGACTGTAGTAATGCCTGCTCTTTCCAATACCTTAGTGTGTTGTAATCTTAACCTGCCACATAATGCCTAGTATTTCTCTTAGGCATCACATGCGGAAGCTTTTTAGCCATTGCTCCTGGTGTGAATAAGTTGACCAAGTTACACTGTCATAAAGCAGAGTGCTGAGAATGAAGTCCTAACAGACAAATGCAGCATGCTAAGTACAGATTACCTTTTCTTTACCAGCAAAATTTATTTAATTATTTATTTCTCCTTCTGGTGTAAAACACAGGTAAGCTTGATTGCATCTTTCCTTGTTTCTAGACAATAGTGTTATACTGTGCTACATAAAGGCTTGCTGTCACAAGCCATTGTAAATTATTATGAAGTTCACATCTCCACATAACAAAGTCCAGACAGTATAGTAGAGATCAATCCCATGCAGTATGATTCTTCTCTTTATGTGCCTTGTTGACTCCAGAGGAAAACTAACCCCAATACATTTTGGAAAAAGCATGCTGCGGAAGATGCAAGATCAGAAAACGAGTGCTTTGTCTACCTGTCAGAGTCTCCTTCCCTCCTAGACCACTGCGAACCAAGGCTAAAAAAGGCTAAAAACAAGACTGATAATTTAACCTGCCCTACAGAACAACACAGACAAAAGAGATGGCAGCTAGAGTAACAATGGGGGGGGGGGGGATTAAATATATGGACTGGATGTGTCTAGAATAGCAATTATTTTGCACCAAAAACTAAAAGAAGCATCACAGAGAAGAAATACAAACAGTAGAATAACAGCATTGGACCTGGTCTTTGCAGAGGTATATGGAACCAGCAATATAAAATCATATTAAAATATGTATCACTGAAATGTAATTTACGCTGCTTAAAAAAAAAATTATTTTTAAAACAGGCATTAGTGATTTTAAAATAATTATGTGTGATATGTAAAAAGTAATTTTGATTTTTCAGTTAGTCAGCTGAGATACTAAGTAATTATTTGTTACTTGAATAGTCACTAATGGATATTTCGCATCCTTTGGATATTTTCTCTAGATCATACCGGTGTGTAGGGAAATGAGCAGGCAGGTAGACTAGCTGGGGTTCTGCACAAGCTAAATGTTGTCAGGGCCCCCTTTGGCAGTGAGAGAACAGTGTGGAGGCATAAATAGATCATTACAGTCTGAGGAGAATGGTGCTGCAGGGAGTTACCAGGGAATCTAGCTGATGCTCCACACTCAAGGGAAAGGTGAGATGGATGTACAATCATACAGTTACGTGTACTTTCAGAATTGGAACTCCTAATTTGCAGCTGAAGATAGGACCAAAAGGCTTTTGGGAGTGTCCTGACTGCTTTGATGTTGATTCTTAATTCAACATTCATTAATGCTAAATACAAGACATCCATCAAAAGAGGAGAGAGACATCAAGAACAAGGGATGCAAAGATCACTGAAACTCTTACACAAGTACTATGTGTCTGTGGTGAAGGTTACTAGAAGAGCAAGAAGCAGGGCCTTATATCTCCCTCAACAACCAAAACTAAAGCAGGAAGCGAAAAGAAGAATTTTGTAAAATAATGTTAATTGGATATACATTTGTGCTAATAATTATTTCTTCTTCTTCTTCTTCTTGAGGTTCATTATTGCAGATATCACCCACCACCCACCTCCATTCATCTCTCTGGTTGGCCTTCTCTTTCCAGTTGGTGACACCAAGTGTTTGCAGGTCTGTCTGGACATTATCTCTTCATTGTCTTCTTGGTCTACCTCATGGTCTACAACCATTCATCTACCTTGTGTATACAGTTTTTACTTCTCTATCATCTAACATTTTTTCAATATGTCCCAACCAGAAATGACTATTTAAGTAATACAAATAGGCATTACTTAAATAGTCATTTCTGCTACTTTTATAAACTAAACAATAGCGAATACAGAACATTACAGGCATGAGACAGAGAACTTTGCAAATCACTGATAGCTTTTTCAATATGCTATAATGAGGCTAACCATTTTTTAAAGACTTGCTGCATGATGATGATGAATTATAAAAGAAGATTACCTGAGCGAAGCTTGTATAAAACACCTGATACATGCTCATATTAACACCAGGAAGCTGTAATTCTTCACCAAACTCTTCTATCCACATCTGGTAGGCCTGTCAATAAAGCAGAAAAAAAATTTATGCTAAGTGCTAATAATTTTTTCAAGTGTTCATCAACTCTTTGAGTTCCAAGAAACGCAATATACGTTCATAGGTTCCTATCTAAAAGCCCAATGAACGCATGATGCACCGATTTATTACGTTCTTTACTACCCCCTGGGGTTGTGATGCTAAACCCCTGGGACTCAAAGAGTTAAGTATATATAGTACTAGAAAGCAAATAAAGTAAAAGTCCCTTTCCCATACTTAAAGGACACTGGGCATATGGTGAAAGTCCCATATTTTTAAAGACTAAGTGGTATTTGATGAATTTTGTGAATACAATATCTCACTGTTTTACTTTCCCAGGACACGCTATGCTACCATTCAGCCATCAGACATCTATCAAAGAGATAGAGGAGAGAGAGAGAGAGAGAGAGATCTGACTTGTCATTTAAAACTTAACTTTATCAGCCTGTTGCTGAAAGAGATAGAGAAGGGTGGGGGGGGGGGGGAGAGAGAGGTTGAGAGAGAGAGAGAGAGAAAGAGAGAGAGAGAGAGAGAGAGAGAGAGAGAGAGAGAGAGAGAGAGAGAGAAAGAGAGAAAGAGAGAGAGAGCTCTGATAGGTATTTCTTTCAATGGTTTGAAGCGCACATTTAAAAAAAGAAAAATTATTCTATTATGTTTTAGACTTTCTCATAATCCTGTGAGCTTCCACTTGACCTATGTTACATCCTGTGTCCTATGCCTCCATGATATTACCCAACACTTTGTTTCTCCAGTTCTATGACCTTGCAGATGTTTCATCAACAATCCTCTGGCTATCAGTAGGATAAAGTCTAATGATGCAAAATCTTTCATCATATATATTTGTTTTAAATATAAACTCTTCATTTTTTTTTCAGTTTTTGTGAATGAGGCCTTACTGTATAAGATTCAAATACATGAAAAAACAGGTGGAGTTTAGCTTTGTGCTAGCTACAACATATTATATTCACTAAAGAAAGCTATGTCTTCATCTTAAGAAAAGGGGGGGGGGGGGAATGGAGGGGAGGGGGCGATGCAATAACGTAGGATACAGCACCAAAAACCTGTCACCACTTGTTGAGGGTTTTGCTTTTGTTAACAATTCATAAATATCTAAAATTTTAGATGTGTTTCACATGGTGTGTTCAATCATGCCTCTCCACATCCTAAAATCTCCCAACAGCTTGTAACAGTTCATGTGATGATACATTTCCAGGTCATGGCAAAAGGCTGTCATGAATATTCTCCAGCTCTCCGTCTCTCTTTACCTAAATAGATAATATAACATAAACCTTGACCCATTAGGGTCATGGAGGTGTATGGATGGAAGCACTAGCAAAACCCACGAACTTTCTCTGTCTTCCGCTTGATGAATAAGTCCTGTCCATTTCTTGATGTTGTCATTCCAGGTCCTTCTTTGTCCTCCTCTTCTTCGATTGGCCCCCAATGTTCCTTGAAGTACAGTCTTTGCAGTCGAATCATGTGCCCAAACCAAGCTAGCTTGTGATGTTTCACCACTGCTAAGAGAGGCTCCTGAAGTCCATCAAATTTGTATATTTTGTCTCTGACATATTTATTATTTTTGTGTTCTAAATAACTAATTCATTAAATGTGTCTGTAGCTTTTATATTCGAAAGCCTGAATTCTCCTTTTCATTTCCATAGTGAGAGTCGAACTCTCACAGTCATATAAGAAAACAGACAATACCAGTGATTTGTAAATATTGACCTTGACTGACATGCAGATTTTGCTCTTCCACGTCGTATTTAGCTTAGACATCATGGCTGTTGCCTACCTAAATATTTCTAGCTGTCAAATGTTCCAGTTTTTTTCTCTGCTAATAATGTCACCAAAAATGATGTTTGCCACTTTCTGATGTTTGGGATAAGTTTTCGTCTGGTCAGCATCATTCAAAACACCTGGATTACTATTCATGAATACATACAATTAAAATATCATTTCATAAAAATAAAATACTCATTTGATTGTGCATGTTTTCTTTTTTCCATCTCAACACTTACATACATAGCTGCTCTTAGCCCACTGTTGTCTGCAATGTTTTCATCCAGGGTAAAATTGCCATCAATCTGTAGGTAGAAAGAAAATATTAATCTATATTTATTTAGAAATACTGTTTCAAGATTACAGATTTGTATTGATTAAAATACAATAATTAAAAAAATTAGAGTAAATAAAACAGCAATTATTTTTCCTACAAATAATGCCATACTCAACCCTCAGGTTATAATTGGTATATATAATCCTATTTGTATTTTCAGTGTATTTTTCACAACTTTATATATAGAATAGTCATTTTTGTCAGGCATTTATCTTATTTATAATGTTATAATTTAAAACAATCAAATTAATCTTCTTAGTGATGATTAGATATGCCAGTATGTAATGAATAATGAGGATGATAAGTAAAGTAAAGATTTAACAACTATGCAGGAACAAAAATTTAATACTGATATACTTTTTTTCATGTATCCAGGCCAAGGATTAGAGTAGCTTCCCTTGCCTCCTTAGGTCGATGGACCTCTCCTATGTTGCGAGGGTAGGGGGGGGGTGTTATGATATGGCTTGGTTTGGCGTTCGCCAAATATTTGTGGGAGGTTGTGAGTCTATTTCAGGCGCTGCAGGCTCCTGTGTACAAGTAAAAAGAACTGCAGGGGAAAGTGCAGCAGGCGCGTGGATTCTTGGCTATCGAAACTGGGATATTTTTGTATTTTCACGTTCGTTGGCAGTGGCTCCTTCACCCCCTCCCCTTCCTGAGAGAAAGAAAGCAGTTACAAGGAGCGTAGAAATAGAAAAATCTTGCTGTTTCCAGCACATGTAGCAGAATGTGAATATAATCAAACAAACGAGCGGTGAGAGGATGAGAAAAGAGGCAACAGTTAAACCGTTCACAATAAGGAAAACATGACTTCCCCGCAACATAGGAGAGGTCCAGTGACCTAAAAAGGCATGAATGGCAAGGGAAGCTACTCTAATCCTGGGCCTGAAAACGTGAGCAGCACTACTTCTTTTTTTATGCATATGAAATAAAAATTGTAAAACTTCACCTTCAGTATAAGTGAAGCTTCTATATATATATATATATATATATATATATAAAATAAGTGTAAGGTACAAAAATAATTACATCAGGAAAGCAATGTTTAATAATAACAAATATAAGCATGTATTAGTGCTTACTGTAGTTCAAACTGGTAAATTCTCACCTTGACCCCCCTTATCTTGATGTTGCTATACTGGTCTTTCATACAAGTTGTTGTCAACAGGAAGTTTTGAACAGTCTGTTCGTTCCACCAATCAGACAACTTGCCTTGACCATCATACTGGCGCCCTGAAATGACATGGTAAAGAAAGTGTATGATGACAAAATAAATAATAGATGGAAACTTTGGTGTGATTTCATTGTAAATGATTTGATAGTTAGAAAAATATACAAGAAACAGCAGCAGTAGAATAAAATGAGGAAGGAGAAAGAGGACAAAGAAGGATATGATGAAAGATGAGAAGTTTAAAAAAAAAAGATGAAAAAGCAGTTGTATCAGAAAGTGAAGAAGACTCAGATCAGGAGCATATGATGGATTTTTTGTCCATGATGGATTTTCTGTCCATGACATTATGGTGTGCTGGGTAATAAGCAGGCTGATAAGCAGGCTTCTGTGTGATGGGCTAGTTTATAATAAAACAGATCTGTCAACGGCTTTCTGGGATGAAGCAGACACTGCAGGGGTATAGAATATCCATATCTCAATGCAGTGGTGAGTGAGCTGAGGGTCTTGATAGTTGTTCAACACACAGAGGACATGACAAGTGAAACTGTAATCAGTCTGCAACTGCCTCTTCTGTTCTCTACTCCTGCAATGCCTCATGCGTCAGGGCAGGAAGACATCTCTGGAACCAGCCCTTCTGTTCATTTTGTAAAAAGCACTTTTCAGTGTCTCTCATATTTTAGCAGCCTACCTTCTGTGTGGTCGACCTTTGGTTCTGTTACTGTATTATCTGTAAAACTGTGCTCTCTGAGGTGCCCTGTCTGATGCCAAACCATTTGATTTGTTCTCTACCAAAAAAGTTCAGTATGAGAACTCATCACTGGCTCTGAGAAAGGAGACAGAGCACACGTTACAATACCCCAAGTGTAGGTATTTATATTCTTGATTCATTCATTCAGCGAAGACAAGGCAGCAGAACAACTGCAGTTAGTAGAGAAACAGCAGCAGAAAATTTACTATTGTTTTGAACACATATCTTTTTTCTTCTCCGCATTCACCAGCCATAAACTCTGGCAGAAAGTTCTGCTTGTTCGTCCAACTCTGGGTTTAATTCTTGTTCCATAACCTGACTGCTGCATGTACACTGGTTTTAGAGATCTGACTTATTTTATGCAGACTGTTGGTTCCTCACCTCTTAGGTAGATGCACTGTGACTTATTCTCTTGTTCCCACCCAGAATCTGCCTGGTTCAAAATACCCCTAACTTTCATAACAACACATAAGTTACCGAATGATTTACCTTGCAAGTCAAAAGCATGTGTAATCTCATGTCCAATTATTGAGCCCATAGCTCCAAAGTTAACGGCACTGAAAAGAGAACATGTGTAGATTCTCACTCAGCTAATTAAACTGGTTAATTAGTTTAGTTTATTTATTTAGAAAATTATTACTTGTTGACAAGAAAGCCTTAAATATACTCTTTGATGGAAAGCACAATGTGATCTTCACTATTATCTAAAGGACATGCTTAACATATTCTGTTATGAACATAAATAGATTTCGAGAATTGCCTTCATAACTGCCAAACATAGCTAAAGTTACAAGCAGGTTTAAAGAGGCTTCATATAGAGCCAACACCCTCAACCCCAATTATTATTCTCTTTGTTTTTTTCTAATTATCCTCACTGTAAGTTTTCTTTCTGGCTTCTTAGTTATTCTTTTGCGCTGCTGGTTTGAATGAAAGAACATTCTATATATACTATTATTACATTTCTTAAATGCATATCCTATACAGCAACCCTTTATCGCCCTCACCTCTCGATTCACTTCACTCTTTATGCTGTTACATTTTGTTTACAGCAGCTTTGTGGCTGTTCAATTACATGTGTAAAGTAGGTTACTAGTCTGTAAAACCACATTGTTTCTTTATTATTGCAGGGTCCAGTATCATAGAAATATTTAAAAAAAAATGTAACAAGGCAAGAGTAGTTTTCAGATCACCCCGAAGTTTATGGAAATCAATCCATATTAAGCCTATTTTTAAACAGAGAATATTTTACTCTTTAAGAGTAAATTAAGACTGCTGCAAAGAGATTAAACAGGAAGAATGACCAAAAACAACTAGTAACAAGGTACATAAATCAAGGGATGCCTGCACAGAATAGAATAAACAAAATGCCATGAAATAGTGACAAATATAGACACTTTAGAACAACGATAAAAGTGGCAAAAATATACTGGTGCTGAAGTGAAGAAAAACAAAACTGACTGCCTTTGGCAGTTGATACAGAAAAGCAATTTATGTAGTTATGAGATCACCCTGTTTTAATTGTGGGTTACGATGCCCCATTAGGTTTAACATGTACAACTCTTAGAACTTCTTTGCTAGTGCTTCTTGTCTCTTTGTGCCTGCCTCTTTCCAGTAGCCTGTTCTAAAGAAAAAAAATTGACCACATTCAATCTGCTGTTGGCAGTGACCTTTCACATAGATGTATACATTTTTCAAGGCTTAAACAAACTGAGTGTCTATGCTCCAGACTTAAGGATAAAATCTTAGTCTTCTCCAGTCTTCACAGCCAAAGAAATAAATTTGTTATCTGTGGTAGGATACTAAACATCATCATCATCATCCTGTTTTTTCATTATATATCAAAAAAGGCTCATGGTTTATGCCTTTATTCCATTCTATCCTGTTCAGTCTGCTCAATCATTTTATTTCCTATTTCAGTGCTTGTTTGATGACAGGATGCTAACACATCCATTATTTATTGAGAGCTTCTTTGATTTAGTCATCAGTGAGGCATAGTCCATTGCTATAGCTGGGAATTCAAACTGATTGTCTTTTACAGTATCCATGATTTTTGTCTTGCTTATATTTTTTATTAGTTGATATTTGCTAGTAATGTTTACTCAGAGCATAAAGTTGAAAATTATTTACAAATCAAAAAAGAACTCTCCCAGCAAAGCAGTGTGGGCCCTGAGAGAAAGAAATGAAACAATCTGTTCCTAAACTAACCTTGGTCCGTCTGGAATGTAAAATGGCAGATGAAACATTGCAATGGGGAAAATGACATCATTTCTTGTTGGTGAGTAATAAGCATTGACTGTGACTGGCGGTCTCAACCAGCTAGATTGTTGAGGAACATACAGATTCAAATAAAATACACATTATTTTAAGGGAAAAAATGTTTTATTATTGAAATGTAATGTTGCATTTTTAACAAAAACTATGTATATCAATGTTTATGCTGATAGCATGGTTAACTGATTACTGATCCCTTATGCACAAATGACTTCATGGTACACCACTTTGTAAAACTATCACAGTAGACTGCACAGGGTATTTTGGGTATGCCCTGTTGGATTGCCATTGAGGATACCACTCTTGAAGTCACAGTGGTGGCCATATTATCAGGTAGCAGCAAGGGGTAGAAAAAAGAAAAGACAGGCATGGTCACCAGTCTCAGGTCATGTCTATCTTATTTGTTCTGATAATGCCAGGTGGCCAAGTTATCCTAGTAATTATATTTTGGAATCTCTTTTATTTTTCTCAATAAATAAGTAACAAGTTGTCACAGTTTTCACAACCCAAACATAACTGTCTACAATTAAATCTGCTTATCAGTTTACAGTGTTCATCTTTTATTTTTAAAGGACTATTTAATTTGTTTCCCTCTACTTTATGTTATTCTTTGCATTTTCCTTGAAAATCACAAGTCCTTCTCACTACATTTGTTTCTTTTAAAAACCAGTCTTTGGATAATTAAACACTGATAAAATAAGAGTTATAATCAAAAATTGGGTTAAAATATAACATGGATCATTTGGCAAATTTAAAGAATTCAAAGAGATATGTGCATGAATAATATGTATATCTAAAGATGAGTGAAATGAGACTATGTTGCTGAAAGGCAAACTCACACTGTGCTTGAAGATTAAAGGAAGTAGAGAGACAGTGTTTGTTAAAATTGATAAAGGCAAACATAAATTAAATTTGTTCAGTGTTTGATAAACTTACGAAACTAAACACAAGTTGTGTTTATTAGGATAAGACAAAAAGTATTTACTTATAAGATTTGACATAAAAGTAAAGTTAAGTAAAGATCCATTTTCATGCCTTGGGTGCATTGGGCATTTAGGAAGAGCACCCCGTATTTTTACAGACCAATAATGTGGTCAGCAATATGCCTACCATCTTTACTTCCCCAGGACATCCATCCTGGTATCATTTTAGGCTGGGTCAACCTGCAGCCAGAAGTGGGTTTTGATCGCGGTACGCTAGATATAGATTAGAATTGTAAGGTTAAGATAGATAAATGCAGATTGTGCTTACAAGTTTGAGAAAGATTGAAGTAGCTGGAGATAGATGAATCAAAATTTATTTCGGACGCTTGACAAAAGTGAAAACACATTTGCTTGTATTCATAAAGAAAGGTAAAAAATAATTGTAAAAGAAAATAGACAGTGTACTTGTATGTTTGATAAAAGGTAAAACTGTTTATGTTTGTAAGTTAAAGAATAAGTAAGTAAACTGAACATGTAAGCATGAAGAAGACAGATACAGACAGGACTTGTAGTAAACACTATAAAATACTTTGAGGCATGAAAATATGACACTGATAAGCTTTTCATAGAAATTATTTGTTGTCATGTGTTAAAATATAAGTAAAAGTAGAGAGGGAAGGATATTAGGATGAGAAGTATACCAGTAAACAAAAATAAAAAAGAAGTAAAGAAATGTTTTTTCTATAAAGGTCAGTCTTAAAATACCACAGAATAATTGTTTATCATCTTTCTAATCTGGAATGAGGCATAACTATGTGAATTCAAACAAAGGAAATCAAATAAAACTAAAGAGGTAGACAAATTTAACACTCAACATATGGTTTTATTTTCTTAAGGGTACAAAAAATAGAACCAAACTATTTTACTGCACCTTGTTTTCCTGTCAGGTACAGAATTAAGATCTGAAACCATGTTGTTCAGTAGAAATCTTCTCCATGATAAGAGGTTAGAAAGCCAGTCTTGTGGAATAACAGCCATCTTTAAAAAAATAAAAATTTAAAAATATATATATATACACACACACACACACACATATATATATATATATATATATATAATAATAATATATATATATATATATACGCACACACACACACACACACACACACACACACATATATATATATATATATATATATATATATATATATATATATATATATATATATATATATATATATATATATATATACACACAAAATATACATTAAAATGAAAGGAACCCAAGAATTAAATGTTACCTGGAAAAATCATACAGAAATTTGACATTAAAGATTGCTTTGCAAAGTTTTCACTAATTTGTTTTTTGGCATTAATCAATGGGCCTCATCACAACAACAACAAAAAAGTATGTGCTGAAAGTAACATTCAAAATTTATTTCAGTAAGTTTTTTAAAACCCTTTCTAAGTTGCAATATATATATATGTGTGTGTATATATATATATATATATATATATATATATATATATATATATATATATATATATATATATATATATATATATATATATATATATATATATATATATATATATATACATAGATAGATACACATACACACAAACATGCAGGCATGTGCGCACGTGTGCACACACACACACACATACACACACATACACACACACACATCTAATTTGATAGATGAGTTTTAAAAATATGGATGAAGAAAAGAACAAATGCATTGATACTTCAAGAACTGAATTTCAAAGAAGGTTGGCTATAAAGATGTTATAACACAGAAAATTGAAATATTTTAATCACTTGAAACATCATGAAAGTTTAGAGAGAACAATCATGGAGGGTCATATCCCTGTAAAAAGAGGAGGAAGAAGGCCAAAGAGAAGACGGGGGCAGTATGTGGCGGATGATCTCCAGATGGCTGTATCTTGCTTGTGATCGAGATGATTTCTGGAGGGTTGTTATGGAAGCAAGTTTCTGCAAGGGACATGCTACTGACTACTACCAATTTTAAGCTGCAATTATCTGGAAGTTTGTGGGGTTTTATTTTATCAAATCCACTTAGATGGGGATTTACATTTATGAAAATCTGACAGGCAGACTGGCATTCTAACTACTCCTCTACATGTGTGTAGGACTGTGTACACATGATGTATGTATTATATTCTATAATGTACATTTTTATTCTATACTAGCTGTACCCGGCCACGCGTTGCTGTGGCATAGTTTGGCTAAATGTAAATGAAAGAAAATAGAAATCGCACGTGTCTAATACAATCATTGTCTGCTCAGATATAGAGATAGTCTTTGATTCCCACCCCACCACCCCCCACCCCCAACTAAATCCACCTACTACTCTCCCCCTTATCAAATTTATGTCATTACCCACCCCCCCCCCCCCCTCCTCTCCCCTCTTCCACCGACTACTGCTTTCTCCCTCTTCGAAATATTTGAAAATCATTACCTGGCGATATTTTGTTGTTGCTGTAACTGACATTGACATCCCTGTCCATCTGGACTAAAATGGGGAGCAGGAATGGTAATAGGTAGTGAATGGGGCTAGTGTAATATTTACCACATCATCCTTCAAGTACCAGTACAACTACTAAAATAATGTCACTGCTATCTGTGTTACCATCGGAGTAGACAGAGAGTCGTGAGCCAGAAGATTTGGTTCCGCATGGCTAGTGCTGTCGCCACAGACTGGTCAGGTTAGGATGTATAATTTCACTTGCCGACAGAAGAACGCCATAACCTTACCGGCGGTCTTCACATGAGAGCACTATGGTGTAACAGCCCAACCACAACTATAACTACTGCTGCTACTTTAAGTGGGTAAAGCAGTTACTGTGACTTAAAGCTCTCTCAGTAAATAGTTTGCCCCCCCCCCACCCCCCAAATTCACCGACAACTCTTTTCGTCATTGAAGTAGTTGGGAGAAAAAAAAACACTTGAAAAGCAAATGAACACAGCAAAAAAAAAAAAAAAAAACCATAATTATTAAATGAACGCCATGGTAAACAGCACAGCTTAAAATTCCAACGCAGATGAAATGACTAAATCTAAATGAAAATAAATGAAAATCTATAAAAATTTCAGCGTAACCATGCAATCGGAAAGTTTAATAATGCAATCATAAGTATGCGAAATGGTCAAATTTAATTATCAAATGGTTTACCCATTTACTTGTCTTTTTTTTTTAAGGCAACATGGTTAGTGCTGTCACCATGACAGAGCAGATGAGGATATTATTTTAGTCCGGGGTAAAAAAAAATTAACTACTGCGGATTCGAACCCAGGTCTCCCGCACAAGAACCCAGTGTTCTAACCATTCGACCAAGCAGCCACTTAATCGGATAAAGGAAAAGAGAACTTAACAATTAGAGATGTGTGTCCCTACTTCTGTGTCCTGATTAAAACACAATTCAAAACCGCAGGCAATGGTTTTCTTGTAGACAGATACACCAGATATATTAATGAAATGGCACAACAATAGAAATCCCTCGTGTCTAACACGGTTAATGAAGTTAATGTCGCAGTCAATGTCCTTGATCCCCCCCCCCCCCCTTCCCATCGAAGGTTGTTTGAAAAAAAAAACAGAAAATAGAAATCGTGTTTAATATGGTTATTGTGGCAAATATAGAGATAGTCTTGTTTGCTGTACCTAGACTCTATGTATTAGAGAAGGCGTTGGCTGCACGTAACTCGCCGGCGAATGGCGGAAGCCTTGCGTTCTGACTACGGCGGCGCATGCGCAATTACTTACGTGGCTATAATTAGAAATCACTAAAGTTATAAATATTAGTTGCGTATATTATTGCATAAATTGTGATCACCTATCTCTAACAGTGACAGGTTGAATTTCAGACCACGACAGTTCAAAATCCGGTATCACAACAAACATATCCTGAAAATTTCAGCTAAATCGGCTCAGTAGTTTCCGAGTCTATAGGGGTGAAACAAACACACAAACATTGATTTTTATATATATAGATCAATAACATGCATTTTAGATAACAGGCATTGGTACTCTGAAAAAGGAGTGCTTAGAAGGGCCGAATGTCAGACGGGCCTGCGTGCCCAATTTGTAACCCTTTGAAAATAAAGTTTGTTCGTTCGTTCGTTCATTCGTACTACACAGCTTTTTAGTGATTGAACTCAGCCAGTAATTTCTTTCAGTTGTGTGATCCCCTATGTGGCCACAAAAAATGCATAAGTGATAAATAAAGGCAGTAATGTCAGTTTAATGACATATCCTCTATGCAAGAACTTTTGATCTTTTAATGTATTGCTGAATTATGCTTTACAATTAATTAAGAGTATTGTGTGTGTGTGTGTGTGTGTGTGTGTGCATGTGTGTTTGTGATTGTGTTTATTTTTCTCTGCCTTATTTTCACTGCATTGTTTGATATATTTTGTCAGAGACATTACAATTTCTTTTTAAGTTAAATCTCCTTACTGGTAATCTGATGTCTGGTAATATGGTAATCTCCTTACCAGTAATCTGATGTCTGGTAATATGGTAATCTCCTTACAAGTAATCTGATGTCTGGTAATATGGTAATCTCCTTACCAGTAATCTGATGTCTGGTAATATGGTAATCTCCTTACCAGTAATCTGATGTCTGGTAATATGGTAATCTCCTTACCGGTAATCTGATGTCTGGTAATATGGTAATCTCCTTACCGGTAATCTGATGTCTGGTAATATGGTAATCTCCTTACCAGTAATCTGATGTCTGGTAATATGGTAATCTCCTTACCAGTAATCTGATGTCTGGTAATATGGTAATCTCCTTACCAGTAATCTGATGTCTGGTAATATGGTAATCTCCTTACCAGTAATCTGATGTCTGGTAATATGGTAATCTCCTTACCAGTAATCTGATGTCTGGTAATATGGTAATCTCCTTACCAGTAATCTGATGTCTGGTAATATGGTAATCTCCTTACCGGTAATCTGATGTCTGGTAATATGGTAATCTCCTTACCAGTAATCTGATGTCTGGTAATATGGTAATCTCCTTACCAGTAATCTGATGTCTGGTAATATGGTAATCTCCTTACCAGTAATCTGATGTCTGGTAATATGGTAATCTCCTTACCAGTAATCTGATGTCTGGTAATATGGTAATCTCCTTACCAGTAATCTGATGTCTGGTAATATGGTAATCTCCTTACCAGTAATCTGATGTCTGGTAATATGGTAATCTCCTTGCAGCTTATAGTATATAATGTTGTAGATTATTATGTTTCTAACTTCCTGCTCAGTTTGGTTCTCATAAAACAGTCTTCTTATCTGCAGTCTCAGACATTGTTTGTTACAAAGAAATATAATTTCATTTATCACCTATAATATTCTCAGTGAAGTTTTCTAAAAATTATGTTCATCCTTTATCTTTATGTTGATCCCAAATTACTGCCCATCCCTTTTTAAAATCAATTTTTATCTGATATTTTGATGTCATATTTTCTGAGACAATAATGCAATTGATTTTTATTTGCTCTATCATTTTTTGCTCTTTTGTGTGCTATTTCTTTGCTATTCAATTCCAGTATTATTCAATATTCTAGTGTTCAAAGCTAAACTTTCTCTTGAGGTTTTATCCAGTTTTATCTTTTTTGTCGAATTTTATGTTATCTTCAAATATGTCTTTTTTTTCTTTTATGTGATCATATTACTTCCATATTCAATGCAGATTTTTTTTCTTCTTCAAATCTGTACCTTAAAAAATCCAAACCAATGAACACAGATGTATGTATTTCTGATTCCGCAAGATGAGTGAAAGAAGCATATATGGAAGAACAGACTCACATGGGAAATGGAAAAAAAAATTATGATGTTAAAGTAGACAGAAAAAGGAATCAGCTGTTAAAAAAATGTATTATGAATGCAAAGTAATAATAATCAAAATTGGAAGTGTGCAGAGTGAGAAACATAACTCATGCATCTGTTTGATAATATTTTGTTTAAAAAAAACTATGCATATTCACATGACGGGCCAGCCTGGGATGGTTATGATTATACTTTAAATAGATATGTGACATTTGTAGTGATATAAAATTACTGATCTAATTGAGAGGAGCATATACATATTGTAGGATACCTTATTCCACTGTTTCCTCTCATCTCTCATGTTGTTCCAGTGCTGAGGTAAAGTACAAAGAGTACCTATTTCTGTCTTTTGTATATAAGGTTTCCCAGGGCCTCTGATTCTTGTATATCCGACTATTAGAATACTCTACTGAGACAATTATGAGGGATAACAGACAGGAATGTTTTAGGCATATAGAGAGAATGGAAGATAGAAGACAGACAATTAATTGCTTATACAAAAGAGTTGAATATGAACAGACCAGGAGGCAGACAAGAAGATGGTGGAGAGATATCCAAGCAGACCTTAAACACTTGGAAAGAAAAGGCCAATCACAGATGAATGTAAGTGGGTGGTATCTACAGCAATGAACCTCAGGGGCTTAGAATGATGGAGAAGGAGAAGATACCAGATAAGGACAAGTGACACAAAATTATAGTTCAACAGAAATATCCTACCCTATTGCAAGTGTTAAAATTTTTGCAAAGAGTTATGGGAAACTACACCATAGTAAAATCATTCCTTTGGACATAGAAATCAGTTCTTTTAGCCAGGCCATAGTAAAACTAAACAGCATGAAATTATTTATCTGCATGCTGTGAACAGTTTATTAGTAAATGTGTAAATATTATTATAGTGATCAACTATTTTAAATAACTTCTTACCTTATCGTAGTAATTATCAAGAAATGTATTGTTTAGAATGTTGGATGGATAACTGATCTTGTCTATAATTGCATCAACCTGTGTCAAAAGAGACAAAAAATACAAATATGTATTAATTTAAAATATAGGTTTAGGTTTAAACACGGATCAACATCATGGCACAAGTGTAGTAACCCATAAGTGCTCCGTTCTGCTTCTGGCTGAAGAATGAATCTGAAAAATCTTGGTACAATGCACAAACTCCGTAGCATTGGTGAGGATCCTGAAATATTTTGGGTAGATTTTTAACTCAAAATTTTGCCTGGGCAGAACCATTAGGCTACTCTTTTTTTATTTCCAACTGCTAAGGGATTTTGTACATGTGCAACAATACACAATAATATAAAATTATGAAAATATAAATATTAAATGAACAAACATACACTATGCTTTTTTTGTGTCTAAATCACGGCAACGTGTGATTTTCATCTTCTTTTATCATAATCATCAGCTTCTGGAACAGTTTGCAGTCCAACACTTGAGTTGATAGCACTGACCATTGTCATTCCTTGTAACAAAGAATTTCTTTAATGTCATCAGTATATATTCTTCTTGAGTGCCCTTTTGCTTTCACATCAGATCTTTTCAGGTGTATATTGCCTGAACGTTATAATTGTTGTGGCTGGTTCCAAGAGGACTGAATCCTTTGCTCTTCTGCTTCTCAATTAATTTGGTGCAAGTTGTTGTTCCCCCAGTATTTATGAAATTATCGTTTATCATCTGGTCTGAAGTCATTAATTTGGTGACTTTCTTCAAAGGTCATTTTTTTTTTAAATAACAAATTCTTTGTACTGATTTTATCAAATGAAGAAAAATTAATTTTTAATCCAGAATTATAATAAAATCAACCTTTAGAACAATAACAATATTTATTTCAATTATTATGAAGCTGCTTTAATACTAAGCAGCAGCACCATATACTTTTTACATAGCCCATACACTGGATATGTATATTACTTCTTTCTGTCACAGTTAATGTATAGTAGGACTCAGTCAGAATATGTAAGTAAAAGTAAAGGACCATTTTCCACGCCTTCAGGTGTATTGGGCATATAGGGCTAGACCTGCAATTTGGAGACCAACTGGAACTCGTGGGTGATGTGGTCAGCAGCATGCTGGCCATTTTCACTTCCCAGGACTATACTCCGTACCCACACAAGGCTGGGTTGACCTGGGAGCCAAGGTCACTTTAAAAAAAAAAAGTCCTGTGTGACAGAATAGGTTAACTGTAAATGTCTGGAACAGAATAAATCAAAAAGAGACTGTATGATAGAAGGAGCTCAATCAATGACTGACTCACTTTCTACCCCACCAGGACATCACACAAGCGATAAACACCCGATGACAACAAAGTGCCACCATGTGGATGAGGATCGCCATAGAGAGGTCCCAGAAACCGCGTTTAGGCAACTGGCCATATTTATGGCCTGCCTATATTGCGGCCCCTGGCAAAAGCCAGGGTGGGGCTTTAAACAACCAAAAATTTTGTCCTAAAAAGAACAAAACTGGGTTATGTTATGCAATCTCAATCAATGACCAGGACTGACATTAATCTAATAACCTTCCAGGGAGGAAATGTAATATACAAGGTCCGACAATTAAGTAATGAGACTGATTCCATAACAATTAAAATATTCAACTTTTGAAGATATAACCTGTATCTGATTCAAAGTAAGCCTCTTGTGCATTGATACAGCAAGTGGCACGATCTAACAAACACTGGAACAACCTTTGTAGTTCTTCTATTGTTATGGCCCCTAAAGTCGATGTTATGGCCCTTTGGATGTCATCAATATTGTTAAAGAAGCGTCCTTTCAATCGTAACTTTAATTTTGGTAAAAGAAAATAATCACAGAGAGACAAATCTGGGGATTAGGGTGGAAGGCTGAGAACACACACTTGTTTTGGGGCCAAAAATTCTTGTTTGGATGATATCTCTTGGGTACTCAACCCGCTGATATTTTAGTCATCAAACAACAAATGTGGTACAAACCAGCAAGCAACTTTTTTGTTGCCAAAATCTTGCACTAAATATTCATAATCCAGTTTCGTCCTTTTCAGGACGAAATTTTTTGTCATTTGAAGCCCTACTCTGGCTTTTGCCAGGGGCCGCAATATAGGCAGGCCATAAATATGGCCAAATGTCTGAACGCGGTTTCTGGGACCTCTCCACGGCGATCCTCATCCGCATGGTGGCACTTTGTGTCATCGGGTGTTTATCGCTTGTGTGATGTCCTGGTGGGGTAGAAATTCATTCATTCATTCATTGCACTAAATTATTATCAACTGTCTCTCTATTAACACCAGATTCATCTGCTATCATCCTCACAGTAAAACAATGATCTTCTTGTATCCGTTCTCTGACTTTTGCAAAGAGTTCATTATTACGAACAGAAATTTTACGTCCAGGTCTAGGTGCATTAGTAATCATTTCCACACCACTTTTAAATTGTGAATACCACCTGAAAATCTGTGCACGAGATAAACAATTATCCCCTCATTAACTCTTTCAGTGGCGCTTTTTCTGAGTTTTATAAAGAATTTAATATTAGCTTTTTTGCTCCGTGATGATTATGTAACAAAGCACCTCTGACAAGGTCAACAAAATGGCGGCCTGTTTGTTGTCTGCTTATCGAGCAGCTATGAAAAGCTGCCAGATCATAGACGAATGTTTCCTCTTTAGATTCCATGCTTTGCTTCATAGATGACATTTTTGTCTTGGTTATAATAAAATCAGTCTCATTACTTAATTGTTGGACCATGTATTTTAAAATGTCAAACATATTTTTAATCCTTTTTTTTAATCAGTAACCTGATGTTGACAAATATAAAAAGGACTTATACTTACTTTTTCTTCAGCTCTCTTTCTGGTACCTTTATCCATCCAATATTTGTTCAGCAAGTAGTCTTTGAATGCATTTTTTACATAAGTAATGAGTCTTTCCATCTGCACAATGAATAATACTCTGTTAATTAAGTCTTTCAGTTTGTTATAGTAAACATTACATTAAATAAATATTTATTTAGTATTTTTATCTTTGCAAAATTTATAAAGATTTTAGTAATTAAGTAGCTAATGTTTTTGCATGCACATAATGAATACAGACTGGGTTATAACATGTGCCATCGATACCTCTTTCTCTCTTGTTCTAACCCACCAGATCACAAAAGCGATAAACACCTGGTGACACAAAGTGGCACCATGCAGACGAGGATCACCTGTGGAGAGATCCCAGAAACCCCTTTCAGCCGTTATGACCATATTTATGGCCCGGCTAAATTTAGGGCCGCCAGCAAAAGCCAGGGTGAGGCTTCAAATAACGAAAAATTACATCCCACAAGGGAACGACTTATGTAAGGCACACTCATCGATACCTTCTCACTGCCAATTCTGGATCTCTTGGTCAGAAGTAAATATAGCAGACATGTTACTAGACAGACATAAAAAATGTTTCTGTTTATTGCTAATTTTGCTCATGTTGTTAGCATCTAATATTCAGAAGTAAAAGTATGTGGCATGATGTCACCACATCACTGACCAGGTGCCACTTGGTCTACAAATGTATTTGCAGTAACATATCCATTACATCCAAGGTGCAAAATGAATCCTTCTCTTTCACAAAGTACTAAGCATATATGGTGGGATGAAGATAATAAAGCTCAGTGTTATTTTAATTGCAAAAGAAAAGTCACATGTGTCTGGTTTTCTCAAGCAGAAGTAAACTGGATAATAATTTGACAATTATTATCAATTATTATTATTATTTGGTGTCTGAAAAGAAATAAATTAAACACAAATGTTGACAACAATGGTCCTGATATCCCATGTCATCATTGTGGAAGACTTTTCTTGATATGGGCTGGTCTTGCTAGTCACACTCGCCATCGTCATGGGCTGTGAGTCTCATGCCTCCTCATAGCGCAATATAACACTATCGTTTGGAAAGACGGAAAGGTGCCAATGGGTAATTTGACAAGCAACGAGGGAGAAAACAACTTTGAAAAAGAAATGAGAAAGTTATGGAAGCTTGTAAAAAAATTAACAATGAGGGTACAGGGTAGAACTCAAAGATCACACTGCAGAAAGATAATGGGTAGAAAGAAATATGAAAGAGAATGTTCTGTAACAGAGACTTGTAAACTAACAAGATTTACTCTTTTAGTTCTAGATATGTGTTTCTTTAGACTTCCTAAACAGTAGTTTGACCTTGACTTCTTGGTCAGTACAGCCTTGAGTGGGTACCAGGTGCAGTCCTGGGAAGTAAAGGCAGCTGGCATGATGCTGACCACATCACCCACCAAGTGCTGATTGGTCTATAAAAATATAGGTATAGCCCTATACGCCTAAAGACGTGGAAAGGGACCTTTAAAAAGTACTTGCTTTAACTCTTTGAGTCCCAGGGGGTTTAGCATCACAGGCCCAAGGGGTAGTGAAGGAAGACATAAAATCGGCGCATCATACGTTCATTAGGCTTCTAGGTAGAAACCTATGAACGTATGATGTGTTCCTTGGGACTCAAAGAGTTAAGTAATTATGACTGGCTCTAAAAAGGCTAAAATAAAAGCACAATGAGACAAAGGGAGCTAAAGTAACAATTGGGATAGAATGGGTTAAAGCTACAGCTAGACAGAGAACAAGGTCCTCAGAAAGGCACATCATGTAAGGCAGCTCTAAAACATGCATGGTGAGCACTTGGTACTGAAAGAGCTAAGACTGGATCCTTTTGTTTACATAACATAACATTGCTCATTCCAGTTACTGAGTGTGTCCGTACATAGAAATTGTTTTATAAACTAGATAGGGCAAAGACATCTTACCTTTTCAACACTGTTTTCTGAATCTGTACCTTTGACAAACAAGGCACCAGTTGAAAACCCCAGAGCTTTGTTTGTATAAAATGTGCACCGCTTCCATGCTTCCTCCATTACATCCTCCTCTGTCAATGAAAATAATGTATATTTTCTTTATTAGACTTTCTTTTAATGAAACTGTAATTAAAAATTATATTACCAATGCTGGATAACTGGACACCTCTGAGGTGCCTTTGCCATTAGCAAGTGTGCTACAGGAAAGCTCACAGGGTGTAGTGGGTAGACGCTAGCCTGTGAATCAGAAGGTCGTTTGTTCAGGTCCTGCACCTTTTTCAAAAAATGACCTTCGCTCCCAGGTCGACCCAGGCTTGAGGGGGTACCAGGTATAAACCTGGGAAGTAAAGGCAGCTAGCCTGATGTTGACCATATCACACACTGAGTGCCAATTGCTCTATAAAATATAGGTCTAGTTTTATATGCCCAATATGCTTGAAGGCGTGGAAAAGGGTCCAGAAGAAGAAGAAGTGTACTACAGGGTAGAATATTTACTTACCCTAGCAACTTGAAAGGTTGCTAAAGGTTGAGAAAGTAGTCTAAGGCTGTGTGGATGTGGAAAACAAAGGAAACTACAACATTATTAATCCCAAAGTATCACAGCAGGCTGGAGATTCTTTCTGATAGTCTGCGCTGATAATAACTGTATGCCATTGACTTGCTACATGACAATGAACATGATGGTTTCTGATGACAAGTTTGAGAGTTTGAGGTCAGTTACCCAAACAGTTGCCTATTGTGTATAAAGTTGGAATTGTAACCAATTCTTTGCCATCCCACTCACGATATGTTTATTTCTTAGTTCAGAGACTGCACAATTTCATTGATCCTTACCCGCACAGGTCTGCTGGTGTAGTCACTAGTGCTGGAAATTATTTTTTTAGATGTTAAACAAGTGGGGTATGGAAAGTGAGAAGCAACAACAAAATTCATAATCTGTTTAAATCACCACTGATCATTGGCATCATGAGAGCTAATAGGTTGAAATAGCTAGGACATGTTGAGAGAATGTCAGATGACTGAGAGGTAAAGACTGTATACACAAGAGAGATGAATGGTCATAAACCATGAGGCAGACCAAGAAGACGATGGAGAGATAATGTCCAGAGAGATCTGCAAACACTTGGTGTTATCAACTGAAAAGAGAAGACCAACCAGAGAGATGAATGGAGGCGGGTGATATTTGCAGCAATGAACCTCAAGGGCTCAGAATGCTGAAGAAGAAGAGCTATCCCAAGCTAACTGGGATTTGTCCTGTTAATGTACCTTTTACTTACTTACTTAGTCGCTCCTCTTCTACCTTGGGGTGTAGAGGTTTACCAGAGAGATCGCCAGACGTCTCTATCAGCAGTTTTCTTTCTGGCTTTGTTCCATTCCAGTCCTCTGTCAGTCAGGGACTGTCGGATGTTGTCTTCCCAGCGCACTCTGGGTCGTCCCGGAGGTCTGGTTCCCTGGTTCTTAGCCTCCCATGCTTGCCATGGTAGCCGATTTTCTCCCATTCTGCACACATGTCCAAACCATCGTAACTGTGACTGATCCACTCGGGTTTGTAAGGACTGGGTATCAAGATCTTGACGTATTGTCTGATTGCGGACTTTGTCCCTTCTTGTCACTTGGACCACCTTTCTCAGGTATCTCATTTCCGAGGCCTGCAGCTGGCTTCTGTGAGCTGTTGTCATCTGTTAATGTACCACCAGATTGAAATTTGTTTTGATAGCAGTCCATAGGAGAAAACAAAAACTGAAAGGAAAAAGGAGAGAGACAGTATGCTTTTCAAACTCTTCTATAACAGACCAGTGGTACGTTAACTCATTATACTGTAAAACCTTGTTAGGAATGAAAACCAAGTTTGTGTACAAGTGCTCATGCTATCTATGCACAAATTCATTGAGAGACAGAAGGTAAAATGGTCATGTTCTTAGAATGCAGCCAGAACACATGAGAAGGTCTGATGTGAAAGTAAAAATGCTTCTACATCGACCTGGAATGACAATAGCTAGTGCTACCCGTCAAACAATCACACACTGTTCCTCCCCATGACACTTAATGGCAAAAGTCGAAATTGATAGTGATGATGATGACTGAAAGAGTTAATTTACTCTTCAATAGGTGACCACCTCTTTCCTTCTGGGGAGATTACAATTCACTTCCACACTTAATGAGAGTGATATTCTAGCCTACCTCCCCAAGACATCCACTCCATCTAGGATTTCAGAACGGGACAGAAAATACTCCCATTGATTAACTGCTCCACTAAACAACTGAACCTGATGCAATCAGCATGGCCTTATAAATCAATAAACACATAAAATAGTCCTTGGGGATATAACCAGGCAAATTTATTATTGCATTATGAGTTAACAAAAAAAAAAGGAAATAAAACGTATGCAGAGAGAGGACATGTCATGAAGTTGAATAATTGTACTGACCTGTATCTTTGGTTTGAAATAATGATTTATCAAAGTATGGCATGAAAGAGTGAATGAAGCTAATGGCCAGATAATCCTGCAGGATTCTGAAAATAGAAAATTAAGACACATTATTCTGAAAATAGAAAATTAAGACACATTTCTGCACAACAGCTTCTCAGGATAATATAATAGGAGATGAAAAACTATGACATTAAACTTCACAGCAGTAAATAATTACTGAAACTACAACTGAGAATGCAATTTTTTTTTCCAATGAAAGATTCCAACTATGCTAAAAGAAGAAAAATAATGTGTATTATTGATTGGGATGAAAAAAAATCAGATCTTTAAAGAATTCCAGGTTAGTTGCGTATCCTTTAAAGGACGTTGCAGAACCAATCACAGCAGCCACTGGGTGATGTGTGGTTTCTCTAAGCAAATTTATGTCCAGTAGTTTACCATTGCTTCTGGACGGTCGGCCCCCTGATGCCACTGTCGAAACCAATGCAAGGCGCATGGCCCGCAGCTGGGATCGAACTCGGCTCCCCGGCATTACGAAGCTTTCACATTGACTTAGCCACAGAGCCGACACTTTAAAGAATACTCAATCAATTAATCAGGAGATGCTTTACAGAACGTCACAATCATCTGACATGCCTAATAGTCTTTCTTATCTAACCAATTCTCCAACCCCATGAGCTTTCATAGCCAAGGCATCTTTAATGTATTCTATCCACATTTGCTGAGATTGGGTTCTTCTTCTTTTCCCAGAAATTGCATGCTCTGCCACTCTCTAGTGCACCATGGTGCTTGATGTGGCCAAAATACCTCAGCTTTCAGGAAAAGATGCTGTTTATGAGCAAATTCGCCTTTATATTCATGTCATATAAAGAAAACTACTAACTAAATATATTATGTATAGCTAATGGAAGACAATGAAAAGGATAAATAGACCCAGAATACTTAACAAAAGAACCTATTAGACAATATCTAAGTCTGAGTTGTTGAGTTGAGTTGAGTCAAGAAGTTTCATCACAGTACTCAGGGCATTTCCACGCATGCTCCGTCCTCATCTTCAGCAGTCAGCGCAGAGTTCCAATACTGATGGTACCGGTCACAATCTGGTTATATATCCTTCTTGCCTTTCCTCTGAGTGTAGTGAGCTGGCAAGACCTTCTGGTTACACCCAGATGCCTGATTCTCTCTAGGCCATAATAATCTTCTATCTCAATTTATTCCGTTGTTTGTTCTGCTTTGTCATGTATCAATTCACCACCCAGTGGTGCAGATTCAGCCAATCTGTCTCTCTGTTCATTACCCACCATGCCGGCATAGCCTAGAGAAAAGATCCAAAGTATGCTCACTACCCATGACTTTTCCAGTGAAGCTTGCCACTCTGCTCAAAGCATCCCTGTCATCACCTTTCTCAGCATGCTTTCAGAGTTAATAAGTATGAAAATTTCTGTATAGAAGATTAAACTGAATAGATACTACATTGGGTAGATCAAAATTGTGTGTAAGACTTGACCATGAAAAAATATACACTCTAAACACATTTCTTTTTTCGAAGTTATCAGCTTTCATTAGCACATTCTGATTAAAAATTTGTCTAATAGACTGCATAATAAAAAAAAAATCAGACAAGGTCTAAGATTATGCATGCATAACCAGTGAATGCTGTTTTAACTGCAGATTATGACCCTAACCTCATTTTTGTTTCTGATTTATAATATTCCTTCAAAAACTGTGATATCCTGAGCATGTAGTCCGGGTGCATGATTACCACTTCTGTATCATCTGTCACTTGGAAGCCCAGAGATGTAAAATACTTCAGCCATGTTATCTGTTCAACAACAAAAAATGTTAGTTTTACTTGTTAACTGCAAGCAACTGTGTGACAACAAAACAAATTATTCACATTTTAATTCATTATTTAATGTGTTCAGTCCCAGATATTTTTTTTTTTCAATACCTTCTTTATGAAGCAGTTGCTGTATTAATTAATTAATCACTGTTTGGATCTGAAGGGGTCTATCTATCTATCTTCTTTTACCCCACCAGGACATCACACAAGCGATAAACACCCGATGACACAAAGTACCACCATGTGGATGAGGATCACCCGTGGAGAGGTCCCAGAAACGGCGTTCAGCCATTAGACCATATTTGTGGCCGGGCTATATTGCGGCCCCAGGCAAGAGCCAGAGTAGTGCTTCAAATAACAAAAAATTGCATCTGACAAGGAGATGACTAGTGATTACCGTGATCTGAAGGGGTTCCAGTGACCACACTATGGTATAATAGGAATTGAAATAACAAATGGGATATAACAGATTTATTATGTAATGGATGGCACCTGTGAGTAACAAATATTAACAGAACAATATCAGTTTCATAAAAATATCAGATGACAAGACAACAGGTGAGAATCATGTACAAAATGTTTGCACATGATGATGTACCTAATAATATGGAACTTCAGTCAGAATCACAATGCACATGTTGAAACTGAAGTTAGGTTCTGTAGTCCAAATGAGAAGTGAGTGCATGTTTCATTGTACATGAAATTATAGGTTATCTTAATTTCATTTGTTATGGAATCTACAGAAAACTGGGTAAAACTTGCTTGGTTAACAAATATGAATGTCATTTTTAAAGCTGCTTTTACTGCAATATCAGCCATTAATGGGTACCAGGTGGAGCCCTGGGAAGTAGATGTGGCAGGCATGGTGCTGACCACAACACCCACCAAGTGCTGGTTGGTCTATAAAATATAGCTTTAGCCTAATATGCCCACTACACTTGAAAGCGTGGAAAGGGCCCTTTACTTACTTACTTTACTGCAGTATATATGTTTGTGACGACCTCGGCCTCTTTTAAAATTAAAAAGTGTTGGTAACATAACCAAGTGTCTTTAAAAAAGGTGCCTTACTTATCCCAAAGTTTCTATTAGAGTAGTGTTAAAAAAAAATGAAATTTTATAGAAGGTTCTGATATGTGAACCATTTTGAGTGCAGTAGCGCAAAAAATACACCAGGTAAAGTCCTAGAAAGTAAAAACAGCTGGCGTCACATTAACTACGTCACCCACTGAGTGCCGATTGATCTAGCTTTATATGCCCAATATGCCTGAAGGCGTGGAGAAGGGTCCAGAAGAAGAAGAAGAAGATGTGTACTACAGGGTAGGATATTTACTTACCCTAGCAACTTGAAAGGTTGCTAAAGGTTGAGAAAGTAGTCTAAGGCTGTGTGGATGTGGAAAACAAAGAAAACTACTATATTAGTGACCCCAAAAGTATCACAGCAGGCAGGGAATTCTTTCTGATTAAAAAAGGCAAACAAAAAACAACTGTGGTTTAGACTAATTATGAACTTTAACGGAGAGGGGGGAAATAAACACTACTTACTGCTGGGAAGCTGTTCTGCAGTAAAGAAACGGTCATCACATTGTATAAGCTGAACCTGTCGTGGATATGATGGTAGCCTGCTGACGCCTGAATGTAAAAGAATCAATATGGTTTAGACAAACAACTTTAACTCTTGTATTTAAAATATCCCAGTATCTACTATGGCAGCCACCCTGGTCAAGCGGCTAGACGCTCGCCTGCGTATCGAAAGGTCATGAGTTTGGGTCCTGATAGGAGCCGGACTTTTTTTTTTTAAAATCACTTTGGCTCCAAGGTCGACCCAGCCTTGAGTAGCTACCAGGTACAGTCCTGAGAAGTAAAGGCGGCCTGAGTTATGCTGACCACATCACCGAACAAGTGTCATTCGATCTATTAAATATAGGTTCAGTACTATATACCCAATGCGTCTGAAGATGTGAAAAATTGTTCTATACTTAACAATATCTGCTATGTTAATTCCATGCAATCTATGTTTGTGAACTAAAGTGAGGAAAATTGTTTTTATGAACTATATAGAAAAATCCTGATACATGGAAGTGAATCAAGGACAGTGCGCTGTTTATTGAAAAGTTATGTTGATGCCGCAAACATGTGATTTTATTGACCCATGATGAGAACACTAGGAATAGTTAAAATGTGTAATGAAGATTTCTTGAAGGTAAATAACTTCTGGTTACCAAAATCAGAAGGAGATAACAGATTACCCTCGTCAGAAGGAGACAATCTACATTCCTTTGGTCACATAATGAGAAGGAAAAACTGGAATATATTGTGAGGGTTACTGGGGAAAAGAGAAGCAAAGAAAGACCAGGAGAAATGTTGTACAGTTTAACATCATGGCATGAAAAATCATCTGTATCAAAAATGACTGAAAGTACACTAGACATCAGGTTGTAGAAATACATAATTACTAACGGCTCATAGAACAGAAAAAGAAGAAGAAGATCTAATTGTCATAATATCTTTTATTACAGCAGTCATGATTGTACAGATGGGAGTGAATTCTTTCATCAGTAAGCATTGGGTATCAATTTCCAGTATGGAAATGTTCTATCCAGTTACTGATAAGTCGTACTTCAACATGACTTCATTAATATGTAAAAGAGAGAATTAAAGATAAATAGCACTGGAGCTAATCGCACGACATAATAATAAAACAACAGTATGGTAGTATGAACTATGAGGTCACTTTTTAGTTTTCTTATCATATTTAGTTCTTCTTCTTCTTTCTTTTGTTGTCTCACTGATACCAGGCTGTAGCCCAGTGTTATGGTTTGTGTGTGTGTGTGTGTGTACTTCTTGTGTGGCTTGGGTGATAGATTTGTTCAATTTGTTTGCAGGTTTCATTGACACCATTTGTCCATGTCTTTGTTGATCTATCTCTCGCCTTTCTGCTAGATGTTCTACTAGAAAAAGTCTCCTACGCAATCTGGTCTGGCTGCATTCTCACATGGCTAAACTATTTCATTCTTTATATGTCAGTATAATCCAGACATGGTCTTATTCCAACTTTCTCTCTAATGATGGTATTCATAACTAGGTCTCATCTAGTCTTGTTAGTGACCTTGCGGGGACAGCACATTTCACATGTAGTTATGTTCCGTTCTAATGCCTTATTCATTGTCATAATCAGTTAACACTTAATTATTTTAATTTCTTGACATTGAGGTTTGTATAAAAATGTCCTTGTTCAATCTTCCAAATAAAGGGGCAGTCATTTCAGTCAATTATTTAAAAAAAATGTTTATTTAGGTTGCTGAATAGCCATGGTTTTCTTGTTGTGAAACCATTTCTGAAATGAAGATCTGTCCCCTCAAGTGAAATGCATGATTTTCATTGAAGTTTTTGTTTGTAGTAATCTTCATCATGTTGCAGGCTCTTTGCAGAACCTTACTTCTGTCACTGCTTACCTGAAAGAAACTTGATCCCCCACCAGCTTTCTTGCTCTATGCACTCTCCTGTTCAAGAAGTCTTGTATTTCTTGTGCCCACTTTTGTTCCGCTCTGTCCCTCCTCTTTTTCTTCTTTATCCAGTACCATAAAGTGAAGTCAAGGACCCTTTTCCATGCCTTTAGTAGTATTGGGAATATAGGGCTAGACCTTTATTTTTATAGACAAAATGGCACTTGGTGGGTGATGTGGTCGGCATCATACCAGCCGCCTTTACTTCTCAGGAGTGCACCTGGTACCCACTCAAGGCTGGATCCACTTGGAGCCAAGGTCATAAAAAAAAAGTCTGGCCCCCATCAGGAACCAAACCCATGACTTTCTGATCCGCAAGCGAGTGTCTAGCCGCTAGACCACAGTGACTCACTTATCCTGTACCATGCTTTTCTTTTTATTTCCTTCCAAGCCCATTCAACATCTAAAAGCCCAGAATCTTGCAGTTAGGAGAAAGATGCTGATTATGAGCACATTTTCCTCAATGTTCAAATCTCTTAGAATATCAGATTTTCTTCTTCTTGCCCTTATCACTTCTATTTTCACTAGTTAATGCTGGTCTCTTGTATGTATAAATTAATTTCTGAACATGCTGGCAATACAAATTCCTGACTTAAAAATCACTCACTGATGCCAGAAACTTTTCCAGGTCAAGCATTCTTTCAGCTTTGGAAACGGCTTCCTCTTCTGTAGCACCAAATGATGTGAAAATGTGAACTGTCTCATCCAGAAAAATCTTTTTTAACTGTGAACACATTACATCATTAATGTTTTATGACTTCATTATTGGGGGGGGGGAAAAAAAAAAATTAAAGTTACAGCCAGGTGAGCAGTAGCAAGGTAGAGGCCATGTGGGAGACTCAGGTTCCAATCCTTAGTAAGGCCAAATATATTTTTTTCTGTAGGTGGGTTGGGGTTGATTGCACTTAGCCAGGTGGCTCTAAATCCTCGGGCTCAAAGATATCTTAACCTCCCCTTTCCCATCTTTACTGTCTACACCTTAAAACTGGTAAATACAGGAAGTCTTCCTCTTATTCTTTGCATTCACTGGCTGTAAACTCTGGCAGTCAGTTCCTATTGCTAATCCCCTTCTGGAAATTTTGTCTTGTTCCAAAAATTTAGTTTTGCATGCACATTCGTTTCACAGATCTGGCTTATTTGTATACAGACTGTTGGTTTGCTCACCTCTCAGGCTTTGACACCTTTAATTAGTCGACTCCTATAGCAGGCTTGTTAGAGGGGAGTGGGTCTATTCCCCCCTCTCCTCCCACAAATTTGAGCCCCAGAACCCACACAGGGAAATACAGTTATGGCTTGGTACACAATTTATTTAGAAAATCAATGTCCTTATGATATTGGGGATAGTTGATCAATGAAAATTACATCATAGACAATGTGTTGGGATCATGACAAAGCTGGTTTTTTTTTGTTTTTTTCAGAAATGACCTTGGCTCCCAGGTCCACTCAGCCTGGAATGGGTACGAAGTCTGCGAAGTAAAGTAGGTCAGCGTGACGGGGACCATATGACCCACCAAGTATAGATTGGTCTATAAAATATAGGTCTAGCCCTGTACGCCTAATATACCTGAAAGCATGGAAAGGGGCCTATACCCTACTTTACAATGTGTTGGGGATAGTTAATATCGTTAGCCATATGTCATAACATAATGTAGTAATCAAATTATTTAGCACAGAATGAGTTGATGAAAGCATTTAAAGGAAATATATATAACAAAAGTGTCTACCTCAGCAGCGTCTTTGACTACTGTCTGTTCTGTAGCATTAGAGCTGTTGAAAGATTCATGACTGGAGCTGACAATTGGGAAGAAATCTGATGGAAGAATTGTCTCTCCAACATCAATCTGTAGATATTTCAGATAAAAACAAGTCGTAAATGGGAATGGGATGAAGGCCATTCATTAGGTCAGTTACCATGTTTGAAATGTTCAAAGGAGGACAATGCATAACCATAGCGTAGTCGATAGGAGACTCGCTTTCAAATCCAGCTGCAACTCGCTGCAGCCCACGGCCGTTGTTCGAAACCGGATGGTTCCCGGGGTTCACCCAGCCTCTAGGCAATTGTACCAGAGTTAACACTCTTGGGTAAATGGAGGAACGTCGCTGTAGCTACGGAGTATTAGCTTGCGGATGGCGACACAGGCGGACGGTTTCTTATCAGCTGTCCGTACGGGTGCAGAGCATTTATGGTTTATAACCGTGTGTAATGACACATCTCACCACTTTTACGTTACTTTTTTTTTTAAATATTGAAACAGTAATAATATACTCTGAGCCAAAAGAGACGATAACAGGCAGACTACTGGCGCGCTGTAAAGTTATTTGTTTCCAACTATATTTTTTGCTGAATAAAATTTTTCCATTTCTGGACCTTGTGTCCAAAAGTTCCGATACCCAGCTACTGAGCTGACTGGTTAGGGCGACACGGTGAGGGTGGGTTTCATAGGAAATGTTTTTTTTTCCCTTTCTGTTGTGCCCGCTGCATGTTGTTGACTGCATTAAAATAGCGGGCGGACGATTACATTAGGAATGGCGTGTACTTTTGCGGGCGCAATGTCCGCTTATGTGATTCACCGTGTGCGCCAATAGCGAGCTACAGTTCTAGTGTGGGATTATTAGTGTCGGCAAATCTGACAGCTGCCTTATGCATGTTAACTTACGCATGTGCCAGCTTAAAATTTTTGCTTGGACGGACACATTTTCATCAGTGTGTGTGTTGTTGTTGTTTTGTTGTTGTTTAATGCGACAATGAAGGATATTTTGTATAATTTCCACTAGCACAGTAACGGAGTAGTTAATGGGCGACCACTCGCTAGTGATGTTCTAACCTCGACCTCCGACAATAATAAAATATCCGTGGTCACAGAACTAGTTTATGGTGAATTAGCTCAGCGTAGATCGTACATTTTCTAGCTATTTCATAAAAAAATATATACCCAATTTTTTTATAAAACATAATCATCATCAGGTGCTTTGCTGACTGGCGTGGGCGATCATGCCACTCCACAATCTACGATCTCCTGCAGCATATATCAGTTTGTGTGCTGATACACCTCCATGCATACAACAAGACTGTCAAGAATTTTCTCTCGTTGTCTTCCTCTATCCCTCCTTCCACAGATCTTTCCAGTGGTCACAACATGTTCCATTTTCCCTTTTCTCATAACATGGCCGAAAAATGATGACTGTCTCCTTCTGATGTATGTGATAAGTTGTCTCTGGGCTTCCCTCTCTTTCATATAAAACGCAGCAGAAAAGCAACAGTAACTCAACAATATATTTTGAAGAAAAAGAAAGACATTATTGCTTTTCTTTGAACAATCGTAATAAAAATACTCTTCTTGTTTTGGAAGAAAAAAAAGTAACATCAAAGTGAGGTAACTAAGGCAAACATATATCAAGGAAAAGAGAAAAATGTAGGAACAGGCAATCCGTATTACCCACGTTGTTTATCATTGTTAGCCTCAGCAGTAGAAACTTTCTTTGAAGACCTACATAAAAGCTTGGATAAGAAGTGCCATGGCTAAGAAGTTGGATGTTTGCTCTCAGGTGGTCTGTTTCATTCTCCAGTAGTTGCTCTAGTTGTTGTAGTACTACTAGTAAACTAGTAGTAGTAGTAGTAGTAGTAGTAGTAGTAGTTGCAGCAGCAGCATTGGTAGTAGCGATGCTGGTCGGGGTAGTAGTTATATTAATAGTAGTGATGGTGGTAGTGGTACTATTAGTTGTAGTAGTAATTTTTTACATTAAAAATATTCACACCTTCTCCATTATCTCTTCTTCTTCCTCTTCTTGTTCTTTTTATGGTTGTTGTTGTTGTTGTTGGAATTGTTGTTGTTGTTTTTGTTGTTGTTGTTCTTCTTCTTCATTCGCCTTTAGAAGGATGGCTGGCAGTTTTTTTTTTATCCTGCAGTTAGGCTGTAATTAAATAATTTTTTTTCGGGGGGGGGGGGGTGCAACACATCTAATTTCAGCCAACCATTAATTAGTCGCCTTTTATGACATGCTTGTTATGATTTTAACGAAGTTGTTATAAGACAGTGTGTCCACCCCACCCACAACCCATACGTAAAAAACATCCTGTGTAAACTTCAAGGCTAGAGCAGGGATATACAGTATTCATTGACTTTTTAGAGTATGGTTTTGCTATTTGAAATAACGTACACTCATTTCTTTAAGATAATTTTTGCAGTTTGTATCACAGAGTTATCATTGTCAAGTTAGGTTAGTTTATCAGTCGTGGCATAAACTTCTTGGCAAACGAGTCACCCTATATTTGCCCCTTCCTCTGTCAGCGAAAGCTCTAAAAATGTCTGTCAGTGCCTTATGCACACAAAACAAATTTTGAACAGACAGCTCTCAGCTTCAGGTTGAAATTTTACAAATACAGTTTCTTAAATTGGCATTAAAACAAAGGTAATGACTTATAATCAGGCTGGCAGAACTTTACCAATGTACGTTGTTAAAGGTCACACATTAGAAATAGTCAATCATTTCAAATATTTAGGATTCATTTTAACTGACCTCGGGTCAAGGCCAGTAATCATGTCTAGGGTTGCCCAGAAAACATCAATCCTTGCCACGCAGCAGACATTATGGAGATCCAAAAACATTTCATACACAACTGAGATTCGATTGCTCAGAGTACATTTACATATGGCTGCGAAACGTTGACCTTAACAGCTGAACCCGAACCCGATGCGATGTTTCAGAAACATTCTTGGAATATCACACAAAGACCACATTACAAAAGAAGAGATTCGCTATATAATTATTATCTCATTGCCAACTGTAAACTTCTCTCAGCTACAGTGAAAAGGAGAACAATGCACTTGTATGGGCATGTAACCATGAAGTCCATTGCAACTGACCGCCAATGGTGGAAACAGCTGATAAGAAAGTGAACAGAAACTGGTGACCCAATGATACGCAGTGTTATGGGATGATGATGATGATGAAATTGTCATAAATCACCATCTGGACTCTCAGGTAAATAATGAGACTGTTCAAAGACATTATGAGTCTATTAACGACATCCAATGGTATAAGCATCAACCGTTTATTGACTGATTAAACCACAAATAACTGACTGACTGATTTTCTACCCCACCAGGACATCACACAAGCGATAAACACCTGATAACACAATGTGCCACCATGTTGGTGAGGATCACCGTGGAGAGGTCCAGAATTTAGGCCATATTTATGGACTGGCTATATTTTGCGACCCCTGGCAAGAGTCAGGCTAGGGCTTCAAATAACGAAAAATTTCATCCTAAAAACGACGAGAAGTGTATTACCACAAATAACTAACAAATGATGGAGTTGATTTTTTAATCCCCGTAAAGGGTATGCTACCTAACTTATTATTTTTGAGTAAATGTTTTTTTAAGTAAAATATTGTTAAAATGACCTGGCAGATTCCACAGGCCTCAGTAGACATTCTAAGTCTCTAACAGAAACATGAATACAGTTTAGGAATTATATAAACTGAAATCAGTAAGATTTCCTACAACAACATATTTATAAAAAAAAAGTCAAAGGGTTACGTTTCCTTTTCCAGTGAACCAAAAGTAAAGTTGTCACTCTGGCCGTAAAAGTAGTCAGTTAATTTGCTACTGCAGCGACAAAATAACACAAAATCTCACAATACCTTTTGCAAAGTCACCATATCGTTTTGTCCTTCTCCGAGAGTCCGATAAGTGCAGCAGGGGAAGATCGAGGCCTGGAGCCATGAACCAGGTCGGTCCTACATTTCGTGATTGCCTAAGGAGTAATGGGCCGAAATATTTGTCGGCGAGGGATCTTTCAACTGGTGATCGGTGGACACCTGCAGCGAATGCTCCCCTGCGAAGTTCTTCTTATAAACACCAAATTGTTGGTGAATGAACTCTGAGTCCCAGGGGGTTTAGCATCAGAAGCCCAAGAGGTAGTAAAAAGAGATGTAAAATCGGCGCATCTTGCGTTCATTGGGCCTCTAGGCGGGAACCTATGAACTTATGATACGCTTCTTGGGACTCAAAGAATGAATGCACGACAGGCTAGACGTGGCATCAGTGCCGGGGTAGACATATATTACGGAATGAAGAGAATCGTAGGGAGCGGAGTGACCATGATCTTATGACCTACGCAGAACAATCAAGGGAAAGGCGAGACGGACATACAGTCAGACTGTTACTGGTATCATTAGAACTGAACTTTTTGCCGGCTGTTGAGGTTGGGGACGAAGCGCTTATGTGAATTTTCTGAGTGCTGTGATGTTACTTCATAATTCATCTTAACTCATCGTAAATAAATCAAAATTAAAATAAATATCCTGACCTTGATTATATGAAGCTTCGTTGGGTCTCTCTCGTCCACCTCCACGGTAAGTCTGAAAAACGGCCATGCGCTTTGTCTGTGCACATGTTCTAAGCCAGTCTGAAATTATATATTTAGTTGTTTAATCATGGCACTTTTGAGCACACATCTAAGCCAGTCTGAAATTATATATTTAGTTGTTAAATCATGGCACTTTTGAGCACACATCTAAGCCAGTCTGAAATTATATATGTAGTTAATTAGATTAGGGCACTTTGTATGTGCAAATGTTTTAAGTCAGTATATATATGCAGTTATTAGATCATGACACTTTTTAGTGTAGTTCTAAGCAAGTCTGAAATTATATTTGTAGTTGTTAGATCATGACACTTTTTAGTGTAGTTCTAAGCAAGTCTGAAATTATATTTGTAGTTGTTAGATCATGACACTTTTTAGTGTAGTTCTAAGCAAGTCTGAAATTATATATGTAGTTGTTAGATCATGACACTTTTTAGTGTAGTTCTAAGCAAGTCTGAAATTATATATGTAGTTGTTAGATCATCACACTTTTTAGTGTAGTTCTAAGCCAGTCTGAAATTATATATGTAGTTGTTAGATCATGACACTTTTTAGTTTAGTTCTAAGCCAAGTCTGAAATTATATAATTGTAGTTGTTAGATCATGACACTTTTTAGTGTAGTTCTAAGCAAGTCTGAAATTATATATGTAGTTGTTAGATCATGACACTTTTTAGTGTAGTTCTAAGCAAGTCTGAAATTATATATGTAGTTGTTAGATCATCACACTTTTTAGTGTAGTTCTAAGCCAGTCTGAAATTATATATGTAGTTGTTAGATCATCACACTTTTTAGTGTAGTTCTAAGCCAGTCTGAAATTATATATGTAGTTGTTAGATCATGACACTTTTTAGTGTAGTTCTAAGCAAGTCTGAAATTATATATGTAGTTGTTAGATCATGACACTTTTTAGTGTAGTTCTAAGCAAGTCTGAAATTATATATGTAGTTGTTAGATCATCACACTTTTTAGTGTAGTTCTAAGCCAGTCTGAAATTATATATGTAGTTGTTAGATCATCACACTTTTTAGTGTAGTTCTAAGCCAGTCTGAAATTATATATGTAGTTGTTAGATCATGACACTTTTTAGTGTAGTTCTAAGCAAGTCTGAAATTATATATGTAGTTGTTAGATCATGACACTTTTTAGTGTAGTTCTAAGCCAGTCTGAAACTATATCTGTAGTTGTTAGATCATGATACTTTTGTGCGCATTTCTGAATCAGCCTTGAAGTATAAACGTGACCATTAAACCACCTTGGCACGTTGTTACATGTTTTAAAAGGAGTCTAAAATTGTTCAAATGAGTCATTAATTAGACCATCATAACACTTTATTTGTCTGCGTACGCGTTCTACTCCAGAAAGGAAATAGCGCACTTGCATCCTTAGAATCAACAGGGATACGTACCAGTTTAAATTACCACATGCGATATTTAGATCTTACTAATCTAAAATAGACCCATGGAAATAACATGTCCGAGAAAGGTTGTAGGCATGGGCAGAAGAGATATAATAAGGAATGAAGTCAAAAAAGAAAAAGTAGGCACCAAATCAATACTTAATTGCATACAAAGACAAAAGTAAAATTGTTAGCCAACTTAGACAGAATGCCCGGTCACGCCATATCATAGAAGGCACACATCAACAGAGAAGAGTAGGCGTGGACCAAAGGCAAGATTGAAAGGTAGCATCAGAGAAACTCCTCAACACTTCGATGTGTTTATGGTCAAGGCGGCAGGAAACAGAACCTCATACCCCTTGCATTATCCGAAGCGGTAAACAGATAGAAAAGAAGGAGGAGTCAGAACCACCATGGATCGTTAAATACATTCTCTTAGCCGGTCTTTCATTATTCAGTTGCATCATTAAAATCACCATACATTTTTGTCTGTGTAAATATTCTGAAATCGGACTAAAATTCTAAAATGTCGTAATCAGATTGTACTATGATCAGTTTACAGTCTGTTAATGGAAATGATTTCAAACAAAATGAAAGATGACTGGCGCATACCAATTCAGAAAACACTCTCAGTGCTTAAAGACTACGTTCACAGTCATGAATTAATAATAGTATGTGAAAACGATTTATAGTCAGTTTTTCTTTAGGATTAATAATTTAATTGCTTTTTTTTTTTTTTTTCATTGACTAAAAGAAATAACTTCCACCCAAATCAACGCAACTATCGAACAAACAAACAAAGCAAATACAACCAATGAGCAACATTATGAAATGTATAAAAATTCAAATTAGACAAATTCGCTTGCTGAAAAGTTATGTGTGAACTGATATTCTGAATATAAATAAAATGAATATAGTGATCATAATAAACACAAAAATGGTTTAGACAAAAACAGTATTTCTAGAATATGAGTACTTTTAAAAGAGGGGGAAAAAAATCAACGTTGATCAATCATTCAATCAGTCAGTCAATCAATCAGTGAAATGATGCCTCTAAAGTGACGGTTTACTGCAGTGGATCAACGTATTCTGTACACTCTCTGACACTGTTCGTCCACGTCTTGTTGTTATCCTCCCATTTTTATCGCTGCCTACCTCTCACACACTCACCTTCAACGTTTTCTTGGGCTTCCTGTGCCAACTATAGCGTGCAACGTTGAATCCAAAAAATGAGAAAATTTGTGCATGTACACACAAAACACAAACACAGTCTCTCCCCCGCCCCCCCTCTCTCTCTCTCTCTCTCTCTCTCTCTCTGTATATCTCTCTCTCGAAGCAGAGGGACTGGTAGAGGATCAAGAGTCCAGGGACATTCTGCAGAGGACACGTCAAGTGTGTGTGTGTGTATATATATATGTGTGTGTGTGTGTGTGTGTGCGCGCGCACGGTATCTTGTGTGTAACTACAAGGTTTTACGAATATTTGACTCTACAGCTGTATACATTAAACAGCATAAGAAGTCTGTGTTTAAGCATCAGCAAGAAAATCACAATTAAAATGTTGAGAGCATGAATCTTCTTGCTAGCAACATACGGATGTGAGCCGTGATCTATCTCCTGGTCCTTAAGAAAGAGAATTAGGGGCTTTTGAGCTGAGATGATATAGACAGATTTTCAGAATACCATGGACAAAGAAAAGAAGAAATACTGACATTTTAAAAAATCTGAACAACAAGGAAGATTGGCTAATAAACAGCATCTTGTCTCGGAAGCTGAAATATTTTAGTCATATCAAGCGCCACGGCGGATAATAAAAATATGGTAATAGAAAGCATGATATTAGGAAGGAGGGAAAGAGGACGACCTATACGAATCTAGGCACAGGATATGTTTATGTTTATGTTTATTCGACGGATCAGCATCATATCACACACTGGTGTAACCCATAAGTGGCACAGAATTTAAGTGACTCATTGAAAGTACCGGAAGCTGGAGAGCTGGCGAGAGACCGAGTTTCTCTCAGACCGCGATGCGAGCGACGTTGCGCATAGGATCTGCTACACGAGGATGACAGATTTATATTACGTCATTATATAAAAGAACACAATCCAAGCAAACTAACAAGCAATGAAATATCTGTCTTACCATAAAACTCCAATCATCGAAGCTTTTGTTTCTGCTCAAACTCCACCCGCCGCTGTTATCGATAATTTGTACAAACTGGCGCAGAAGCTTTTCCCTTTGCTCCTGGCCGGACGTCATACAGCTCTGATAGAAGGTCCTGGTCTTCTCATACGTTTGACTAGTCTGTGGGCTGGACTCTTCAAAAAAAAAAAATAATATTCAGAGCTTAAAAAAAGGGGGATTCCCTTAACACATATTGTTTATGGGACTGGAGTGTTGTTTATTTTCGTCTTCTTACAGTTCACTGATTGTAATCTCCGGGGGTGGGGGAAAGGGGTGGGGGGGGGGGGAGCTCTGATCGTCCGTCTACTTCTAGACTTTGGTCTTGTTCCAGGACTTGAATTTTATATGCACATCGGTTTTACTGATCTGGCTTATCTGACTATTGGTTGCTTGCCTCTCAGGCAGATTGACTCCCACTTCGAAAGAAGATCCCATAATTAGTCGCCCCGGACGACATACTTGGGAGTTTGAAGCAGTAAATTAATTTCCTCTCTCTCCAAAACAACTGGGCCCTGGAACTCACAGTGGGCATTGAAGAGTTAGGTCTTCACATATTCTAAGCTACGGCCACAAAGGTGGGGTGGTCAGTTCCTTCTTTGTCACCTTGCTATAGCTGATAATTTTTAGAACATTTCGGAAATTGTCTTGAACCTATTATTAGAGTGATCGGCAAACTCAATTCAGCATCGTAATAGCAGGGGTCAATTTCGTTTGGTGGTTTATTAAAAAGGCCCTTTCGTTGCGTTCAGACAGTGGAATAGACTGAGGCACTACCGGTAACATTCCAAAAGACAGCAGTGAATGCAGTGCAGCCAACCTCCATTGTGGAGACAACACTGGCTCGACAAGCACTAATCCTGATAGCACCATATAGATAAAAGTTTTACAGTAATTTATACTGAAGCAGCAGTTCGTAGCATGAAGATGATTTTCTAGAAATGGTTGGTGGCTGGTTTAAGGTTGGTCTGGCTAAGTAACTTTCGCAATACATGTGTACGGCCGATGTGCCGTAAATGATTTCTTCGAGCAAAGTTAAATTCTAATTATGTTTGTGACTTGTTTGTGTTGGGACATATAGCGATTGTCTTGTGCAATTGCGCTGTGTGTTGATTTGTGGATTCTGCCAGGACTAATTCCCTGTTCACTAGTTTTCAAATGAAACGGGGAAGGGCGTTGTGATTTCACTGGCGCAGGAACAGGGCAATTGTAAGGTGACCCGTTTGTAGTGAAGTAGAAATCTTGACTAATACTACCACTTTGCATTGGGACATGCAATTGTTTTTGTAAGATTTCGAGAGTCTCCCAAGAGAGACAGTTAGGCTGTGTTGTACGCCTAATGCTTTGAAGATCCTCCGTTTGGTTTCAGACCCCATCCTCCATTCCGTGAGTGCAGACGTTTCTGATGTTTCCAAGGTCATTACTGGAACAACGCAGTTTTATATTTTGAGCGACGTTGTGCGACGGTGAACAGCCACTCTCTCTCTATATATATATAATATATATATATATATATATGAGATATAACCAATATATATATATATATATATATATATATATAGTATATATATATATATATATATATATATATATATATATATATATATATATATATATATATATATATATATATATGAGATAAAACCAAGTGCAACGATGAGCTTTAAATACCGTTATGTTTTCTCAGTGAGAAGTCTTTGAAGGCTCTGATGGCTAGGACACAGTCGGAGAAATGATTCTGGTAGAGTCCTTAGGACATTAGGGTGAATTACATAGTAGAAGCTATCGCGGTCAGCTTCTAATGTGTTTTAAAGATGTGTACAATAGTGGAATATGAATGATACAGGTGTTGGTGTGGTTCACAGGAACATGATGTAATGGGTCGTATTGCATGGAAGGGGCAAGTGGACAGAAAATAAGGACGAGGGGGAAAAGGGGGGGGGGGGAGTTAATAGCTGAGGTCTGGAAAGAAACATTTCAAATCATGCTATGGCAAAAAGGCTTTTGAGATCTCATGCACTCAATGTGGAATATTCTTCTCAGCGCTAGCTGATCTTGCTATCCCCTCGCAATCGCCATTGGATGTGATTCCCGCGCCTTCCAAGAGCACCTTGGAAAACTACTATCTTAAAAGACGGAAAGATGCCAACGAAGGTTATGTTTACTGTGTCAAGGTAAATGTAGCCCTGTGGTTGTTGGCTGGTGAATAAAACCTGTTAGACGGATCCCTAGCTCTAACGTCCTAAGCTTTGTAGTTCAGGTCGATGAAGCACCGAAAAAGGAGTGGATCCTATTGGAGTTAGGCTGGTGTTTAGATGTTCATAATGCAGTTTTAAAGCAGCCTACCTAAGTTCAAAAACCAGCTTTGTATGTTTAGCAAGCCCTGGAGGTGAAATTGTTAATGCCATACTGATAACAGCTTGTTGCCTAACTTCCTCCGTTATCTATTATTGTTTCCTTATATAACTAAATGCACACAGCTTTTGTGTGTGTGTGTGTGTGTGTGTGTGTGTGTGTGTGTGTGTGTGTGTGTGTGTGTGTGTGTGTGGTTATATTATTATGGCATTTCTGCGTATTTTTGCAGTGAACTAGAAATGAAATTATTAGTTTCACAATGCGTTTTATCTTAGGAGAACACCATTGCCCCAAAAGCACCAGTCATTGCCATCATCTGTTGTTCACATAATGTTTAGTTCCATTCACACAGCATGGAAGAATTAAACTAATCATGTTTGAAATAAAATGCTTCACAGAGACAAATGTCGACGTCAATGGAAGATATAGAATTGAATTTGATAACTTTAGAAATCGAGGTAATTGTAAAATCAAAGACGTGCATCGTTACTTGTTAAAATTAATGGCAATGGCATTAACTGGTGGAAAAAAAAAAATAGGCACATATTTAGCATCAAATGAAAGACGTTTTGCAGCTATAAATAACAGACTATAAATAATATTGATGTCAAAGAATCGGCATCGAGCCTAAATGTATAATTAAGGTCAATGATATGATTTTGGGACAAAGTACATAAGTTTTATTAATAACATTTGTTTGAAAATGAATTTAAGAAAGATTACAAAATAGTTCAAGCTAAAACGGGCTTTTTTGAAAATAGTAGCATATTATACAATCAGCTCTTGTCATTAGATACAAAGCGAATTTTCATGGTTTACATAGAAACAGTATTAACATATTGCTGTAAATATTGGACAAATAAGTAAAGAAGACATAAATCATGCACAGATTATGGAAATAAGCTGTGACAATTGAAAGTGTTTATGTATAAAGAAGCAGAGGAAGAAATCAAGGAAAGATTTTAGTGAACGTTTTGACCCACATATACTTCAAGGCAATAAACAGTACTGTCGTGAGGTGAGCAGCCAACCCTACACAATGGACGAGTCGTGAATCTGACTTCCCTCACGCTCTGTCAAATTTCAAACTTAAACCCGCCCGGAAGGGTATATAGTCCCTTATATTGATATATACCTTTATCTGGTGATATATTCATTTCTAGACCCTCTAGTTGCTTTGATAAATCTTCATTTTCAAACTTGCAACTGTAGGTTGACGATTTCTGGTAATTTATTTAGAAATCCTGTAAACTGGTTTACTCCTTGGGCAGGAATACAGGGGACTTCTTTCCTAGAGACGCTAGTTTGGTTTTGAAAAAACATTCTTTCGCCTGATCCCAAAGTGTCTAGACGCGTATACAGTCTATGTAGAAATTGGCGCATTCAAAGTTCCATTTCAATCTTGGAAGATTTCCTAAGCTTGGGATGATACTTCCTTAGAGATCAGGCAGACGAATCACAGTCCAGCCAACAACCACCAACCCATACCATTATGGGCACCAAGCATACCCAAAAGTCCTGCCCATTGTGCCACTAACTCAAGATGGCAAGAGCTTGTTTGTGAGTTCCAGGACGGGTGGACAATTGCAGACATCTGTGTCATAAATCCAGAGAACCAGTCTTCAAGAGCTTTGTTGGGCTCTGATGCAGTTTTTGTGTCCTGACCTGTGAGAGAGACTTGTTGGGTTCCTGCGCAGTTCCTGTGTCCTCGATTGTGAGATAGTCAACTTGTACCAGGTCAAATCAAGGCATAGATACCTGAGTCAACTACATTCGAATCACCATGGACCGAGGGGAGCATTGACCTACGAACTGGGCTAAATGATCACTTATTCATTATCATGCTCTCTTCCCACAGCACCTTGAGATTCCTAGGATGAACTCATGTAATCTCATAGTACTGAATCTGGCTGCTTCAATATCTGGGTTGTGTCATTGTTTCCTGAGCTCCATTCACTGAATGTCTTTGTTATCGATTCATTATTATATGTATATATTGTACTGATTACATGCACAAATTTTCATGGCTGACTTGGGTGTCCCTATTTCACCATTCTAACTGTCTAGTTCTGATGTTTGTATGAGTAATAAGTGTTATAAGTGTTGACATGGCTATGATAGTATACTATCATAACCTGAGGGCTATCTTTTTATAGTAATGGGGGTGTCCAGCCAAGTGTGCCTAGGAATATTATATATTTTGTAGTGCCAAAATTTGAGTTGCCCTACTCCTGAAATAAGTTGAGCGTATATTGGCCACGGGGCATCCCTTAGACCAATACGAGCCAACGACTCAACATAATTATTTCAGAGTGCTGTTGGTTCTTAAGGAGAAATCCTTAAATCAGGCACGCGACAGGAGCGATATGTGACAAGTACCCATATATGAAGGAAAAAAAAGGATCAAAAACTATTTGACAATCACTTGATCAAGGCTACTCTCGGATTAAAGTCGTGGTGTCCAACTTTGGCCGCGCAAGGTTTCAACGGGTTTCGATCCGATGCTTTGCTCAACAACAACCAAAATCGTCACGTTCAAACAGCATCCTCGAAACCGGATCTTTAGGTTATAAGTGTGACTAGGTCATGTGGGCTTTATATGATAGCTTAGCACTGCACGGCACCTAGAGGGACTCTTGAAATGTTGTTGCGCTCAAAGGAGACAGACCCAAATACTCTCCTGACCGGCGACGAAGTCGTCTACCGGTTAGCCAATGGGCAACGCGGTGGCCGATAAAAGGGATTTCAAGAAATTTTTGAAGTTAGTGAATTTGTAATAATCTATCGTACTAACATTTTGGTTTAGCTAAATTACAAATAAAACATTAATAAAATAAAAGAGTAAAAAAAATAAAAACAAATATTGATTAAACAAAACGACAACGATGTTTTTGTTTTCATGAGCAGTTTGTATATCTACAGTTAAAAATTATTATCATAACACACGCATTTTATTACTTAGTCGCTCCTCTTCTACCTTGGGGTGTAGAGGTTTGCCAGAGAGATCGCCAGACGTCTCTATCAGCAGTTTTCTTTCTGGCTTTGTTCCATTCCAGTCCTCTGTCAGTTAGGGACTGTCGGATGTTGTCTTCCCAGCGCACCCTGGGTCGTCCTGGAGGTCTCGTTCCCTGGTTCTCAGCCTCCCATGCCTGCCATGGTGACCGATTTTCTCCCATTCTGCATACATGTCCAAACCATCGTAACTGTGACTGATCCACTCGGGTTTGTAAGGACTGGGTATCAAGATCTTGACGTATTGTCTGATTGCGGACTTTGTCCCTTCTTGTCACTTGGACCACCTTTCTCAGATATCTCATTTCCGAGGCCTGCAGCTGGCTTCTGTGAGCTGTTGTCATTGCCCATGACTCACACCCATAGGTCAGGACTGGTACATAGGTAGAGCGGTAAACAGCCATTTTCGTCCTTTTACCAATTTCTCTTTTGCTGAGAAACCCTCGGTTTATGGCCTGGAAGAGTCTCCCAGCAGCTGCTTTTCGTGTAGCCAGCTCAGTCTTAATGCCTCCATTTCGGTCTAATACAACTCTAAGGTATTTGAACTGGTTAACCTGCTCCAATGCATACTGTCCTATCATGATCTGGTGTTTCTTCTCCTCTCTTGAGATCACCATGGTTTTAGTTTTGGAGATACTGATGGTCATCCCTCTCTTTTCAAGCTCTTCCTTCCAGACAAGTAAGTTGGACTGAAGGTGTGCCTCTGATTTAGCTATCAGGGCCACATCGTCTGCAAATGCCACCTCGGATATACAGATTGGTCTCATCTTCCAGTACCCTACAGAATACTTCTTTGTCTTCTCCTTACAGGCCTTGATGACATCATCCATCATAAGAATGAAGAGGTAAGGTGAGAGAATATCACCTTGTCTAACACCGCTGGTGGTCTTAAATTCTTCTGCCCCAGAGCTTGTTCCAGGGTACTTTGCATTTTATTACATGCACTTTATTATAGATTGAGAACATGTTGACAAAAACGTATCTCCATACTTTTTTATTGCCCTTGTTGTGGAGTCTACTTCCTTCTCTTTTTAATTATCATTAACTATGTTATTGGAAAGAGGTTGGGGGTGGGTCCTATCTATCTATCTTTTTTTACCCCACCAGGACATCACAAAAGCTATAATCACCGGATGAAACAAAGTGCCACCATGTGGATGAGGATCACCCGTGGAGAGGTCCCAGAAACCGCGTTCAGCCATCAGACCATATTTATGGCCGGGATATATTGCGGTCCCTGGCAAGAGCCAGAGTAGGGCTTCTAATAACGAAAAATTACATCTCACACAGGGATGATAACATATAAACATTGGTGTAAAAAGGGGGGGGGGCGGTGAGGGTCTTGCTATATACTCAGGGGGGCACGATCTAAAACAAAAAGGTTGGAGACAACTGGATTGAAGGATAATATGTGTACACTTTTAAAAAATTTACGTTTATCATTATCTTCAATAAAGGCAACCATATCCTCTCCTTCTCCTGCTTCTGCATCCTATGTTTCGGCTGTTAATATTAGGTCAGAGTATGCTTAGAAAAAATGCCCCACATTCTTCCCCCCTTCCCCAGTGGTCATCATCCACTTAAAAAAAATTAATAATAGTTGTGAGGATTTTGTTTTTACAATGATTATCAGCTATTCTTCTGTTGGGGTTGAGAGGGTTTTCGTATTGTCAAAACCTTTCTAGAACTGACGGTCTTCAGGTATTTTTTTAAACAATAATAACAGTCACACAAGTTACCCCCCCCCCCCCCCCCCCCACACACACACACAAACTTACCAATGAGATTACTCAACACGTATAGATTATATCCACTGAGTTCTTGAAAGCGGTCCCAGTGGTGGTATCCCTTTGGTATAGGTTGAGTCTGCAACCAGTGGCCGCACGCAAATTTGTAAAAGTTATCACATGGGTCTACGGTCCAGTCGATGGTCGATAACAAGGAACCAGCCGCCTTCACACAGGCTGGAGATTTACAATATTGTGTCACTGCAATTAGAAAGAATATATCTAGTTTTAATCAAAGGAACTTAAACACCCTAGTATATGATGCTAGTCTTGTATTGTTATACACTAATCGGTACTAGATGGATAATGTGGTCAATATAAAGCGGGCCTCATATATTCCACAGGGCTTCACAATGGTACCCGTTTAGGCTAGGTTGATCTGAAAGTTAAAGTCATTTAAAAGAAAAATCAACTCGAAGCCGTTACGACCCCACAATATCCAGAAAAACAAGCATCTTGCAACCGAGGCTATAAATCAGGCATAAAATAACATAATTTACACAAATGGCTATTTAGTCGCGTTCACAATCCATTAACTGTGGATTTTTATCATGGTATGAGCGTCGCAGGTCAACCCAGCCTAACATGGATACCAGGATGTATGCCCTGGGGAAGTAAAGATGGCCGGCGAAATGCTGACCACCTTACCACCCAGTGCCGATTGGTCTGAAAAAATATGGGACGCTCTTCCTATATGCCCGATGCGTCTAAGGAGTGAACAGTGATCTATATTTACTTACAAGTCATTAACTGCTACTTGGCTGACTTAGTAAAAGTAGATAAGGACCCTTGACACGCCATAGACACACCGGCATATGGTGCTGGACCCATATTTTTATAGACCAATGGGTACTCGACGGTAACGTCGTCAACATTACGACTTTAGCAGCCTTACTTCCAACCACAGTGGGTCCTAAATGGGACTTCTTCAGGGATGACCATTGTTTTATGTGCTCTTCATTGTGTACGGAGGAGTCACGGGTGCACAAAGCGTAGGCCTTAGCAGGACACAGTCTGAAATTAATCATTATATATTAATAAAGTAACAGACAATGTATTGATTAGTACTTATAGAAAGAAGTAGAAAGATTGAAGAACATACTAGAAAACATACAAATCGAAAGCTATAGTTACTGTGCCGGGAATCGAACCATTCACCCCCGACGGCGTGTGCACCTCTCTATGGAATCTAATGTACTAAGAACATGGTCAACTAGGCATCCCCATAAAACGTGTCGTATTGTCCATGTCTATTGTACAGCTTGAAATCCACAACTATGGAATACGGACAGAATTCATTTCAAACCATTGAAATGGCACCATAGGTTACATACATTTATATTAACGAAGCATAGGTCAAATAACAAGCATAGCACAATTTACGAACACAGTAGACCTTAATGCTATGTCTAAAGTACACAAACATTAAAGAAAGGTATTTGATTGGTAGGTTCCAGTGTGTTCATTAATGTGAATATCTTTAGCAGACGATATCCTTGTGAAATACGCACACAATTGCAACAATGCTACAACAAAAACTAGACAAACTCAGTGAGTGGTGCCAGGAGTTGGGAGCACAACTGAACCCGGCAAAGGCCTCCTTTACATGTTTCTCTCTGAATACCCACAAAAGTATATATGCCTTAACAAGCAACATTATTTCACCAAGGTGTGCAGAGTCAGCTAGTCTTGTCTGTCTGTTCATTTCCCAACAACACACTGGCATACCCGGAGAAAAGATCCAGACAATGCTCTTCACCTGTAACCTCTAAACGAACCATACCAATCTGCACAAGGCATGCCTGTCGTCACATTTCTCTGCATGCTTTCTGAGTCAGTTTCAATCAGGATATATGTGTGTGTATCTCTAATCAGGGAAAATCTGAAGTGATCGCATCCACCTCCATTCGCAAGCTGGATGTGGTGGCATCATATGCTAGGCTCTCCCGCACCAAACTATTAGCTTTTGCTAAGAGCTCTCAGGCACTTCTGTTGCCTCTTGACACTGAACCGTCTGTATAAATAACCACATCACCTGAGCGAGCATTATCTTGAATTAATCAATTTCCACCTTGGTGGCAACTGCTGGGTACTCTGCACTCCTGGCTCAATGTGATTTTTACTACATAAATCTGACTGTTCCGCTGGCACTCTGACCCACCCCTCTCTTCGCCTAATGTTCTTCAGGATGCAAATCTGTCTGATGCCATCTGCCTGAGCCATCTAAGATTTCCCTCTTATCAGCCACTGAGCCACAAGTGAAATGCTGTACAAAAGCGTTTCGATGGTAATCTATATTAATAAAAATGTTAATTTTCCAATATTGTTAGCTAAAAACTGGGAAACTACTGAGCCGATTGCTTTCAAATTTGCACACATCGTTGCCTTTGACTCCAAGCATGATTTTTTGTCAGAAAATTGCACAAACCACGAACGACGTAGCTCCAGCAACAGTCAAATCATTATTTATTTCGTTGCCAGCCCGAGTTTGTTTTTAATTAATTGGCCATATTTGACTACTGAGCTCTTATTGAACTTTTGATTATTATATAATTTCATTTCCACTATCCGCTTGAGTGTTTAGTAGTGTTGGTAGCTATTCTGCCTATCATACGGGTGACCTGCGTTCGATTCCCAGCTAGGTGATTATAATTTTTTTAGCCCTTAACTGGGCGGCTGGCAGGTTGTGTTATGGTTAGACTGCGATATCTACGCCTTTTTGGTTTTAGGGTTTACAGTTAGCCTGCGACTGCGGCGACGTGATGCTCAATGGTCATGTCACGGGTAATCTTCGTTCGCCCTCGAGAGGGCCGTTGGCACGTTGTGTTGTGGTTTACAACTAGGCTGCGATATATGACCTAAACTCTTCAGTCGTCGGTAGTATAGTTGTATGTCATCCTTCACGCGGGTGACCGGTGTTCGATTCCCCGCTGGATGAATATTGTTCTTTTTCCCTTAAAAGGCTGGTTGTCACGTTGTGTTGTGGTTTACAGCTAGGCTGCGATATCTGCGCCTTTCGCAGACATCCGATTTCAGTTCGATCAAAAACTATTCGGCGATGACAGAAACTGTTAACTACGATGGCTTACAGTATAGTTTAGTTTGAGTGGACACGGATGACAAGGTCAGTTAAAAATCGTTCCCTCGGAGAGGGAGAGATGACCAGTGCGGGTTTGTTTTTCTCGGCAATTCGTGAGTATAGTGTACTTTTCACTGTGGGTTCTATCCCTGGTTACGTGATAAAGCTTTTTTTTTTCTTCCTATGTCGGGGGCAAATTTAAACTAAACAGTCCGTGGCGACAGCATGCGGCGCTAACTCCTCTTTTCTACACCGACCTACACAGACTGTGGTGACAGTTTTGTTGTTGTTGTTATTGTTGTGATGGTGGTGGTGGTAGTGGTTGCAGTAGTACTGGTACTGGATGGGTGATGTGATAGTTGTTACACTGGCTACATTTACCTCTCTGTACAAGTTAATGCTACCTATTTAAGTCTGGGTGGACACGGATGCCAAGCTCAATTTAGTTACAATATTTCGTTACACGGTGACTTTCCCATCCTTCGGCGAAGATGATATGATTTGGGGGGGGGGGGGGTGCTGGGGGGAGGTGGTTATGCCAGACACAGTTAGCTGAGAGAGCTTAAAAAATTATTTTACAGCTCTCATTATTTTATTATTTCTATTTTAATAATTTCGCCATGGATGATTTTTCAGTCCTTCGGAGAAGGGATATGACTTCGCCAGGTGATGATTTTTCAATCTTTTGGAGAGGGAGATATGACTGGGGGAGCGGGAGGGGGAAGGGGAGGGGGGGGGGGTTATGCCAGACACCGTTAGCTGAGAGAGCCTAGAATATTATTTCAGCATTCTTATTTCTTAACTATTTATATTTTAATAATTTCGCCCGGTGATGATTTTTCAATCCTACGGAGAGGGAGATATGATCGGTGGAAAAAGGGGGGGGGGGCGTATGCCAGACACCGTCAGCTGAGAGAGCTTAAAATATTATTTTAAAGTTTTCATTTCTTAACTATTTCTATTTTAATAATTTCACCATTGATGATTTTTAAATCCTTCGGAGAGGGAGAGAGGGTCGAGGGGGGGGGGGGAGGATATGACAGACACTGTTAGCTGAGACCTATTTTCTTTCCTCTCTATTTCACCATTCTGGGCCACAGCAACGCGTGGCCGGGTACAGCTAGTGTAGTATATAATCGGTTGTAGTTTTATTCTTTAACTGTCTTTTTGTAGTAATTGCAATAAAGACCCAGCATCTATCAGTATAATCACTTCTGACCCACAGCTGCATTCACTGAGCGATATAATACTGTTTGCTCCAGTGCTTGCTTGCTTGCTTGTTGTACCCCACCAGGACATCACACAAGCGATAAACACCCGGTGACACAAAGTGCCACCATGGGGATGAGGATCACCAATGGAGAGGTCCCAGAAGCCCCTTTCCCCCGTTATGGCCACAATTGTGGTCCAGCTATATTCAGGGGCCCCGGCAAAAGCCAGGGTGGGGCTTCAAAAAACGAAAAATTGCATCCCATAAAGGGATGACTTGGATTCCATTTTCCTCCAGGGAATAGCACCCGCTTTTTAATTGGAGTTGTGTTTTTTACAGAAAGACTATTCTTTTACAGCACCACAATTCTTTTTACAAATTTATAACACGACTAATACAAGTGTGGGGCGCCTAACTAACTAAATATAATTGTCACAAGCACAAGCCATATGTTTGTGTACCGTTTATTCAGTTGGTTTATATATATGTGTGTACTATGTTGGTATATGTATATCACTATTAAGGGTGCCCCAAGCTTTTATTAGTTGTGCTATAAAATTGCGGACTGATTTTGTAAACATATTTATATAATCTCTTGTGTCCATACGATCATTTACCTATTACATGTGTAGTGCAAAAATAAATGAATCCATGTTAAATAAAAGTTAATTTTTTTTTAAACAGTTTTTTCTTAGATATTCTTTTATTATGTATTTTAAAAATATTATTACTACATGTCATCATGGGTCCGCTGTATTGTTACCTAATTTCGATTTCATCTTGTAACTTATTATATCTAAATCAGTCAATCATTCAGCAGGTCCTTTAAAGAAAGTGGCTCTCTTCGTGCATGCCTGAAAGTCTCTTTTTTTCTAGCCTATTCCCCAGCTCTATGTGTTTTCTTGCTAATGCATCTTTAAGGTACTATATCTTCTTTCGCGGAGGTCGGCTTCTACATCGCTTTCCGGAACAACATCTTCCATCACCGTTATCTCTCCAGACCAACATGGCGCTTGTCGGGGCAAAAATGCCCCAGCTTTCGTGACGGGTTGCTGTGTATGAATTAATTTGCCTTGATATCCAAATCATGCAGGGTGTCGGTGTTTTTATTCTTCTTGTCAACTATAGTCTAAAAAAAATTTGTGTGTGTAGAAAATCAGTCCATAACTCTGATTTATTTTTCCTCAAAGACTTATTAAGAGTCCATGACTCACACCCATACGTAGCTACGGAAAGAAGCATGATCTCAGAGTGTTTACCAGGACTTGCTTGCAGGTGCTGTGGTTGTTTATGTTTTTTAGCCTCTGCGTTACTAAAGTAAGATTTTTTTTCCCTGACTTCTTTTGTGCAGTCGCCGTTTTTTTTTTTTTTTTGGTTGATTTTTTGGGTGTGTTTTCAGATTCAGAAATAGATTTTCGTCTTCACTGTGCTTTTTGGCGGTGGAAACTTTAATTTACCTAAGCCCTGTAGGCTGTTGGAAACGAAATATGTCGTCTGCATATTTAATTTCTTCGATAGGTCTCCTTCCATATCACATATGACTTCAGCCAGTTAGTAGTTATAATTTAGAAATAAAAGCAATCAAATGCAATAGATTATATTCTTATAATTAAACAATTTTTTTCGTGTGTAAACTATACTAAATAAAATGCAAATATACATACTGTAAGTCAACGGTTTATACTCGCTGTATAGACATCTTTGCCCAGCGGAAAATACCATCATGACATGCAAATGAAACAATCGAGAAACGATATCCATTTTCTGTACAATAATATTCTGGAATCGTGGCTGCTCTTATTATACGGATCTTTGAAATACATTTCTGGTATTCCTTTTATAGTATTTCTGATCCGTCTCAGTCAATTCCTACATTTCAAAGTCCCATAGTCCCACGCGGAGTTTTAGTCCTGAACAAAATGAACCGAGTCGTATTGTTCTTCTGTACACCTGACAAACACATACGACTGGCCATGTCTGTCCACATTGAAATTCGGTTAGTTTTTCATTATAGGAACCCGTCTTGTCCAGTCGATAATGAAAATATCCGGAACATTCTAACAAACAATCACCGAAAACTTCGACTTTAAAGCATAAACAAAGGCAGAACTGTCAGAGACCCTGGAGTTGGTCACAAACATGTCTTTGTACACTGGAATGGTTAAATCTTGCGAGACGGGAGGCTTCGTCTGGGCTGGACGTTTCCAAGTGTTAGTGACGAGAGGACAGAATAGTTAGTTAAGGTTGTCCCAATTGTAATCCGTAACATCATGTGGTCACCAAGTATCTTGCCGACTGGAGTGAGTGACGATGCTTCTCTATATCTTGCGATGCCAACATAATTTAGCATTTTGTAAGCTGATATCTCCAGTATCACGAACAAGAGGTTGTCCATAATTGTTCTGTCTTTTCTCTCTCTCTCTCTCTCTCTCTCTCTCTCTCTCTCTCTCTCTCTCTCTCTCTCGTTCTTTCAAATCTCCAACGTTCCCGTTTTTTCTATACAAAAATGCTTCTGAAAGTGACTTTTACTGTTCCCTTTTAATGGTTGCGACAAGTTGTCGTCTTATCCTTATTGTTTCCAGAACATCTAGATTAATCCTTTAGATTTAAGATAGGAGAATAATTCGCTTCTGATATGAAGGTTCAATCACCACCAAAAAGTACTAAACAGCATGTGTTTATGTTTGCGTGTGTGTTTGTGTGTGTGTGTGTGTGTGTGTGTGTGTGTGTCGGGGGAGGGGAAAAAAAAGGGGGAGGGGTGTCTGTGAAAATATATACCACAACTATGCTGACGCTTATTTAAGAAACTACACAACACATACTATAATTAGGAAACTCGACATTTTAATTCTGTTGTGATTTAGGATTTCCTTTTTTTTTCCTGTGATAAAGACTTGGGTCGAAACATTATGTTGTTTCTGTTCGCGAACTGTTCCCTTCTTGAGTATCCGAGTAATTTGTGTATGTGTTTTATCTTAATTTATTTCTTGGTATCAGCTAGACTGCCGTGACTCCAACTGTAGTGTGTCATTTCATTACATCTCCAACATAAATCGTGTTTAAACTGAAAAACCGAAAGTAATGATTGCAATGTGGTCTTTATGTAAAATTAGGGTACATATGGAAAACGAGTAAGTGAGCCGGGTTTGTCGTCACTAGAGTTTGAATACTGTTTTTACTATGATATCGGCAGTTTGGGCTTGTAAGTTAGGAACACACTTTGTATTATGAAATACACCATTCGATTCCGTAGAAAATTCGGTACCAATCTGTTTCGAATTGATCTAGACAGGGGTATGTTTTGAACATCAAATCAAAGAAACTTGGCTCGTAAAAAGCATCTTCTTCTTCTTCTTCACTTCCTCTTTTACCGCTGTGGTTGTCGAGGGAGATATAAGGTTCTGTTTCTAGCTCTTCTGGCTGCTTCGACCATAGGCACATCGTGTTGTTGTAGAGTTTCTCTGATGTTATCCTTCCATATTGTTCTTGGTCTACCCCGTGCTTTTACGTCCTTCTTCTCTTTCCATGTATGCTTTGTATGGTATGGTGTCACAAGGCATTCTCTCTAAGTGGGCAAACCATTTCACTTGCTGTCTTTGTATGTAATCCAGAATTGGTTCTGTGCCGACTTGTTCTCTTATGATCTCATTCCTGATCTTATCTCTTATGGTCACTCCTACAGCCCTTCTCAGACATCTCATTTCCGTGGTTACTAATTTTCTTTTATGGTTTGTTGTGAGTGACCATGTCTGGCACTGATAGCACAAAGTTGGAATAAATATGCTTTGAATAAGATGTCTCTTTGTGCTGATTGGGATTGTCTTATGCTGTAAGAGGGAGCTAGCTGTCCCAATACTTGGTTTGCTTTACTGCATCTAATGTCAATTTCTTTATCCAATTTTCCGTCTTCGGTAAATGTAGTTCCCAGACATTTACACTCAGATGCCTGTTTAATGCCTTTGTATTCTATTGCTATGTTTAGATCTGTCTTCTTTTTTCCTATTGACATTACTTCTGTCTTTTCAGTGTTGATTCTCATATTATTTGTTTTACATTCTTCATTCATGGATGTTAGATGTTGTTGCAATTTCATGGCTGTGTCTGCTATCAAGGCCTGGTCATCTGCAAAGAGTAATTCGTTGTTTTCACGAATTTTTTCACGTTAAAACACACAAAATTGATTCACACACAGGGGAAGCCATTTGCAATGTCCAACAAAGCGGACTGATGACGATTGGTTGGTTATTTTTAGTCAGTGACGCACTATGCAAATAGCCGAAAATTAGGGCCAGCGGTATAAAGAACAGTTATGAAATTCGCGGAAAACCAGGCCAGCGGTCTGGTAGGGTTAACGATATGCCTGTTCGAATAATGTATAACCCCTTTTTTCCTTCATTACATAAAGAAACCGGTGATTCATCGGTGTTCAGATAGTCTAAGCCCGGGATTAGTTTCCATTCCCATCGCCCTTACTCCCCCCCCCCCCAAAAAAAAACCCCACGTATATGGCCCTTTTCTATGAGGTTTGATTGACCTTAGAGCTGTACAGCTCGAGAAAATTATTCCATGCTTGTGTCGGTGATTTCTTCCTCCTGTGAGTATGCGTATTTACGTATGTGTGGGACCCACTTCCCCTCTTGGCTGCTAGCTAAAGTTTGGCAGCCTGAGACTTCAACATCTCAGTGTTGATGGGAAGTCATCAAGCCTAATTCCAGATGCCCCCTTAATTTCTAAAAATGTTATAATCTAGACGCCCGTAACGGCTGCACCAGGCTATGGTAACCTTAAGTCCTGTGCTGGTAAGTATCTCATTAGATTAACAGTGCTGCGGACTAAGCTAGTATCACAGTATCGGCAGGGGGGAAAAGGTGAAACGCAAGACTGTTGGATGCTAAAGGGAAACAGATACAAAGCCTTCCCTCGAAGTCGGAGTACATCTGCCTGCGAGGCGAGGAACAGCAAAACGGTTGTACACGCAAAACTCAGGTCCAGGTAAAAGCCAAAAGTCCAAGCGGACGATTAACCGGGACCTTCCGCCGGAATTCACAGCCGGTGAACGAAGAAGAAGAAGAAGAAGAAGAAGAAGATACAAAACCGTCCCAAATATCACGCAGGAAAAATATATACGCTGGGAAGACATTTGAGAATAAATGTCAACTATACTGCTAATAAAGGTGTAGTTAACAGAGAATAATGAAAAAAGAGAAAGGGAAAGTAGAAGCAGGCGTATTACCTTTTCAACTTCTATAATATCAGACTGATTTACATTTAGGTTGTTCAATACAAAATATCTTTTATGTTTTAATAACTGTCCAAGAGTCAAAGAGTTCAATATGCATCTGTAATTTTTTTTTTTTTTTAAATAATTTCTTTGGCTCTCATGTCGACCCAACCTAAAATGCATACAAGGAAATGGACTTCTCTGTGAACTTAAGGTGGCCGTTGTGGTACTGATCACATCACTAAACGAGTGCGGGCTGGTCTATTACAAAATGAATGTTGAATGGAATTGTGCTACAGGAGAAACTGACTGCAGACAGACTAGAGGCTGCAGGTCTGGCAGAAGCACGTTAAATACAAGCGACGGAAACAGTGGCCCTGTAATTCCATACTCAGTAAAACAGTAAAACAGTAAAACAGTAAAACAGTAAAGTACTCTTTCCCACCCTTTGTGGTGTATTTGGCATATAGGGCCAGACCTATATTTTATAGACTGATCGGCACTAGGTGGGTGATGTGGTGAATATCATACTGGCCGCCTTTACTTCCCAGGGCGGTAGCTTTGTACTTTTTAAGGCTGGGTCAACCTGGGAGCCAAAATCTTTTCTGAAAGAAAAGCCCGTCTACGTCAGGACCTGAACCCAAGACCTTCAGATCCGCGGGCGAACATCTAGCTGCTACACCACGGCGACTACCATGCTCTAATAGTGAAAGAGTTTTATTAACACGAGCAGAACTTCTGTCACACTCGCCATCGCCATGGGCTGTGATTCCCAAGCCTCCATATAGCACACTATAACACTATCGTCTGGAAAGATGGAAAAGAGACAACAAATCAGTTCCTACCCAGATAGCATAACACATCTCTGGCGCCAAACCAGCAGTGTATGAACTGCTACCACGCAATTTCGGTTATATAAAACTATGAAGCATGTCTACAGTTTCAATCAATTCCAAATAAACGTGCCAAATAATCCTTTGTTTAGATCCAAATGCTTGGAAGAACGTGTAGGGGCATGACCCGACATTATACTGGCGTTAATAAATATGTGTTACCCGGTTCAGTTCGATACCAGATGACAAGATAGCGTGGGCACATCAAAGTGCCACAGTTCTTAGTGACTGGACAACGGTTGGAATAAAGGACACGCTGTTATTTCTTCGTAAAAATAAAAGGCAAATATATATGGTTGCAATAACAGTGCTGGGATCAAGAAAATCAACAAATTATTTTACTATAGTTGTTATCCAGTGTTATGCCGATATTCGTTGTTCCACATCTCACCACATCATCGTAATGACGGATCGAGTCTGCTCGTTCCGTCGATGCCATAAATGAGGATATCCAAATGTTTACCTCTGTGTCTCCTTGTTGCTCTTTCCCCGTAAAATTCACCAGTTGTCATAAGGTTTTCACGTTTATATCTCCAATATTAGCTGTCTACCCTAATGTCTCAATCAGTTAACAGATTTTATATGTTGTTAGTGTTTCCCCTCCAATATTGCAGTCTGTAGGATTAACTTCTCAAGGATGAGAATCAAACAGCTACAAATCCCGGAAACCCGTTCAAGGCTATAGCCATATGGCCCAGTCTTACTGGGGCATCGGGTAACGGCTAAGAAGTAATATGTAGCCCGGTATGGTTGAGTCTGTTGATTAACCGGATAGTGGTTGGATCCGCTATCTCTACTGACGGTCACCCTAAGGATCATGCTAATATTATGAATGCCCTCCGAGAAATGGGAAGGCTGGAAGACTTTGGGGGCAGTGAATCCACATCACTCACCAGAATGATAGACTTGGAAGTTAAGATAAGCATACCAAAAACGAGACGCACCCCAGGCACACCAGAGGACTTGTTAATCAACATAGATTTGGTACCATTAGCCACCAGACACAGGTTCATATTGAGAGGAGGGCCTGAACACCTATGGAAATGTCCGGAGTGCACTGATAATAACCTAACTAATTTGTTCGTCTTTCGGTTAGTGGCACCGACGCCGACAGAGAGTTAAAAAGTAGGAGGAAAGGGGAAACGGGGACAGTGGATAATGCTCTGCATTTTGTAAAGAAACTAAGGTTCCCATACCATTAAATGTCTATCGTTATTCCCTACAGTTTCCACTTTGAAGATAACATTAGAAAGTGGTGACCAATGTCTTAGGCAGTTTAAGCTGGAGAGGACCGACTTTATTACAATGGATTTTATCCTACAAGGCTCGGTCTTTCTCTGCAGTACGGCTAGCCGAGACCGTGGCACAAAGCATAGACTCTGTAACCCCAGCAACGATACCAATGTATCTCCGTAAATATCTGGTATGACCCTCGACATCACCATTCCGGAAACTATCTCAGATGCGGCTGTTTAGAAATGAACGTTACTTCCAGTGGCTGCACATTTACAGAAAGTTAGGGAAGATAACATTTTCATTTACTGCTGTAGCCTCATTCTTCTTTCTTTTATTACAAGTAAAACGAAAAAAAAAAAAAAAAACCCCAAATATAACTCACTACTTCTGCATATTAAACCGGCTGAAAGATCGTCTAGTCGTTAGATCTGATGTTCGTTTATTTCTTTTACAGCATAAACAATTGCAGTGAAAGAGATCATTTGTCGGCTAGGAGAATTACACGCTCCATCTTTGTAGAAGCTCTTTGATGTGGGTGGTAATTAGACAGTGACTAGTCATTTTAATACGACTGTATTTATGGACCAGTTTGCTTGCCAAACGTAAAAATCTTCTCTTTTTGCGTGCATTGTTTACGAAAGACACAAGACATTTATCTAAATATATTACCCAAGTTTCTCAGTAATTCACACATAAATGCCGTTTGATGCTGAATATTAAAAATAGACGCAATACCACACACGCCCGCACATACGCACACCCACACTGTGATATCGCTGATTTAAGAATCAACATCGCAGCAAACCGGTCATATCCATAGGTGTTCCGTCTCCAGCAGCAAATGTCTCAAAGAGAACATGTTGAGTGTGTAAACAGGTCGTACTATTCTGCTCATATCCACATAATACATATACACAAACAGCATACGTATATATGACCGTCCATACGTGTGAGTATAGCCAAAGTGAGGAGAAGCAGTTATACAACAGGAAACATTTTAAGGCCACGAGTAATGCTACATAATGCCGAAATTGAAGTCAGTTTATTTTTCAATCGCTGAGAATCTCACGTACCGTACACAATCTACATTCTTTGGTCATGTCATCTGAAGGAGAAAACTAGTATGTTATAAAGATGGAAATTTTGGAGGAGAAAAGAGGAAGAGGGAGACCAGTAGAGAGAAGGTGATGGACAGTTTGACATCATGGCGTGGAAGATCATCGTGTTAGAACTGATTGACAGTATACGAGACAGAAGGTTGTAAGCAAACATACCAGTGCCATATGGCATGGACTAGAAGAGAATCTCATGTCCCAAAAGTTTTAACAGTATTTGGTAATAGGATGGGTTTGTCATCTGGCAAATGCTGCCTTTATGGTTCGGGGTGCCATATTTTGATTTTCCGAAATGAGGACATTTTCCTATTTCGACCCTCAGAAATGAGGATGCTTCTCTTATAGTGCGTAAAAAAAAAATTCATGCCATTAATATTTTATAAACAAATAATATTTAGACTGTAAGTTTTATCGAAACAGACGTTTTTATTGTAATTCTCATCACTTGTGTAATCTAAGGTAGATACATAACAAATTTTACAGTATCAATGTGAATTATTTTAACAACATAGGTTAGGTTACTTTGAAGCCCCACCCCGGCTGTTGCCAGGGACCGCAATATACCCTAACGGCTGAACGCGGTTTCCGGGACCTCTCCACGGATGATCCTCATCCGCATGGTGGCACTTTGTGTTACCGGCTGTTTATCGCTCTGTGTGATGTCCTGGTGGGGTAAAATTCACTTACTTTCAGCCCGAGAGTTGTGGTCTTTTTCAGAATTAACGTAAAACACAAAAACATGAGTTTCGCGTTGTGAAAGATTTATTGGTTACATTTGTATAAATCTTAAAAGGCAATCCAGCAAGAATGCACCTAATTACTTGTTATGGGAGCAAAAAATTATGACTAACGAAATATTGACATCTTAAAAGATCTGAACATCAAGGAAGATTGGCTAAAAAACAGCATCCTTTCTCGAAAGCTGAAATATTATGGTCATATTAAGTGTCTCTTTTGCATCATATGTCCATAAAATTGCCTGCAAATAACATGTCTGAAATAACATTTTACAAATGAAGTTGACTGAGTTTACACTAAGACTACTGCGCTAGTAAGGTATGCATTGAAGAAAATAGTATATCTCCCGATGCATTGTGCGTTGGAATAGTAAAGAACAACTGCACTATCTTCACGACTTCAGAGTCTTTTCACTGCTCCTACAGTTTTCAATATTGTCACACTGCGTTAACTTGTCTTCTTCATATTTTTTGTGGCAATGTCTGCTTATGCCGCTAGGCGTCGCAATTCATCAGAGGATCGGCAGCCGTGATGTTATACAGTCTCAAGGTGTCAGTGACATCGTCTTCTCGGTCTTCCCCTGCATCTTGATGCTTCGATTTTCAGATGGTACTTCTTGCTGCTGGCATCGTTGGCTTCATTCTCATTATACTACCAAACCATTTGATTTTTTGTTTCTTAATAAATGTGACGATATGCGTTGTTCCAACAGTTGTTGTGATCACGTCGTTTCTCACTCGATCTCTTCTGGTTTTATTCACAGACATTCTCAAACATCTCATCTTACAGGTGGTTAGTTTTCTCTCATGTTATTTTGTCAGTGTCCAAGTTTGACACTGGTAACCTAAAGTCGGTATAAATCATATATTTATAATTTGTCTTTTTTTTTTTTTTTGATAGCAGGGTGTTTTAAAAGTTGGTACGTGACATTGTTGGCCTTTTGGATTTTTTTTTTCTATCTCGGTGTCTATTTTACCACTGTATGTAAAGATGGCATCCAAGAGGTTTCGAAAGAGGCGGGAGCCCGTAGACAACTTATCACAGACATCAGAAGGAGACAGTCATCTTTTTTTCAGCCATGTTACGAGAAGAGGGAAAATAGAACATGTTGTGACCACAGGAAAGATCTGTGCAAGGAGGGTTGGAGGAAGACAACAAGAGAAGATTCTTGACAGTCTTGCTGCACACGAACTGATACATGCAGCAGGAGACCGTGGATTATGAAGAGGCATGATCGCCCACGCCAGTCGGCAACGCACCTGATGATGATGATGACGTAAAGATGGTTGCAAGTATTTGAATTTTTGCAATTGTTCTCTTGGTCTGTAGAATTGCGGACAAATCTACGAATGTCCCAAACTGTTTACGAACGTACAGGTTTACTACTCGTAAAATGAGGACGTGTCCGCAAAAATGAAGACTTATGGTGGGATGGCAATCTTATTTATATCGACAAGATGAAACCTTCATGTATTGAAAACCGTCAGCAGTGTCGGAACCTGGGGCCTTTGTCCATTGAGCCACTCTTTCTTGAAATAAACTGCAATAGGTGTTCCCCTAGAAATTATGTAAAGATGCTTCCCAGCCCCCTTAATCACGCACAGGGGATCTATTTTTATGTACAGATGTAAATTACCAATTACTGCCTTTTTTATTATACCACTTTTGCAGTGTAGGCGTTGGAAAAGGGGGGGGGGGGGGTGTCTTTGAGCCTGGGGATTTATTGTATAAACACTTCACTTTATAATATTTTAAAAAGTCTTCTTCTTAGCGTTTCACCGCTTGTAAACTGCAGCGGAAAGGTTTGGTTGTTCGTCCACTCCTGGACTTTAGTCTTGGTCCAGAACTTGAGTTTTGCGTTGGCATCTGTTCTACAGATCTGGCTTATTTGTATTCAAACTGTTGGTTTCTTGCGGTTCCGACTGTTGCACGCCGGCTTTATAGAAACACCCCTATTTAGTGGTCTCCTACAACATTATTGTTAGGCGGGCAGTAAGTTTATTCCTTGTTCTATAGAACTGAACTCCGGAATCCGCACGGGGATTTTTCTAATCTATTGGTATCTTCTTCTTCTTCTTCGCGTTCACTAGCTGTACACTCTGGTGGAAACTTGTGGTTGTTCGTCCACTTATGAACTGCAGTCCTGCTCCAGAACCTGAGTGTTGCGTGTGCATCAGTTTTACAGATCTGATTCACTTGAATGCAGACTGTTGGTTCCTTGCCTCTCAAGCAGACGCACTCCGACTTCAAAGGAAGCTCCCCAATTAGTCAACTCTACGACATGCTTTTGGGTAGGCAGTGGGTTGATTCTTGTTTTTTTTCAACAATGGGGCCCCGGAACCCACACGGGGAAGAAGGCAATTTAATAATCCTTATTGATTCAGAGTAGGCTATGTGGCTAAGTCGATGTGAACGCTTCGTAATACCGGGGTACCGGGTTGGATCCCAGCTGCGGGCCATACGCCTTGCGTTGGTTTCGACAGTGGTATCAGGGAGCTAACCGTCCAAAAAGCAATGGCAAACTACTGGACATAAATTTGCCTAGTGAAACCACACAACAGCCAGGGGCTGATGGGGTTGGTTCTGCAACGTCCTGTAAAGGATACACAACTAAACCTTATTGATTCAGAAAAAAAAAAGAATGGACTCTAAAGGGCTATCGAGGATGCCTCATACCACCTCCTGGTACATAATCGCAAATGTGTCGCAGAGGCGTAAAGGGGCACACAGTGATATATTGGTATGATAATTTGTATTTCAGCATATTATTAATATTATTATTATTATCTCTCTTTTTTTTTTAAATTACAATCTAACCACTACACTACCGCGACTTCCAGTTTATTTCATGTCGCCCTTTTCGTGGTCTTGGGCAAATAGTGTTCACTCATATCTTATTTATAGATCAGTCGGCAGTGGGTGGAGGACGTGATCAACATCACGACGGTTGCCTTTACTTATATCATCAATTTAGTTGTCTCAAGAGCATTTTCCCAAGTTTGAAACATTATGAATGTTTAACCTGGTTGCTTTCTGCAAACGTAACTAGACAAGTTTTACTCGCTATGAAAAATTGCGGTTTACTTGTCTTCTGCGGCGTTACAATTTTACCAGATCATAGATGAATGCTTTGTTGTTGTTGTTTTTATTATTATTATTTTTATTAAATTGTCGGACTGTGTACACTATGGAAGTAAGTTATTCTACACCCCTACAACATCCGATAAGATCAAATGTTCTTTCTCCAATAACTGAGAGGAGTGAATATTTACTGTTCGAAGAATAGGAATGATAAAAAAAAAAAAAAAAAACGGTTGCAGTGAAATAGACTTGATAAAACTAGAACGAAACTGATTTCAACATGACGTATTCCTATTATTCAGTTGCTTTTTAAAAATAAATATCAAACATTGTATAAATAATATTGTATTAATAATTTTCCATTTTCCACTTGGTGGTCCCTTAACTTTAGAATACAATCATTTTTTTGCTGTCGTTAGCGGCTATTTGGGAGTCGCTGTGGCCGAGCGGCTAGACGCTCGCCGCGGATCGGAAGATCGTGGGTTCGCTCCCTGGAAGAGTCGGACGTTTTTAAAAAATGACCTTGGCTCCCAGGTCGACCCAGCCTTAAGTGGGTTCTGGGTGCAGTCCCGGGAAATAAAGGCGGCTGGCATGATGCTGACCACCTCACCTATCTTGTGCCGATTGGTCTATAAAAATATAGGTCTAGCCCTATATGCCCTTTATGCCTAATGGCGTGGAAAGGGTCCTTTACATTTTTTTAGCTACTATTTTAGTATAGTATAAGTCTGGTTTCAAAAGTTTTCAAAAATAATCTTGGCTGTATGGTCGAACTAGTCTTACATTGGTAGCAGGTGAAGCAATGGCATATTCTATTTACTCTGGCAGTCATCATTCCACTCTACACTCATGGGTTATAGGATGAATTGAACACGTCTCCGGTCAGTATTCTAGCAATGAGATGCCAAAGTCGGAGACATTCAGTCCAAAGGCATACTGTACAACAAGACTGTCGGACAAAAGCCAAATGTAAGAAACAATTTTATAGTAAAAATAAGAGTCTATTTGTGTACTTTCAAACCTTACCTGGTACGATGTGAGGTCTTGTAAGTCCTACTGCCAAGCCGATGATGATCACAAGGAAGATAAGGAGAAAGATGAGTAACAGTCTCTCCAATGGCGTGCGGTTCTTCAGGCATGTTGCTTTAAATGAGATGGAGTCTTCATAGTCCTCAACTATATCGTCCTCCGATTCTGAACGCCCAAACGGCGCGTCTGTCATCTGATAAGAGAAATGAATCAGTATCAGGTATGCTGCATCAATACATACCATGTTTTCCTGAAAATAAGTCCGTGTCTTATAATTATTTTAATTTAAAAAATGCAATAAAGTTTATTTTCACGCGATATCTTATTTGTTTTTTTAAAACCACAAAAACTTAATTTATTTATGTACAAAATGCTATTTTATTTTTAAAATACAGTCACGCTCGATTCTTTTGGAACATCGTCGTAACTGAATAAACCCATATTAAAGGCTTGAATGTCTTGCAACCATCTCCCGTAGAACCATTGGCACCAGTCTCTCATGTCCAGCAACAAAGCTTCCGTGAATGAGCATTTCTTGTCCACATAGCTTGCTCGTATTGCATTGGCAACACAGTTGTTGGTGATTTTCTCCCATGAACTCTTCTTCACTCAGTCTAGTTGGTTTACCTTTTTAACTGGGGTTTACTTTTGAAGTAGGGCTTATATTTAAAGCATGCTAGAGATTATTTGGGGGCAAATCTTATTGTCGGAGAAACACGGTAGAGAGAACTGCAAAGTATACAGACTGATTGCGAGAACAGTAATGTAAAACAACGTACGGAGTTTTTAAATAGTAATAAAGGGCAGTAATACAACGGAAATAATATATCGCAACAATAGGAATATTACAACTGAATAGCACAACAAGGAAAGTCAGACAAGCCAAAAGAAGTACAAGAAAAGAGAGAGAGAGAGATAGAGAAAGAGAGAGAAAGAGAGAGAGCGAGAGAGAGAGAGAGAGAGAGAGAGAGAGAGAGAGAGAGAGAGAGAGAGAGAGAGAGAGAGATCTGGCGGTCTTAGTTTCAGCTTTATAGCAAAGGAGTCACCCCATAGTTGCTTCGCTCCTGTGCCAAAGAAAACTGCACAGAATGTCCATAACAGTCCCTTGAGTAATAATTAACGCAGACTGCATGTCCATCAGCATACATATGCATTAAATACATAAGGCAGCCATCAGAAGTGCTAACACAAACATTCCGACATTGGTAATGCAGTTCATCATCGACAGAAGCAGAAGTTACAATCAGATCAGAAGCTGCACACGCGATCAATTTTAATAACATAAGGAAACACCAATTCTTTGGCAACAAGCCATGAGGTATGTTCTAAATCTACAGTTCACATCATCACGCTGGTCACAGTCGAAAAACATTCCAAAGGAAATCCGCAGCTCACGGGTTGCATTCAACTCTGTAGCTGGGCGACGCAACTATATCCTTTCAGTCTACACATTGAGGAAAATGCAACGGCCACCGTATGTTACAAGCAAAACATTTGCCACGACTAAAAACAGTCACGATTTTTACTGGAAGTCAGAGAGGGAGAGAGAGAGAGAGAGAGAGAGAGAGAGAGAGAGAGAGAGAGAGAGAGAGAGAGAGAGAGAGAGAGAAAGACAGAGAGAGAGAGAGAGAGAGAGAGAGAGAGAGAAGCATAATCGCGGCTGTAATAAAGCACAACCTGAGGAAGTGCTACAACAGTTACATAGCATAAAAGCGAGAGTACTTGGGCAATAATACAGCACATCAGATGCGTGCAAAACCAGTAATATAGCACAAGGGGAAGACTGCAACAAAAATATTATTGCACAACAGAAGGAGTCACAAAACGGGGACCATTGCACGACAGAGAAATAGTCATATAGGAGACAGGCAGGGATAAACAGACAGACAGACGGACGGACGGACGGATGGTCCGTCCATCGGATAGACAGACAGACAGACAGACAGACAGACAGACAGACAGACAGACAGACAGACAGACAGACAGACAGACAGACAGACAGACAGACAGACAGACAGACAGACAGACAGACAGACAGACAGACAGACAGACAGACAGACAGACAGACAGACAGACAGACAGACAGACAGACAGACAGACAGACAGACAGACAGACAGACAGACAGACACCACTCGGTTTACGTTTGTTGCATAATTACACCATTTATGCATAAACTGTAACGCGTGAAATCTACAAGTTACTAGTACTATACTATTATACTATAGTACGTTTAGAAATTAATACACACATGAAAGTCATTTTCTCGAAAATTCCCTGTTGGATCGCAATCATTTTTTGCCTGCAGAGTTAGAATGAATATCCATGACGTTAAGTAAATATTTTTTTCACTAAAGAAGACTATTATACGTATTTTTTTTTTTTTTTTAACGATATAATATTTTTATCATGAAACTGTCTTGGTAGACTTGTGGAAGGTTTACTTTCATTAGTTTCACATTATGACTGGTTTAACAGGGGGTCAAAGAAGACCTACGTAATTTCATGGTTTTCTCGCGCAAAGTCGCACTGTCAGTGACTTGAAGCCAAAATAAGACGTCGGTCAAGGTTGTTAAGTCAAAGGCACATCCACAAATGTGTGTTGAATTATTGTGTCAGATAGCTAGCTATACAAGTTGACATTAACATCAATTTAAAAATGCATTTGAGATTAAAAAATATAACTGTGCAGAAGGTTACCGTTTTCCTGTACCAGCACCTCCTCAGGGAATCTAAGATGGATCATTTGTGTTGTGATATTTCTGAACTAGAGAATGAGTTATGAGTTATGATTTGGATAATCTTCGCGGCACTCCAGTCACGTTCACAGGCGCTCAGATTCCCACTTCAACATATACATCAGCGTCCCGAGGTTGATAGTCCCAGTTCTATGTTGGCTGACAAGACTTCTCGTGCGTCCAGTGTGCTACTCGTGCCTGGCTGTGCCGATCTTTAATCCTAATTCTTGAACTCTTATCAAAGATGTGGATGTGCTGCTCCCAAACCCTCCGAAAAGTCCTACATCTCTAATGGCATTGACAATGTCGGCATGATCCATGGGCTGGCCCTCTGTAATTAAGGCAGAGCTGGTTAATATGTCGGCTCTTTCATTGCCAACAACACCCGTATACCCTTGGGACAAAGATGAAGGTAACCCTATGGAGAGGGAAGTTTTGCAATGACGCGATCCACTGTCTGCGTACAAAGCCCGCCTCGACAAGCCGGAACATGCTCATGGAATCACTCAGCACATACACGTGAGAATAGCTTTGCGATGCAGGCCACATAAACGCTCGTGTTACCCAGAGAAACGAATGCGATTGGCGCTTGAGCTGTATAGACCATTATTTAGCTGTTTTATTAGACAGGACACAGAGTACACTCATGTCAAGCTAGGAAGGGAAAGGAAAGTTGACGACTTTGATGTAGATGTCATAAGACTTAAGATCTTAAAAATGTTAGAGACAAATTAACTTGTTACTCTCCGAAAACTGAAATTATTATTGAAATTAAAATTCAGTACTGTCATTTCAAAAAAGTAGTCTGTGGAAAATTGGAAGAGCCAGCGGGTTTACTTTCAGGAAAACTGTAGGTGGAAGGAATTGCATTTGTGAAAAGCCATATTTAATTGCTAGTAGAAGCAAATACCCGTGGCAGATCTGTAAGTGACGAATGCAAGGCTATGATATTGTATATTTGGAGGAATCCTGGGTTATTGCTCACCAAACCTAGGCTAAAGAATGGCAGTCAGTAAACGGTGAACAGAAATAAAACATCCCAAACACCAAAAGCCAGTGCATTATCACTTATGCAGGAAACAGTGAAAAAGGCATCGTCCGGGATGCTGGACGTATTTTCCAATCAAGAAAGTACGGAAGGTAAGTACTACCACACTGAAATGAATGGACACATTTTCAGGAATTGGGTGGAGAATGATCTTCTTCCAGTTCTAGACAGACTATCATGCCTAGTAATAGAAAAATGCCGCCTATCATAACGCCGTATCAGAGGAAGACAAAGTACTAACGACATTAAATACAAAGAATCAAATTAGGACATAATTTTGCTAAGGAGAATGTCAGTTTTGACGGCTCATATTTGAAGACAGAGTTGTTGCAGCTTGTGAGGAAAACAAATAAGACAAAGGTGTATGGCACTGACAAAATCATTAATGAATTCGGCCACACTCTGCGACTCCCTGCACATCATTCACACCTCAATCCGAAAAAGCGTATTTGGGCTTTAAGTCAACAGACAAGTTGCCTAGAAGAACAGTAAATTTAAAATGTGTGATGTTTAAGTTCTGACACATGAGTTCCTCTCAACAAAAGATATTCATTTCTGGAAAAAAAGTGTACTGAACATGTGCTCCGAGAAGAAGATGATGGATTATAATTTGTTCAGCCAATAACAATTATCCACTTTTTAAGATCGTCAGATTCGGAATGAATAAAACTATTTTTTGACGAGTGGCTGAATTTCATAAACCCGTTAGGTACATCTAGAACTGAAGCAAATACATTTCCACATCCAAATGTGTCAACCATAATACAATTTGCTGTGCAGTTAAGATACACCATGGGGTCTAATGGTGACCGAATAGGAATACTAACTGTTGCATATTGGGGACAAGTTTAAATTGAACAAGGCAGCCAGATTGGCTTGATCTGCACCACTGGGTGGTAGATTGATACATGACAAGGCAGATGTGGTCAAGGCCCTTTGGGAACAAGTAAAGAATTCAGAATAGAAAATAGATTATCATGGCCTGGAGAGAATGATACACCTGGATGTGATCAAGGGGCCTGACCGGCACATTACACTCAGAGAAAAGGCAAGATGGATTTATATTCAGACTGCGTCCGGTACCATTAGTATTGACTGCCTAAAATGGGGACGGCGCGGATACGGAAATGCCCTGAGTGCCGTGATGATTTTTTTGACTCACCTCAACTCAACTCAGTTTAACATAAATGATAACAAATAAATGTACTTCACCTATCAATGTGTTATGAAGGCGCGCCTCTGAAAGAAAAAAAAAAGAACTGGAAATTCAGATGTTTACTGTAAAATTTAAGAGTTTCCTCTATTTATTTACAATAATTCGAAAAGATCAAAGGAATTGGCTCATATTCAGCATCCTGACCATCTATGGACTAAAAATTACAACTATCTTTACGTCATGACTATTTTAAGGCTGCATGCAAACAATCATTGCTATCTAACAGGCAGTTTTCGATAGAATGGCTTGCAAGCATGTTTATTAATTGTTAAACGAACTATAGCTGCATACTCTCAACAGCGAAATGACGAAGATAATATCAGGTGGTACCTTCTCCAGTGTTTTCGTTACCTGTTAACGCTTACTAACGCGAACTGATCACACTTCAACACGGCTCCAGCTCCATTCTCAAACTAGATACTATGGTATCATATGCCTGGGTTTGTGTCACAGTATATGTTTTCCATTCGCTTTTGCTATGAGCATCCATGCATTTCTCAGTCGAAGAAAGTCTATGAGAAGAAATCTACGTCCCAATTTAGAAGGCCATTTTTCGTTATTTTAAAGCCCAAACCAGGCTGTAGCCAGGGGCACTAATATAACTAACGGTTAAATGGGATTTCTAGGACTTATGCAAAGGGGATCCTCATCCGGATGGTGACACTTACGTAACCGGGAATTGGTCGCTCGTTCTAGGGCCTGGTGGAGTTAAACGACACACACTCAATTGAAGAATAAAAAGAAACATCAATTATTTGAGTGTTTGAAAAAGTCAAAGAAAATTCAGTAGCAACCAACATGCAATAGCAGCTATGAATTGATCTTACCCTGCGTGGATCAGCGATGTAATCAAGTGGGTTGCATACTGACAATAATTCTTCTTTAATCTCACAGTTGCCATAACCATGTATCATTTCTTATGTTTCTTCACCAACAGCATGTGTCACTCACTTCCTGTACTGCTACTTTTATGTTTTGTGAGAAATTATGTCAACACTTTTTTCAACCCCTCTCCCCATCCCCCCCCCCCCGCCCCTTCCTCTCAAATTCTACCTCTCTTAACAGAAATGAGGCTAGTCTTCATACTTTCTTCTTCTTCTTCTTCTTCTTCTTCTTCTTCTTCTTCTTCTTCTTCTTCTTCTTCTTCTTCTTCTTCTTATTCGTTTCCTTGAAATAGATTATCTATATCTGCTATGATGTCTCTAGTATGAAACTCTTCTTCTTCATAGAGTCCATGCTGCATGGCCTTGGTAGTCATGTATATCCACAACTTTCTGTCTCGTGTACTTTCAGTCAACTCTGACACAGATGATCCTCCATGCAATGATGTCAAATTGTTCAGCATCTTTTCTTTCGGTCCCCCTCAGCATCTCCTCTCCTTCAACTTTCGTAATGTCACGATGTACTCCAGTTTTCTTCTTCTAATCTCATAATAAAAAAAAATGTAGATTGTCGCTTTCTGAAGTGGGCAGTCAGTTTTCTTCGCGAGTCAGCTTCTCTCAGGACATCTTCATTACTCTTTTTTTTAAATATGTCCAGAGTATTCTCATTATTCTCCACAGCTTCGAAATAAGTTTTCATCAATTTACCACCTGTCTTTGATTCACTTCCGTATATTAGGATAGGATTTATATAGCTTTAAGAATTCTCCTTCTCGTCTCAATTAACAAAGAAAGGTTGAAAAGAAATATTCTTTATTTTGTAAAATGCTGTCTTTCCTTGAGCTATTCTACATTTAACTTCTCCGATATATCTCCATTTGATGTTATCAGGGTACGTAAGTACTTAAACATATCAACTTGCTTGAGGTTTGTCCCATTTACTTTGATGATGCAATTTGAGGGGTCAGATTTCTTTGTAATTACCATTACCTTATTGGGACAAACAAGTTTCAATAACTGACGACGTCCTCGTGATGTTCGTAAACGGCGAATTTTGTCTGTGATTTATGTTATTTTTAGTTCTCATAAAATTCCTCTGTTAGAACAAAAATGCGAAGTAAGTAAAGGACTATTTTCACACAGCTCGCACCAAAGGGTAGATGGTACTGGACACATAGTTCTATAAACCAATCAATGCTCTATGCATGACGTGGTCAATATGACGCCGACCGCTTTGACTTCACATATTTCTTGTCTTTAATTTTAGGCTTGACCGTCCCATAAACACAGGTTATTATTTAATCCATCTTGCAGATTGAAACCCGAAAAACATTCTTCTGTAAATAAAACAAAAATGTGACACGTGATTCAGAGAATGACACAACAAAAATGTAAAAAGGGTCAATCAAAAACAAATTGTTGAGGATGTTTTAGTTGTACTTTTTTTTTTCAACCGTGAATACTAAAAAAAATAACGTGAACATGCTTACCTTGATCGATGTGACATTCAACAACTCGTTCTCGTCACTGCAAGCCGCTCTGAAAGTTCACATAAAAAAAAAGAAAGTTAATTAAATGTTCACAATTAAATGTTCACAATTAAATGTTCACAATTAAATGTTCACAATTAAATGTTCACAATTAAATGTTCACAATTAAATGTTCACAATTAAATGTTCACAATTAAATGTTCACAATTAAATGTTCACAATTAAATGTTCTTATCTCTTGCTTATGTAAACAAATATACAGGTGAGAGAATCAATTTCATTGCGCGGGATTTTATCCCATATGGCTCAGTCATTCTCCGCAGAACAGCTAGCTGCCTGCTTAGAGCGTCGCAAAGAGCATGACCTCTGTAGCTCCGGCGACAATCTCTATGGAAATCCGTAAAAATTGCACACGTGAACTAAACGTAAAACGAACCCAGGACCTTCAGAATGCGAGGCAAACGGTTTGACCTCTTCGCACGAAGACCCACTGTCAACGGATATATTGGCGGGTAAAACAAAAGGAAAATAACGAAGCTTTTTACAATACTGACATGGAAACTATGAAGAAAAATTTACTGTGGGAGATTAGTGGCCAGCAAACTTGGCTGCTGGTCTAGCAGCTTAGGGTTCGAAGCTTTATCGACATTAAAGTAAAGTAAAGTAAAGATCCCTTTACACGCCCTTAGGCGCATCGGGCATATGGGAAGAGCACCCATATTTTTACAGACCAATCGGCACTCGGTGGGTAATGTGGTCAGCGTTACGCCGGCCGTCTTTACTTTCCCAGGACAGCCCATCCTGGTACCCATTTGAGACTGGGTCGACCTGCGACGTCCCATACCACGATAAAAATCCAATCGACATTGATTTTTATATTTTTTAATTTTTGTTATTAACCAGAACTATTCATGGACAGATCGATTTAGGAAGTTATATTTGTGGTTCATTGTCATCATGTAGCAAGTTCTTAGCAGAGCTTCTTTGTCCATGGTATTCCGAGAATCTATATGTTGTTTAGATCTAAAGCCCATGTCTTCTTCCTTGACGACTATGAAAAAATAATTGTCTGTTATGACTGTGAATAACCAGTCTACCAACCCACGCGCTACACTTTAAAAAAAAATAATACACAAGAGAGTGTAGAAAGAGAGGATGGGTTGATGCCATTAAAGACATTCTACATACACACAGAGAACGACAGTAGCCAAAGCTACACAACGAGCAGCGGTATGCACTCCCTCCCCACCAACCTTAACTCATGATGCTTAACGGTAAAGGTGGAAATCGAAGATGCTGATGATCAATTGGAATATTATTTTGAAGCATATCGCTCTAAATCGACTTCTAACACACGGAATTCTACCATAGTCAAGATATTGAGTGTAAGTAAACATTTTTGCAAGCTTCCACTTCTGCCGTCAAGTGTTGTGGAACGATAGTTGTGAAAAAAAGGGGGCGGGGGGTTGTTCCTTGAGGCTCTTTCATTTAAGGCGGCTGATCATCAAACCCTCAGAAACAAACCTAAGTGGTATCACTTATCATTATAGACGTTCTCTTTGAAAGTATTTTGTTTTACATGCATTTGATATTATTTCAGCATTTGATTATTATTATTCAGCACACAATAATGATTAACATTTTACTATTCTTATTATTGCTACCAACCAGAACAAGATTTGAGACCTTTGATCCCCATCCTCCTCTCCCGATTATAAGAAGCAGAGGCCTCCCTCTTTATCGGCATCCAATGTTTTCTTGGCGTCTGTGACCTTTTTGTTATATCCGGTAGATGAGCAGCTTTTCTTGACAACACCTGATGCAATTTAGTCAACTCTCGTCTTTACACACCCACTAAAAGATGCCACCGTATTAAATTCATCCATAGAATGACGAAAATACTCGAATTTTGTGGGAAGCAGTCATTACTTAATCACAGTCATGAAAAGTATAATATACCTAAAACTCAAGCTACCCGAGAAGCGCAAGACAAATACAGAAAAACACGACACTGGGCTACAACCTGTATCAGTGAGACGACAAAAACCACAACACTGGGCTACAAACTGATATGCGTGAGACGACACTGGGCTATAACCTGGTATCAGTGAAACGACAAAACCACGACAATGGGCTACAACCTGGTATCAGTGAGACGACAAAAACCACAACACTGGGCTACAACCTGGTGTCGGTGAGACGACAAAACCACAACACTGGGCTACAAACTGATATGCGTGAGACGACAATGGACTACAACCTGGTATCAGTGAGACGACAGAAGAAGAAGAAGATGATGATGCCTAAAACGATTTCAAAAGAATAACTGTAAATGTTGCCCTAATTATGCCAAGTAAAGTGTAGAGCCGTGGGCCAGCTAAGCTGCGATTTTATCCTTGGACACTAAATATTCAAAAACGTTACTTGTATAAATATTGTCATTTAATACAAGCCGCTTCTTCAGCCACTAATAATAGTTTGGTGAATCTGGGGCGATTTTTAAGATACCTCATACGGTGTTACAGCATAATACACAGTAAAGACTACTGGGTACACAGTGTTGGCCCCATATTTGCTTCTCTATCTGCATTCAATCGGTAATGTGGGTAACATAGCCCCAGCCATCCAAAATTTCCAATGCATTCTCTAGTACCCATGTCAAGCATCGTCGGTATGTGAACCAAAATTAAAAATAAAAAGAACATTCCTGCAGCTTGCACAGTTAAGTTAAACAAAACTCTTTAAAGATACAGAATTTAAAATTTGCTAAAGTTGTGAATACTATACACGAAGATACATTTGATTTTGTCATATATCTAGTCATTTGTTTCTAAAATATTAAACAGCATACCCTCTTTTCTATAAGGAATTACGCAATTCCTTAGACTACTAATTTCAAACAGCAGTTATCATTTTACATTTAATAAAACAATGCAGATTATCACACAAATAAAACCTACAATAATTTCTAACATAAGCAAATGACAGAACAAACATTCACCACAAACGCCCTTAACGCTCTTGAATCTCTCAGCTAATTACTCAAACTCAGCTGTGCACTCGAAAGACTGGCCCATGATACACTTCCGTACTGGGCAGGTTTATTTATGATGCGAGTCTTCCATTAGGCAGTAATCGACGTCAGTCTAAATGGGCTCAGAATTTAGACAATCACATTTCTCCTGAGGATAGGACAATTACGAAAACGCGATCGATAACATGGGTTAAGTTATAATGGATGGTAACATTATCGAATGTATTTCGTCGTGAGAACTATACTAGGACATCGAGTCCCCGATGAAGGAAAAAGTCCCACATGCTTTGCTGTTTAAATGTAGTGATTCTTGTATTTTTATGTAGGGGAATTTTGGGTAATATATCGTTTCTGTAAAAAGTGTATTCCCAAATGTTTTCATAACTGGAGTGTATTGGAGCCGAAACATAATTAATTATTCACAGACGACTAGCACCGCTGCTTCAAGATATTAATGTTGAATAATTAAAAATGCAGAATTTGATGCATTAGCATTGATCCCCCTCGACTTCAAGAGGAATCCAATTCAGCCGTCGTTTTATTGGAAAATAATATTAATTCATTAATTAGCAGAGTATCTCCGACTCTACAAAAGCATCATTATGGCAGTTTTTCTTTATGGAGCAGAATGACCAAAAAAGATGCACGCAAAACCTGAGTAGGGCATCTCCGACATGAAAAACTGCACTGAAGATTGCGCAGGACATGAAAGCATGGACAGTCTTCTCTGAAGCCTCATGTGCCACTAGGCATAAAGAGAACTGATGATGATAATGATGAGGATGATAAACAAAAACAAAAAAGGCATATTTTACGCCAAATCTTGCGATTACGCAAGTACTGCATTATTTTCCTTATTTTCTGTTTGCTTCCTGTTCTTTTGTTCTCCTTTTTTCTTCTTTATCCTATTTTCATAGTCTTCTCTAATTGTTTTTATGTCTTCTCTATCCAATAGTTTTCCTTCTCTTCCTTTCCTTCTCTTTTTTTATTATTTTTTTTTATTCTTCCTACACTCATCTTTTTTTTCATCGTCATCATCACAGATATCATCACCACCCCCATTACTCAACTCCTTCTCTCTTTCTCCTTCCTCGCCTCGTCTTTCTCCTTCCTCGCCTCGTCTTTGTTCTCCTCTTCATTTTTCTTCTTCTTCTTCTTTTTCTTCTTCTTCTTCTTCTTCTTCTTCTTCTTCTTCTTCTTCTTCTTCTTCTTCTTCTTCTTCTTCTTCTTCTTCTTCTTCTTCTTCTTCTTTCTTCTTCTTCTTCTTCTTCTTCTTCTTCTTCTTCTTCTTCTTCTTCTTCTTCTTCTTCTTCTTCTTCTTCTTCTTCTTCTTCTTCTTCTTCTTCTTCTTCTTCTTCTTCTTCTTCTTCTTCTTCTTCCCCCCGTCAACCCGTTTTTGGCATTTTTCTTATTCACAGATTAAAATAACTGATTCAAATTTCAGTGCTGCTATTATAAACAGTGTATGTCTGTGTGAATCTATGTTCGATGGCTATAAATAATACAAGAACTACAGAAACAAGGAAAATATCATTTGAAGTGACTATGACTACAGCTACACAGAACAGCGATTTATTTTCAGCAGTCAACGTTTGCAGCGTAAAGGATGAAACTAGACGTTTATACTCTTTCTGTGCTGTAAAGATGTTATTGTTAAGTGGTAAAACTGAAGCAGAAAGGAAATAGTAGAAACAACTTGTAGGTGGGATAATGCAAAATTTGCTAAGAATAGATAAAAGTAATATCTGCCACAGTTGCTCTTTTTCAAAGAAAACTGGAGAGGGAAAATAGATATTTATATATAATAAGCTAAATGGCAAATGAGTGTCAGAAAATCATGATTAAACACTAATTTAGGAAAAAAAAAAGACCATCTATATGTATGTTTAAGGTGGGGTTGGGCGGGGGGGGGGCGGTTAGCCATTTTACATAGGAGGATGGTGGGGGGGGGGGGGGGGGAACTGAGCTGTCGATCAAAACTTTTTTTTTCAGCACAACATTTTTTTTTCAGTCCTACAAGGTCCTAATTAATGTCAGAAGGGGTAAAGAATGGCAACACTGAACAATACTTTTTCTAGAGGGGCCAAATAGACAACCTTGCAGGAATGGAATATGTTTTCAGAGTTCTTCACAGTCGTTCACTAAACATAAGAAGTCTAAAGATACATAACAAGGTGACTGATACAAGTGAGTAAAACCCAATCAGGAATAGGGCGTTATTTGGGATAGAAAGAGTCAAGAAAAAAATTAGGGCAACGATTTGCACTGAAAAATGCACACACACGTGTCAGACAGGGCAAAGGTGCCAGGTCTTTAGAACTGTAGAGATTTTCACTTTGATTGCACAGACTGCAGAAGATGCCCGCCTCTTCTCAATACACAGAAAAAACCCGAATGCAGAAGATTATACGTGATACAAGGGCTTCTACTAATTCGATCCACGTAATAGAATCACTGTATCAGTATTAAAAGCAAACTATCTAAGCCCCTCGTGAAAGATTAGAGTGGTTTAAAGTCCAAGTTGGGCTGTCCATACTTTGCCAAAATCTATACAGACAATGAGAATATCAATTTATGAAACTGATGACAATTTCAATCCACTCATTGTAGGCGGTATCAGTAAATATAAAGCTGGGATACGCAGATCATGCGGTTGTATTATTAAGCAGTGGTAAGAGATTAGAACAGCTGATTATGAATGTTGAACTACGCTGTAAAACCACAACCAAATACTGAATACAAAGAAAGTAACAATAAATAAATGTTAACAAAGAAGTGTCAGCTCAAGCTAACATTTGACGGGATGTTGCTTCAGAAAATATTTAGTTATTGTTTTATTATTGTGTAAAACGTAACAGACACATAGAAATAAAATGTTTTAGCAGCATATCAATCTTTTGACTACATAATTAACAGTAATAAAGATTTCAAAAAGCCAGCGAAATCTCACAGGTAGTGTGTTGTATGTCTGCCCATTCCGGACTGCTAATTGAAGCTTTGATGTGTTGAGAGTCGCATTGTGGAAGGCAAACAAACTCGGGAAATCCTGAATAACCCGTTCAACAGTTTTGGAAGTTATAATTAGGGCAATCGTAACGGCTACACCAAATAATTCCCTGGTTTAACTTGCAGTCTTGTGCGGGTAAATTAGATGTGGGTAAAGGTAAATAACTCATTATGCATAAGTAAGGCAATGTGTGTATACGATGCTACTCTTGTTTTGATAGACCAGCCGGCACTCGGTTGCCGATGGGGTAAAAAAATCAAGGCGGTCGCCTTAATCCCAGTGACATAACCTGTTGCCTATTTTAGGCTATGTTGAAACTGGGATTCGGCTAATTTTACAAAATAATAATAATTATTATTTTTATTATTATTATTATTATTATTATTATTATTATTATAGTTATACTAATTATAATTATAAACACTGCGTGTCTGCGATCCCCTCGAAATGGCTGATTTGTATTAGAAGCTTAAAAAGAAAGATTTAATGAGTAGCATGTCCCTTACCTTGCTATTTAAGCCCTCTGGAGATCATCCGCCAATCCTGCATCCATTTGACTTTGCCTTGGATCCTTATCCCAGGCACATACCCATCCATTATTATTCTCTCTAAACGTTCACGTTTCAAGTTCTATTTCACTCTTCTGTATTTTATCTTCTTTAAAGAACCTTCTTAATATTCAGTTCTTGAAGTTTTTTTTGTTCTTTTTCTACCCTGCTTTTTGATTGCATTTGCACACCTAACATTTGCAGACTTATTTATGTACACCTTTTGCCATATATATATTCTACAAACACTTCTTTAATTCTCAGACTCTGAAAGCATGCTGAAAAAAAAGGAATAGCAGAGTAGCAAGCTTTATTTGCAAAATCACGGGTAGTGATCTTACTTTTCTTTTCTCAAGGCAATTATGCATCGCTGGGTAGATACAGGACAGGTTGGAGGTAGGTCTACGAATAAATATAAAGTCGAAACTAACTTCTGACGTCTCAGATACAATATATAAAGTCAAAACTAATTTGAGGTCTCAGAGTAAATAAACATGCAATATATAAAGTCAAAACTAACTTTTTCAAAAAAATTCTTGGCATAAGTCAAACTTAGTAGAGTAAATACAGTTGAAACTAACCAAAGACCAGTTAGCAGAGAAAATAATTGAATCCAGCTTTTCCACTTTACTAGGCTAACGTATTTCACCCAGCTAAATAAACTATTAGTCTGTGGAACTTTAAAAGAATGGAAGCGCACACAAGCACTTGGACATTCCCTGGCATAGCTAATGGTTCAAGTGTGTTGAAAGGCAGAAGTGGGCATTTATACCCATATCCACATACAGGTAGGGAAACAACAGTTACAATAGTTGCTCTTGAACGTTAGAAATGCCGTGTGATGACAGTTACATTCTGTGTGTGAGTTTTGCACGAGTGTCGGGACCCCTTAAAATAAATGTTAGAAGGAAAAGAAAGAGCTTGAAATCCCTTAGCCTTGTTTAAGTGATAAATAATAATAATTTGATGATGAACTGTTGGCTAAGTATATTTTTAACAGGCCAAGTTAGTTGTGTATCGTTTCCAGAACTTTAAAGACCAGTCTTGCTTTCGCAACTAATTTTGGCTGTTTTTTGGCTAGCAGTTGAGACGTGCAGCAGAGAGCTTCTAAACGCTCTACAGTCAACAGAAACTGTGGAAACCAACGCAAGGCCTGTAATTAGACGCCGTGTACGACAACTTGGTACTTAGAGGTAGGTCTAAATGATGATTTCTTCCTATCCCCACACCGGAACACACACACGCATTAGAAATGCAACGTTTCATAAAAATTCTTGGCATATTAAACAGGGACCACATTACAAACGAAGAGGTTCGCCATAAAATTATACAGCACATGGCATACCCTGCATATAATGACATGCATACAGGCAAAATGCATATGTACATGTGATAAGATCTACGGCCTGCTCAACATAATAATACTGCATACTGATAGATACATACATACATACATACAAGAAAGACATGGTTACATACATGACTACATACATACATACATCAGGCATGCAACCATGAATACATACAACTGACATACTAACATACATAGAGAGCTGATCATACAGTCATACAGACAACTGGTGACATACAACGACACTTATGTTTATGCATGCATGCATGCATGATGATGCATACATACATACATACATACATACATACATACATACAGACAGACATACACAGACATACATACAGACATACAGACAGACATACATACAGACAGACATACATACATACATACATACATACATACAGACATACATACATACAGACATACAGACATACACAGACAGACAGACATACATACAGACAGACAGACATACAGACATACATACATACATACATACAGACAGACAGACAGACAGACAGACAGACAGACAGACAGACAGACAGACAGACAGACAGTCAGACAGACAGACAGACAGACAGACAGAGACACACTTTAATTTACATACGAGTGTTCGTGTATTTTTACACACACACACACACACACAAACATACAGGTGTAGGATATGGTTAAAAAAAATTAAGCCACAAATGTTGCCAGTGACGTTTCCTATCTACAAGATAACCCCCCAGCAAGTGACGTGGGCTTAATGGAGGAGAACATCACCAATGACGGAACAGAGATAAGACACAGCTAGCAGACAAAATAAGAGAAACAGCCACTACATGTATGTTCTCCCATGTTAACTTCATTCAGTGGTGGTTGAGGTATAACTTTCATTACGCCGCTTGCATGCAGTTACGTGTTTACTTATTCATTCATTGATGCTAGCAGCACGGCTTTTCTCCTGCTAGGCATATGTTGGCTCAAGCCAACCAAGTTAATTAATTCGATCATTTGTCTGTCACCCTCATCATCTTCGTGGTAGAGGACAATATTGTTTCATTAATTTTTCCTTTCTCTTCTCCTCCTCATCATTCTCATCGTCATACCCTTCCTCATCCTCAAACTCATCATCCTCATCATCATCATCTTCTTCTCCTCCTGCTTCTTCTTTTTCTTCCTCTTCTTTCTTTTTTCCTCTTCTTCTTCTTCCTTCCTCTTCCTCTTCTTCCTCTTTCTCCTCCTCCTCCTCTTGTTCTTTTCTTTTCTTCTTCTTCTTCTTCTTCTTCTTGTTATTGTTCTTGTTCTTGTTCTTGTTCTTGTTCTTCTTCTTCTTTTTCTTCTTCTTCTTCTTCTTCTTCTTCTTCTTCTTCTTCTTCTTCTTCTTCTTCTTCTTCTTCTTCTTCTTCTTCTTCTTCTTCTTCTTCTTCTTCTTCTTCTTCTTCTTCAGCATTCTGAGCCTTTGGGGTTCATTACTGCAGATATCTCTTATCTCCTTGCACCTATGTTGCACTTCTCTTTCCAATTAATGACTCCAAGTATTTGTATATTATCCCTCCACTATATACTTTTCACTCTATCTCATGGTCTTCTCACATTCAACTCTTTTTATTATGCAGTTTTGGTCTCTCTATAATAAGCCATTATTTATAAATACCTCACCCATTTGCGTCTATTAGCCCTCGTTTTAGCAGTAATTGTTCGTTATTTAAACAGATCATGAATTTAATTTTTTCCCACTCTCCCATCTCCACTGTTTTAATTTTTGACGGGCCCAAAAAATTCCTCCTATGTTGTTGTTGTTATAATTACTCTCTAGGGCATAAACTTTCTCTTTTTGTATCTGAACAAGTTAAAAATGACGCCATGAGCAACTTTTCAGTTTGACATGCCAGACCTGCACTGATGGCTGATGTCTGCGGTAGAGTTGTGCACGTGTGTAACAGTTATCTCACGTGCTATCTATCTGCTTCTAGGAATTTCTGGCTCTGGGGTATTTCCTGCAAACAGGTAACAAAATATAGGTGCTATGGAGATTTGGTTTTCGCGCAAGATGCCAAGTTGGGTCAGTGTCTAGGGTGCCTATATGCCGGTAAGGTGGCATTATGTTGGAATCTCTTTCGTTGTGGAGGGAAAAAAAGTATCTTTTGGGCTTTCAGATTGTCCCTTCCTGTAATGTGTACCAGGATATATGTACCAGGTTATGTGTACCAGGTGATGTGTATCAGTATATGTGTACCAGTATATGTGTACCAGGATATGTGTATCAGGTGATGTGTACCAGGATACGTGTTCCAGGTGATGTGTACCAGGTGATGTGTACCAGGATATGTGTACCAGGTGATGTGTACCAGGTGATGTGTACCAGGATATGTGTACCAGGTGATGTGTACCAGGATATGTGTAAAAGGTGATGTGTACCAGAATATGTGTTCCAGGTTATGTGTACCAGGATATGTGTACCAGGTTATGTGTACCAGGTTATGTGTACCAGGTGATGTGTATCAGTATATGTGTACCAGTATATGTGTACCAGGATATGTGTATCAGGTGATGTGTACCAGGATATGTGTTCCAGGTGATGTGTACCAGGTGATGTGTACCAGGTGATGTTTACCAGGTGATGTGTACCAGGTGATGTGTACCAGGTGATGTGTACCAGGTGATGTGTACCAGGTGATGTGTACCAGGTGATGTTTACCAGGTGATGTGTACCAGGTGATGTGTACCAGGTGATGTTTACCAGGTGATGTTTACCAGGTGATGTGTACCAGGTGATGTTTACCAGGTGATGTGTACCAGGTGATGTGTACCAGGTGATGTGTACCAGGTGATGTGTACCAGGTGATGTTTACCAGGTGATGTTTACCAGGTGATGTGTACCAGGTGATGTTTACCAGGTGATGTTTACCAGGTGATGTGTACCAGGATATGTGTACCAGGTGATGTTTACCAGGTGATGTGTACCAGGTGATGTGTACCAGGTGATGTGTACCAGGTGATGTATACCAGGTGATGTATACCAGGTGATGTGTACCAGGATATGTGTACCAGGTGATGTGTACCAGGATATGTGTACGAGGTGATGTGTACCAGGATATGTGTACCAGGTGATGTGTACCAGGTGGTGTTTACCGGGATTTGTGAAGCAGGATATAAGTTTTTAGAGACGAAACGACTGCCTGTGTGATAATGGTCCATACTCCACTGCGTACTGATGAGTTTACAACAACAACAAAAGGGGGAGGGGGAGGCTTGATGTCAAATACGAATCCCTAAGAGTACATGGGTATTTACAAGATTATTTATTATGTACAGTGTTAGAAATAGGATGTCCAAAACTTGTTCATTACATTTTAACTAGTATGGCCAGTTCAATAATAAATTTGTATTGTTATTAAAGATGTTTAAATACAGGTCGTAAAGTGGGATTTCTATATCCATAGTCAAATAAAGAACCTAACTGCATTTTCGGTAGGAATCGGAGGACTGATGAAAAGGGGAAGAGGATGGAATAAACATTTCGAAGTTCATATAACAAGGTTTACTACTCTGCTAAAAAAAAAAAAAAAAAACATTGAACATCTGTTTGAACACGTTTCCTTGTAGGCATCGACAGAACAAAAAATGCAATGATTGTTATATTATTCGTTTTCAGTATTTTTTTTTTTTTTTTCTATATGCTAATGGCTTCATTATCAGTTTGGTTACTGTGTTTATTATTAGCGTGGTTTTTGCTTTTTTTTTTCTTCCTATAATATTTACTATTATTTATTATATTGATTTGTTTCCCCTTTATTGTGTTTACAGTTGGTTTGTATCTACTAAGTTTGAAGCCAATGTTACCTAGTAGCTAGTAACTTTCCTGTCGATCTAAAGATTTTGGGTTTGATTCTGCACCCAACTTGGCTCCTAGTTTTATCTAATCTAAAATATCTGGGTACAGATTCGACATCACAGCATCTGGGTAGAGAATCGACATCACAGCATCTGGGTACAGAATCGACATCACAGCATCTGGGTACAGAATCGACATCACAGCATCTGGGTACAGAATCGACATCACAGCATCTGGGTACAGATTCGACATCACAGCATCTGGGTACAGAATCGACATCACAGCATCTGGGTACAGATTCGACATCACAGCATCTGGGTACAGATTCGACATCACAGCATCTGGGTACAGATTCGACATTACGGCATCTGGGTACAGATTCGACATCACGGCATCTGGGTACAGAATCGACATCACGGCATCTGGGTACAGATTCGACATCACGGCATCTGGGTACAGATTCGACATCACTGCATCTGGGCACAGAATCAACATCACAGCATTCAGAACAGGCAAATATTAGCCCCCGCTTCCTTGTCAACAGCCAGCGAAGAGTTTCCACACTGATGGTTCCCACTACCTTCTGGTTAACTACTCGTCTTGCCTTTCCCCTGAGTCTCGAATAGCCCCAGAGCCCCAGGCACTACCCATTGCATCACGGTCTCCAGGTACAGGTTTTCAATATAAAAAACAGGTACGGGAAAATATATGGTAAAGTAAAAGGATCTTCTTGGTTTTGCACACATGGAGCATAAACACTACTAGCGTGAAAAGAACCATGGAAGCACTACGTTGACAGCAGATCACTGATTGGCTTCAGTGGAACAGCGAGAGAGAAAAAAAAACATGCACGGTTTTTCTCATTTGTATCATAATTTGTTAAGCGCTGTAGATGGAAAGCATCGGCTTAGTGAATTCCTGGCCACCCTTAACATGATTCTTCAACTCAACTCCTAGTCTTCATGACATGAATTTGCTTTCTTCTCTATCTGATAAAGTTTTAAGCTATCTTTTACGAATGACAGCATAAATCAATTTTTGTTCTGCAATATAATAAACAATTAGATAACGTCTTGTGGGTTGTAGAGACATAATATAAGGTATGATTCTATGGAGCTATGTTAACACAGTAGCTAGCTAGACATTATTCGGTCGACCGGCAAGTATTGAGTTCGAATTCCAACCAGGCGTACTTTTTATTACTGAACCTGTCTCCCAGGTCGAAAAACATAAATCTTAATTGGGTATAAAGAAATGTCTTGCGCAATAGTCACGCAAAAACGCAGTTCATGCTTCATGGCAAACGGGTGCCCTCATAATTGCTAATCTAATCAAATCAATCGCGTCATCCCCCTTCTGTGAAGTAATTTTTAGATATTTTAAAGCCCTCCCCCCTCTCCACCGAAGGGCCCTAAAAATTGGCGGCCCTGAAATATGGCTGAACGGAGTTTCAGGGACCTCTCTACGGGTGATCATCATCCGCATAGTTGCACTTTGTGTCACCGGGTGTTTATCGCTTGTATGATGTCATGGTGGGGTACAATTTACCTACCTATTTCATAATTGCTACGTCCTTGTGCTAACGAAAAACCACACGGAACGTCCATCCCTGTCCCTTGTCGAAAACGGACACTGACTAGTCTCCGCAAATCCAATAGCATACGCACCCATTAAATGACTAAAACAGCCATCCGAAGTGCCAACACAACCAGTTTGTGCAGTAAGAGCGGCTGGGGTGGTGTTGAAAGCTTGAAAATGGTCACATTTTATTAAAAAAAGTACACATACAAGCGTAGCCAAAGCTGCCAAATTCGGTGTCAAGTGCTCTACAGCCCTGATGTCCAAACTGTGCGCCGCAGCTCCCCTGGGAGCCTCGCCCTCTTCACAGAAACGCTGCGAAATATTAGAAGATAGACTAGTTTTTTTTATATATATATTTTTTTTATTTTTTTCTATTTTCAACATACGAAGAGGCATACTTTTATTCAGGTGGGCGCCGTAGATAATTATTAATTGGGGGAAAAAACACAGCGACTAAGAAAAGTTTGGGAAACACTGCTCTACGGGATAATAAAGCGAATAGCTGTTGTCTTAGATACATTATATAACCGGCAAAAGAATAACAAGTAGTATTCTAAACTTATGATTTTTTAAGATGGCAAACAACGACAGCCCTCGCTTACCATCATGACACAGCATAATGAAAAAGAGGAGTATGTTTACTGACATATATCTTTTGCCTTCTTCTTCTTCCGTCTGTTGTCTAGTTCAGTTCTGCCTTTGTGGTTTTGAACAAGCATCTGGCACGAGCCCTGGTGCGTGCTACGTATATTCTGATTTTCATGACCTCAGATATTCCATCTATCTTTGTCTTGCGTGGGCGACCTCTAGATCTGCTTCTGTTGTGTCTAAGTGACAGGGCACTGTTTTGAGGCAGTCTGGAAACATGACTGAACCATTTGACATGTTGTAGCTTTATTCAGTTTAGCACTGATTCTGTCTTTTTTTCCGGTTTCCTGATATCGCCATTTCTGATAAGTTTTATCTGCTTTTATGAACGCCATTTCAAACTTTGGAGTGCACTAGGGTAAAGAAGAAAACGACAAGATGTGCTGATACTTGATTCATTACTTGAACAAGATAACAGCAAGAGATAGACGCACACAAGTCTGTCAGGAAGTAGAACCAGTTCCACAGGGGAAGGTTACAAATAGCATTACAGCCAACTTTGTTGTTGTTGTATAAAACGCAGTTAAAGGATTTATGGAGGGATCAAGATTAACTGTGTTTGCTCTAGACAATTGTTACTTAAAATGTGTACTCCAATGTGTTGGAATATGCACTACTTCATGTTTGATTTGGAAAGAGTTTAAATAATACAACAGTGGAGCATATGGTTTTGAGACAACACTTAGTAAACCAACTCAAAAAGACTTTCCAAATGCAATTGTATTACTGCTAATGTTTTCATCGCTGAGATATAGAACAATATTACACATGCAATCACCAAGCTGTGTAGGGGGTTAAAATTATTTGTATTTCAACAGATATCCCGAGCCAGCCTAGGACATATATACGTTAATCAGTTACTCATGGATACAACTAGTCGAGGTACCTTGAAGTGGCTGCTGCATCGGAGGACTGAGCAGGCTTGGGAATGTCCAGTTTGCAGGGACGTCGACTGTTATTACATAAAATACCATACATTCGTTAATATGTTTGGCGAGCATCCTATCCTATATGACAAAACCTAGATCATCATCATCGTGTATTATCATCATTAAGTGTCTTGTCGACTGCTGAGCGTCCCTCTCCGCAACTTTTGATCACGGTGTAGCATGTCTTTAATAGAACTTCATATCCCAGCATGCTGGGAAAGCTTGCTGTTCCGTGATCCATCCCCCCCCCCCCCCCAATCCTCTTTATGTATGTTCATATCAATATTATCTTCTATACATCCTTCCCACTTTCATACTAGTCAAATCCAGCAGGTTTTTTTTTTTCTTTCTAAGAACCAAACTTTTCTAGTGTATGATTTTTCTTATCTTGTAAGCCTCCGAGTCATTTCAGATATCATGGTTTAATACTGGAATTGTACTTGGGTTGGAGGGTTGACTGTTTAAATGTTAATCATTTTAGAGATGGCCAAGTACTGTATCCCTAGTTGATTTATACAGATGTGCCTAAAAGTCATTAAAAGAAATTAAAAAATACAAAGAAACAACTATTTTATTCGTTTCGCAGTTTTGAATTGCTTCAGATCACACCTAATGATGATCAATACTTTATTGCAAAGTGTTAAATGTGAAAAGAAATTGCTTAGCTGACAGCATATCCGGGTTAAAGAGGAAGAAATATACATATTTTAAAAATGGAAAGCACAATATATAAAACAACAAAATGGCATGGCCTATTCAGAATAAAACAGAATACAACCGAATACTTTGCTAATGCTGTATCCAGTCTCGTCTTTTCTTTTGTCAGCATATTGTGTTAAGCAAACTTAATGAATTAGAAAACGTCATTTATGGACGTTAGTATTGTCTACTCTGTCTGTCTTGGTTATCCTTTAGCAGTAACGTATAAATAAATAAACCAAAGATTTCGGTTTCAGAAAAATCTGCTTGTCTTTTTCAATGGAAGTGTGTCAGATTTAGTAATGCGCACTGTATCATTTGTCAGTTTGTTCGACTTCCGCTTGTACCACACGAGACTGGCTTCCCTCGGACGGACTCCATCAAGATAGCAGTTCTAAATATTAGTTTCTTAACATATTTCTCCTATTGTTAACTTATTCAAAAGGCTATTGTGTTGGGCAAACGAAGTGGATTAGAATCCGTGTATTGTAGCTTACAGACATAATTGTCTACGTCGTCTGTCATGACTTTCCTTTCACATCAATGTATGAATATAAAGAAAGTTATTTTTTTGACTGAAATTTTCTTCTTTCCTTTTTCGAGGCAGTGCTTAGTTATGCACAGCAGATATTATTTTACCAGCAGCGACAACAGCTATAGAAGAAGAAGAAGAAGAAGAAGAAGAAGAAGAAGAAGAAGAATAGAGGAGGAGGAGGAGAAGGAGAAGGTGGAGGAGGAGGAGAGAACGAAGAACAAAAACAACAACGAAAAAAAACGCATATGATAAGGTTTCAGTAGTATGAAAGAAAAACAAAACAACCACTAGATAAGCAAATATTATGATCAGATAATAGGTCAGAAGTATTGATATAATCCAGAAGTGTTAATGACAATGTACACATCCGAACTGGCTTTCACGCTTTGAGTTCCCGTGTGGAATAACTCAGAAGAAAATCAAGAAGGGCTTACACTCAGACTGCTGCGGTTACTATCGACACTGGGTGGGCGATGTGGTCACCATCCCGTCGGCTAACTTTACTTTCCAGGATTTCTACCTGGTATCCATTTTTTTTTCACCCTGGGTACTAAGGCTATTTGTGAAGAAATCAGGCTCGATTCCATGAAATTCGGGCCGCAGGCGATCGTCTAGCTGCTACAACATGGCGGCTCACACAAAGTAACAGACATGTATTTATATCAAAGTTCGTCAAGTAACAGAAACGTGAAAGTGATATACTGTTAAAAAAACATAAAAAAAATTCACAACTGTGTTGATAAAGCTCTGCTGCACGGTGGTGGAGGTGTAACGGTGTGGGGAATGATCAGTTACAAAGGAAGGAGTCAGTTGGTGCACATTAACGGAAGCTTGAATACGTCTATGAAATTTTTCGACCACATGTCCTTCCATTTTGGGATGCCAACAGATATCTTTTTCAACAGGAAACACCAGACCCCATTTTGCACAGCTGACCACGCGGTTCCTGGCTGCCAATAGCATTCAAACCTTTTCTTAGTCATCCCTGTTTGCAGACATGAGTCCGATTGAGTACATGTAGGATGAGCTCCAAAGATGTCTTTGTTGCCGAAACGTTGCTCCAGCTAATGGTCGTGATCTGTTCCAGGCACTCCAGGAAGAGTGGGCAGCCATCCCACAAGCCCACATAAGACATCTGATCGCATCCATGCCCACGAGATGCTAGTCACTGATCCACGCAATATGAGGCCACACACCATACTAACAGGAAAGGCTTACGCTTAAAAACAATCGTGACCCAGATGCAAAAGAAAGTGTCAATTGATTGGTGGAACCCTACGGTATTCTTGTGTGAAATTTGAGTAAATTCACTTTCTGCATTACAAAGATGCAGAATATCAAAATTGTGAGTTTGTTCATTTCAGTAACTATACGTTTCTTTCTTTCTTTTTTTTTTTTTTACAACAGTAAACAATTGTGTGTAAAGTAACCGTCTCGTTTACAAAGGAACAACAACTAAAGAAACAAATAAAGTGTTTTTACTGCTTTTTTATAACGAAATTTAAATCTGCAAATCTAATTTAGCAGAAGCAGCATAGTAGTATTTGACTAGCTCTGGTATCAATGGGGATCTAGTCACAAAACAAACGTGGCTTTAACAGCCTGTTTGTGTTTACAGAAAAAGTCAAATACGGACGCTCGCAAATGCAAACATTTCTGCTTTAGACAACTCAAACTTTTACAAAGCAGTGTAAAATAAATAATTCTGGATACCACATTGTTTTTACATTTCAAGCTAGTGCTCGTTTTTAATTTCCCGTTCGTGCTTTCACTGCGTAATTTGTCAGTTTGTTGTGCAAATTGCAGTGGACAGTTGCTCGAGTTCCAATTTGAGTAAAAGCGAAATTGCGAGGAGAATATCTCCCGCGATTGACGGAAGCAAGCTGTTGATTGGCTGCTCACACTGATGCAAGATGATAAGGTTAATCATGATTATGAGAGTATTGAGATGTTTCAATGAGTATTAAAATTACAAATAGTAATTGTGTTATTTCTGGGCCCAAAAAAGTTGATTTTTTTTTTTCAGCAGGAAAAATAACGGGGAAATATGTTTGTTGATGATAAAGATGGGAAGAGAACAACTTTAATTATTTATGTCCCAAACGTGACTGGGTATTTTTTACGCGCAGCAATCACCATGCTATGTATGTTTTTACATCACATGTTGGGTGAGCGACTCTGAAGAACTCTGACAAAAATATTTGTTTTAACCATGGGCTGTCTATTTGTCTCTCTCGAAGTAGTATATCCATGAGTTTGGTATTGCCATTTGTCACTCGGACATTAACTAGGACCATGTGGGATTGAAACAGTTAATGTGTAGAAAATAATCAAGCTGGCTAATAAAAGTAAATATTAGATCTTACAGTCTATAACAGCATAAATCGGTTCGTATTTTTACACAGTTACATGCCATCAGAAGATAACGCAAGAAACGTCTCTAACTCTTTTTCTCTCTTCCATTCCTGTCTGTCTGTCTGTCTGTCTGTCTGTCTGTCTGTCTCTCTGTCTGTCTGTCTGTCTGTCTGTCTGTCTGTCTGTCTGTCTGTCGGTCGGTCGGTCGGTCGGTCGGTCGGTCGGTCGGTCGGTCGGTCGGTCGGTCGGTCGGTCGGTCGGTCGGTCGGTCGGTCGGTCGGTCGGTCGGTCGGTCGGTCGGTCGGTCCGTCCGTCCGTCCGTCCGCCCGCCCGCCCGCCCGCATACATACGGGCGGGCGGGCGGGCGGACGGACGGTCGGACGGGGGGGGGGGGGGGGACGGACGGACGGGCGGACGGACGGATGGACGGACGGACGGACGGACGGACGGACGGACGGACGGACGGACGGACGGACGGACGGACGGACGGACGGACGGACGGACGGACGGATGGATGGATGGATGGATGGATGGATGGATGGATGGATGGATGGATGGATGGATGGATGGATGGATGGATGGATGGATGGATGGATGGATGGAATGGATGGTTGGATGGATGGAATGGATGGAATGTATGTATGTATGTATGTATGTATGTATGTATGTATGTATGTATGTATGTATGTATGTATGTATGTATGTATGTATGTATGTATGTATGTATGTATGTAATGTATGTATGTATGTATGTATGTATGTATGTATGTATGTATGTATGTATGTATGTATGTATGTATGTATGTATGTATGTATGTATGTATGTATGTATGTATGTATGTATGTATGTATGTATGTATGTATGTATGTATGTATGTATGTATGTATGTATGTATGTATGTATGTATGTATGTATGTATGTATGTATGTATGTATGTATGTATGTATGTATGTATGTATGTATGTATGTATGTATGTATGTATGTATGTATGTATGTATGTATGTATGTATGTATGTATGTATGTATGTATGTATGTATGTATGTATGTATGTATGTATGTATGTATGTATGTATGTATGTATGTATGTATGTATGTATGTATGTATGTATGTATGTATGTATGTATGTATGTATGTATGTATGTATGTATGTATGTATGTATGTATGTATGTATGTATGTATGTATGTATGTATGTATGTATGTATGTATGTATGTATGTATGTATGTATGTATGTATGTATGTATGTATGTATGTATGTATGTATGTATGTATGTATGTATGTATGTATGTATGTATGTATGTATGTATGTATGTATGTATGTATGTATGTATGTATGTATGTATGTATGTATTTATGTATATATGTATGTACGTACTTATTTATATATGTATGTATGTACGTATGTATGTATGTATTGCCTACGTGTGTAAGTGTGTACGTGTGTACGTCCGTATGTACGCACGTACGTACGTACATATGTAGGTATGTATGTGTGTAGGTGTGCGTGTATGTGTGTGTATGTGTGTATGTGTGTGTGTATGTGTGTGTGCGTACGTGCGTGTGTGTGCATGTGTGCGTGCGTGTGTATGTGTATGTATGTATGTGCGTATGTGCGTGTGTGTGTATGTGTGTATATGTGTGTATGTATGTGGGTGTGTGTGTATGTGTGTGTGTGCGTGCATGCGTGTATGGTATTTTTTGTAGGCGCATATCCGTCTTTCTAAACTAGTGATCTCCGGCCTTTTCAAGTGACGTCCGTAAGGTATATAGTGAGACCACTCACAACCCCTTTACCTCCAACATAATCAAATGTGATTACAAAGGGGATGACCCAAATAAGAATCCAAAGAAATGTCAACACGAACTTGGAGAAAAACACCCGCATAAAACAAAATGTCACATAACAAAACAAACAAAACAAACAAACAATTGGTAATTCAGTGTCCAAATATCAATGTGATGGTTGACACTGTTTTATCTTGATGATGTTTTCTGTATTTTGGCCGATGCTGGACAAGGCACAACTGAGATCACTCTCCATATTAAGCTCGCAATGTTATTTTGTTTCCATTTCTGTTGATGCTAAAAATCCGAATGATAACAAGTACAAAAACACTCAATTTCAAAATGCTTGACGCTCAATCCCCGTGAAACTTCCTCTTGCCCCAAGGTTAGAGACAACTGTTCTAGACAAATTGTTGACATATTGTTGCTGGGTCACAAGAACGGTATTCTATCTGCTAGCCAAGGTGGGTGATCTGCTCCACCATGACATGTTTTACAGGTCGCATTTTCTCTTTTGTGTATAAACCGACCGTAACTATACACTTTCCGTTTGTATTTCCTTGTCCTAGGGTAAGGCTATTACCCCCCTCCCCCCCCCCGCCCCCACCTCTCTTCACCAACGACCTTTGGGACTGAAGCCTGTTTGGAAATATTTGCATCTTTGCTCATATTTTTCATTTCTTTATTTAAGTGTAATAGATCTTTGTTGACACATTTTGGAATACTGAGCGGTTATTGCTAGTACACCGTGTTTTAGAACAACTGACTCGCAAGGAATGATGTCGACATATCATATCAGTCGCTTTTACCTTTCAAGACATTTTCTCGGTCACGTAATCACGCTGAGACCACTTAAGAAATCATGCCAAGATTTACAAAGTCGCCTCCAAGGGGACTGGAACTGACGACTAACGGTCTATCAGGCAGGTGTGCTATTCACCCTGTCAGATGAGCCATACCACAGATATGTTAAACCTACTTTAAGGAAACATGAATCCTATAGATGTAGAAGAAAAGTTTATATATATATATATATATATATATATATATATATATATATATATATATATATATATATATATATAAACACATACGTTTATACATGTATATGTATATATACACATACACACATATGTGTGTGTATGTGGGATTGCTACTTGATGCTCATGCGTGTAGTATCTTTAAATAAGTTGTAAACATACAGTGTCATGCCATAGGTGGAATATACCTGCTTAATAAAAACAATCATTCCCTGATTTTTTAATAGCAGTTTAATAATTTGTATGCATGAGTGTATATATATATATATATATATATATATATATATATATATATATATACAGACACACCTGTATGTGTTTGTATGTGTGTGCATGCTGTGTGTACTTTGTCACTTTATACACACACACACCTGTATGTGTTTGTATGTGTGTGCATGCTGTGTGTACTTTGTCACTTTATTTTGAGCATGTGAGTGGCGCCCGTCTGCATATGCGTATTCTGCTGATATCAATACACACGTTTCATATCAACGTATGCTGCCAGGCTGAAAGGTAAACTGTGCGTATAAACAGTCTGATGGAATACCTGCCACACGTTAGCATATCCCGTCTGCTCACTCCTCATTCCTCGACGTTGTTGGCACCTTTCCGTCTACACAGACCATGGTGTTCCATTGTGCTAACATGAGGCATGAGAATACCAGCCCATGATGGCACAGTAAAGCTTAGTGATGAAGTTTCTGCCCTCCACAGCACAAGGCATGGGCAGTATTGTAAAGAAAATGTGCTACTCATGTAGCATGATCCCTCACTCGTCCTGCTTTGCGAACTCCAAACAGTATACATGTAACAAAGCATGCTACACGGCTGTCGAATCAGATAAGCTGCTGAGCCATGCCTGTCTGTCGCAGCTCTTCCCCCCTCCTTCCCCACCACCACTTTTCCCCCTAAACCTAGGGCCTGCTCCCATCATAACATTTAGTTTTCAGGTTGCATTTCTTTGTCCTTGAATAAAGCTAGTATCCTCCTGAGTCCCTTCTACCTCCACCCAAAGCTCTTCTCAAATGTATTGTCCAAATCGTTAGCTCTTTTAGTACCAAGCAATTTGCTGTAAACTAAATATTTGTTATTCAAATTGCAAGATTTTGACATTACTCCTTGTTCAACCCATTCACTCAGTTACTACCATAATTTGTTTTTAATAGTCAAAGTCGAGAGGATCGACTTCGTTGCCCTAGATATTAACCTGTAAGTTTCGGTCTCCCTCCCGCAGAACGGCAAGGAGCCTGATGAGAGCATCGCACATATCATGACTTCTGTGGCTTCGGCAACGATTCCCAGGGATCTCCTTAAAAACTGCAGTGGTAGACCGCATGACGCAGACGTGAAACGATCCGACGATCTTCAGAGTGAAACGCAAATGTCTTGACCACTTCGCCATGGAGATTAAAGCTGTACAGACCCAGGCATGTCTCACTGAAAGTAGCACACCTTTTTCCTTCTTCATCTTCTTCAGTATTCCAATACCTTCAGGGTCACTGATGCAGATATCACCCGCCTTCATTCACCTCTTTTATTCGCCTTCTCTTTCTATTGGTGACTCCAGGTTTTCTGGGTACATAGTTTTTGTGTGTCTATTAACCCTTACGGCGCTAGTAATTAGAGGTTTTTGAACAGATTATGAATAGTGTTATCGCCTCACGCTCCATTTTTCGCTAATGGCAGTTGTTGAAATATAATAAGAACGACTTATGCCTCTCTGGGATTGAAAGATTTATAGCTAGCTAAAGGCGAGAAGTTCTCATTCTTTACAGTATGTTATTAAATGGTGTTCAGCCTTTCTCAGACGAGCTACTTTTTCTACCCGAAGAGATGTTGCACAAAACACAAAACTTCATAGTGTCATCGACGACCTCTAGGCATCCCAGGAACGACTGCACATGCTAACAGAAGGACGGAATCCGTAACAAAACCCACATCTCCATTTGTCTCTATGTATGTACATATATATAGTCAAGGTGGCCGCCAAGTTGTAGCGACTAGATCATCGCCTGCGGCTCTGAAGGTCGTGGGCTCAAGCCTTGACTGAGCCGAACATTTTTCAAAAAGGACCATGCCTCCCATGTCGACCAAACCCTAAAATGATACTAGGCACATACCTGGAAAGTAAAGGCGGCCAGTGTGATGTTGACCACATCACCCATTGAGTGCCGATTGGTCTATAAAATATAGGTCTAGCCCTATATGCCCAGTACGTCTGGAGGCGTGAAAAATGGGACCTTTACTTGTTTCTTTTCACTAAACCCAGTCAAATCGTATCTTTTTATTCACACCCCCCCCCCCCCCCCCCCGGGTATGTATTCAGAAGAAGTAAACTAACAAACTTTATGATAATAGTCCAGTTTGGCTTGAGGAGAGAGACACAGCAGGAAAAATCATCTAAGTGGCTTTCCCAGTTGCAAAAATTGGGGGCGGGGGGGGGGGGGGGGGGGGGGGTGATGGGGGCATAGATCTGATCGTGCAAGACAGTTATTGCTAACTGTCCACGCTATCGTTATTTGGCATAATGATGATGATGATGATAACTACGAAAGAACTGAAAAAGAAATGTTCTGCGGGAATCCGTGCACACACACTTTCTGGCACCCACACCAATAAACACACACATACGCATGAGCACACACATACACACTCATACACGCACACACATAAAGATCAACACCAACAAAAACGTCAACCTCATCGGCAAAAATCGTTAAAAATTTCAACCATTAAAACAATTTTGCCTAAAAGCTTTCATGGGGGAAAATAGAAACGCACACAAAGAGAGAGGAAAATGTAAATTCAATTAATAGAACCTTCTGTCGGTGTCCTTTATTCAGCGGTTGAAGGAGTAGGAGCGGGGAATTCTGGCAGTAATGTGCCAGATATGATAACTTGCAAGGTAGCGCTAAGAATAAAAGGTTGATGTAGATAAAAACTCAATATAATAAAGAGAGCCCGCGTCTTTTTTTGAGTCTTCCCTATTCTGTTTGTGTCCGCCTCTTTCTTTAGAGCTTCATCATGTCTGCCTGTGTGAATTTACGCCCATCTCTAGCTCTCCTAATTTTGTTTCGTCTGTCATTTCTTCTTATAATGCTATTTTTTTTAATGTTCTCTCCTTCTGGCCGTTTTCTGTACTCCCCTGTTCCCCAAAAAAACATCGCAGACATGTTAGTATCGACAATAATTATCATCAAAGTACATTTAACTATTATAAACAAACATCTGACATGTGTCAGTCATGTAAGACGGATTCCGCTATATTGGAAGTGGAACGGCTGCTATTCAGGCTGGATTGTGATATATAAGATGAAATAGGTGTAGTGGTTGTTGTCTTTTGCGTCAATTTCTTTCATGTTATAAGCGCTGTGGTAGTGTAGAGTGCTCTCGCGTACAGTTCAATGTAGACGGGTTCAGTCCTTGTTGGTGGCAAGATTAAAGCTTCTTCACAATCAATATGTCCATGGGTACAATCCAGCCCTGTGAACTGATATGTTTACGAATTTCATGGAGGCAAGAATGTGGATGGGGAACTGATTAGCCTAAATTATCAAGACAATATGTACTGTGTTCATTGCTCATCGTTAAATTTCATGATTACCTTCAATGTATGTTGGCATATACATCAGTCCTGAGATCTTCTGTTTACATAATCTCTTAGTTTGTTTACGCTGACCACTCCTGTTCTGTGCTGGTTGATGTAGCATCTGTGAGCTCATCCATGCCATCATCATTTTGTGACGTTCATATATCATATACAGCTCGAAGTCTATTCTATCCATTTCCTTGCATCCTGTGTAAAATTGTCCAAATCATTGATAAAATGCATTAGGAGATACACTGAGAATTTTGAACGTCCTCGCTACTTCAATCCCTTTGTTTTCCATTTCAGTATCTGTTTTGTGATTCTCTATCTTTCACTGCCTAGAATTTGTCTAAAAACTGAGAAAAGATAAGTACATATACACTAATCATAACATGTTTTCTATGACAGTATTCTTCTGTCTGATTACAAACTTTACTGGCACCGAATCGGGGCGTTGAAAAGAGTCATATGAGCTCATGTGAAGAAGTAAAATACAAAAATGAAAGTATGTAAAGGACCCTTTTCCACGCCTTTAGGCGTATAGGGCATATAGGGCTAAATCTATATTTAACAGACTAATCGGCACAAGATGGGTAATGTGGACAGCATCACGCCTGCCGCCTCTACTTCATGGGACTGCCTCTGGTACGCACTCAAGGCTGTGCCGAACTTTTTGAAAAAGTCCGGCTCCGCCAGGGAGCGAACCCACAACCTTCCGATCCGCAGCGATCTTCTAGCCGATCTGCCACGGCGACTCCCGCAAAAAAAAGAAAGGATTTTTTACTTAAGCGTTTAAAAAAAAAAAAGCCTTAAAGGGAACTAGTATTTATTAACTGTCAGTGTTACACTGGTTTTCTTTAGCATCAAAGCGGGTCCTTAAAACAACTCGGGGATCTCATTAATGACCTGACCTGCTGTGCAAATAAGGAAAATGAAAATCAAGCTAGCCAAGAAATGGCGTCCAGGTGCATTACGAGAAGATCTCTGTTATGATGCCTGGGCAGGTAAGCTGTTAGAACAGCGGTTTTCAACCTATGGGTAGCGACCCTTTTGTGAGTCGAACGAGCCTTTCATGGGGGTCGCCTAAGACAATCGAACAAAAAACAACAACACATAGTCAATAAAGTTATGATGCAACACAGAGAATAATTTTGTGGTTTAGAGTCACCACAGGATAAGAACTGTATTAAAGGGTCACGGAATTAGACAAGTTGAGAACCACTGCGTTAGAAGATAGCAGTCAACAATACATCCCCAGTTGTAAAAATGCCAATGTTGATCTCCTGTGCGATATACTTATTCACCCCTTCAACTGAAAGTTAAAACAATGTTAAGATCATATCCTTCAGCGAAAACGCATCAGGGAAATAACCCGATAAAGCTTTCGTAGTTCTTGGACTTGGTGTTCACGCAAACAAGAAAGAAATTAGGAAGGCTAGGGTAAAAAGTAAAGGACCCTTTTCCACGCCCTAAGGCGTATAGGGCATATAGGGCTAGACCTATATTTTTTAGACCAATCGGCACAAGATGGGTGATGTGGTCATCATCACGCCGGCCTCCTTAACTTCCCGGGACTGCACCCGGTACCCACTCAAGGCTGGGTGGACCTGGGAGCCAAGAATTAGGAAGGCTGTTGTGGTGTAACTGGCAGTGCAAGTGTAGTGTCACTAGTGAAGGGTGATACCTGAACCCTTAGAAAAATCATTAGGAAGTTAAACTGCACATTACCAAACATGATAGATTTATCGTTGAATTTGTTACCCCCTTCTTTTAATAAGTTTAAGATCGAAAGCGGATAAACTATGAATGAGTCTTGCACATAAAACTAGTTCGCCATTGAGACCCAGTCGTGCCCTCGTAGGATGCACATTTTATGTTTGAAGCCCCACCCTGGCTTCTGCCGGGGGCCCTGAATATAGCCGAGGCATAGATATGGCCCAGCAATAAATATGGCCTAACGGCTGAAAGGGGTTTCTGTGACCTCTCCACGGGTGATTCTTATCCGCATGGTGGCACTTTGTGACACTGGGTGTTTATCTCTTGTGTGATGTCCTGTTGGTGTACAACTACCTACCTAGTTGGCCAATGATTTATGTTCAAAAGGAGGACAAGGGAAAAGGAGTAAGAGAGAAGGAAGAAAAAGAAGAAGAGGTGGTAGTGGTAGATGAGGAGGAAGTGGAGGGGCAAGAAAGAAGACTAGGGAAAAAAAAGAAACTGAAGAAAAAGAATATATGAAGAAAAGGCTCAAGCCAGAAGAGAAGCAGGAGACATTTACAAAGTAAGATCACAACAGATTGCTGTTGGGAAAAGAGACAAACGTATCAAGTAAAATGATTTCTCAGAAATTAAAAGATAATTCATTTTAGTATAGCCTACAGTGTATTAAGCGTCTGAGCATAGATCACTGGAGAAGCAGAAGGAACTATTAACGGTCAGTCTCTACTGAATACCAGGTTCTGTACTAAATACCAGGTTCTGTACTAAATACCAGGTTCTCTACTAAATACCAGGTTCTCTATAAAATACCAGGTTCTGTACTAAATACCAGGTTCTCTATAAAATACCAGGTTCTGTACTAAATACCAGGTTTTTTTATAAAATACCAGGTTCTGTACTAAATACCAGGTTCTCTATAAAATACCAGGTTCTGTACTAAATACCAGGTTCTCTACTAAATACCAGGTTCTCTATAAAATACCAGGTTCTCTACTAAATACTAGGATCTGCAACATTAGTCACGATAAGAAGTATGCAGACAGCAGGTTAACCAATTTGAAATAAATGATGTGTAGAAAGAATTCTTAGGGGGGGGGGGGGGAAGGGGGGGGGGGTGAGGAAGGAAGTAACAGAAACACAAGTCTTTATGACAAGATAACCATTTTAATAAAAGAACAAATGCAGACTGAAACAACATGAAAACAAGGATTGCTAAAGCTAGGGTCACTAAAATGCACTGAACTAATAAAGAAGTCAAGAGGCAGATAAGAGTGGAAAAACTCCCAGATAATACTGAGATGATCTAGCAGATATATACTCTTGACTTGTTGGCGACAACTTATTAAAATGGTCTCTGAACAGACAGTATGCAAGTTAAGAATATACAATATCAACAGGTGACGTGTTCAAACAATTTGGGGATACCGTCAACCGTTAGAAATAAGTTAGTTGGAAAATATATTTCGTCCACTTGATTTTCTCTTTTATCTAAATTATATCAACCCTATTCAGATATCTAGTATGGAGAGGCGTAGCTGGAAATCAACTGAAAGAGAGATGTGAAAAGAGAATTAGGAAACTTTCAAATTCTTGAAGGATAATAAAACAGCTGGTCCAGATGATACTCCAGCAGAAACAATGAAAGATAACATACTCAATTTCAACAGATTTTCTATAAAATTTTTTTGGAGGGTGTGAGATCAGTGAAAAAGAACAGACAGAGAAAATAAATTAGTGACATCCCCCCTCACCCCCCCCCCCCTGTCATCATCATCATCATCTGCCTTGCCGACTGGCGTGGGCGATCATTCCTCTCCATAATCTGCGATCTCCTGTAGCATGTATCAGTCCGGGTGCCGACACACCTTCATGCCATGCAACAAGACCGTCAAGCATCTTCTCTCGTTGTCTTCCTCTATACCTCCTTCCACAGATCTTTCCAGTGGTCACAACATGTTCTATTTTCCCTCTTCTCATAACATGGCCGAAAAATGATGACTGTCTCCTCCCCCCCCCCCCCCCCCCCCCCCCAATAAAGCGAACTCTCAGGAAGGCAAACATTATAGAACAATTGTGGTAATTTCATTTCCGAGGCAACTACTAAACTTAATAATTATGGAGAGATTAATATTGAGGAGAGTTTAAGATTCACAAGAAAGGCAAATACCCAACCAAGGAGATTTTGCAGTGGCCTGAAAATCGGAACTCGCACAGAGAAACACATTGAACTAAATGCGTAACTGTATTGATCCCTGGACTAAAAACAGGCAGTGAACCGTATTGATATGAATTCCTTTTAGAATTGATTAGGCTCTACTGGATCCTACAGAAAATCATTAACTTAAAAAAAAAGGCCACACATAAAGACGAAAAGCAGAAGTTACTTGTTAAGTATTAAATGCAAAAAAGTTGGTCCTAGTAGCTGTAGTCAATGTTAGCTCACATTCAGCAAATATCTTGCCAGTTTGTCTTCCTTTGTTTTCTGCTAACTCAAACTGAAACTTGACTGGGGTTTGATTAAAAAAAAAAAAAAAAACTTTTAAACGTTTATATTTCTCAAATATTCTCTGCTGTGTCAGACAAAACTATATAATTTCGAGATGTGAAAACACGACATCATTTGTAAGGAAGACATCAATTTGTTTTAAGTTGGATCGACACATTACAAAAAAATTTTTTTTAAAGGAGTTGGTAGGAAAAAAAGGGGGGAGTTAACAAAAGTTCTACAACCAATATCAGCGAATTACTGCTTACAGAAAGGACGGCATATCAAGATCTACAATCATTTAATCGTTTTTTCCCCCTTAAGGTATAAAAACATGTAGCAGTTCAATCCTTTTCAATGTGTATCCTGTGTATTTACAAATGCAGTAAAATGCAATGCTCAGATTAACAGTAAATAATCACCGTTTTCATAAACTGTTTTTCAAGAATAAACAACCCTATCATAACTGTCAAATCACAAATTCTGTATATTTTTTTAAAGGTGTGTGTGGCCTGTTCTGCTGTGTAGATTTCAGTTGTTGAAAATGAGTGCTGAAATAACGAATACACTGGAGTAAACGGGATGTGTGTTTAAAACGAATGTTGAGAATTTCGAGAACTGAGAAGAAACCTAACGCCCATACATTGATATCTGATGATTTTATAAAGAACGCATTAAAATATCAGAAAAGACCAATTAAATTTATTGGACAGACCAACAAAAGAGTGTATGGAATGTCATGGGGGCACATTAATTTATTTGCGAACAATAAAAGTCAAGACAGACACAGGGCTAGGAAAGAGGTATGTGAACATGGAGAGAATGAAGAGCTGGGTAAAAACTAACATAAAATTAACGTTATCAGAACAGCACAGAGCAAAAAGGCTCATAGATTCATAGTGGTCAATTTGCGCTTAATACCAGGCAAAAGAGACAGGGGGAAAATGTCTTACTACTAAAACTCTGAAATATAAACCAACTCGAATGGGAGTGTGTGGTTGGGGGATTAAGAGAAGTATTTAGTATTCATGGTGGTGCCATAATAAGATAGTATGGTGTGTGTTCCATTTCGTCAGAGGAACATTCTGGTGTCAGTGTGACTCTCTCTCTCTCCCTCTCTCTCCCTCTCTCTCTCTCTCTCTCCCTCTCTCTCTCTCTCTCTCTCTCTCTCTCTCTCTCTCTCTCTCTCTCTCTCTCTCTCTCTTTTCTTTCTTTCTCTAGTTGTACCCAACCACGTTATCATACTAGTGATATAAACCCAGTGACACAAAGTGCCACTCTGCGCTTGAGGATCACCCGTGGAGAGGTCTCAGAAACCGCTTTCAGCTGTTAAGCCTAATGGCCTGGCTTTATTTTGGGCCCTCGGCAAAAGGAAGGGTGGATCTTCACAAAACGAAAAATTGCATCCCACGTGTTGACGACGTTTATTTTAAAAAAATGTGATCATGACGAGACTATTAAATACCAATGCTATCCATCTAGTCATAAGATTCAGCAGAAACTGCAGCAAATTAACATATGGGAAAGAGGAGCTAAAGCTCTGCTAATAGAATTATACAATGGCGATTGAGAATCGTGACAACCTGTAAACGGTTTGTGATATGTAACATAAGCATCGTGGAGGTTTGAAGAAGAACAGTGGGATGTTAATAAAGAATTGTGAGATGGTGCTCGAGATAGTGAGATTTTATTCAAGAATCAGGAAATGCTGTACGTTTATCGTGAGATGTTGACCCCGAGTTGTGTAACCCAAGAGCTATTGCAAGTTAACAAAATAACGAAGATTTTTGATACAGGAATTAAGAAAGACATGCAACCAGTATAGTGTGGACCAGACCCAAGCTAAGACCTATGCTAAAAGATTCGAGAGAATCCCCTGAGATGTAGAACTTGGCAATGTACTATAGAGATAATAGTAAAATTCAACAATATAAAGCAGGAGTAGATATTAAACAATGCTAGAAAGGACAAGACAAGCATGCACTCCCAGGATATCGGACAATCATGGCCGGCTTTAGACTTGAAAGTTATATAAAGCAAGAAGCTTCTATTATTTTAAATTAATAATATTATAATCTTCTTCTTCTTCTTCTTTCTTTCTTCTTCTTTTTCTTCTTCTTCTTCTTCTTCTTCTTCTTCTTCTTCTTCTTCTTCTTCGTCTTCTTCTTCTTTTTTTTTTTCTTCTTTCTTCTTCTTCTTCTTCTTCTTCTTCTTCTTCTTCTTCTTCTTCTTCTTCTTCTTCTTCTTCTCCTCCTCCTCCTCCTCCTCCTTCAGCGGGGTTCACTGTGGCAGTTTGTATAAGGGCATCTCATCAGGTGGCCAAACCATGTCATTTGTTGTCTTGTAATGTACTGTGTGATTGATTTCAGTCTTTGTCTTCTTCTAATTTCTGTATTCTTGATTTTTTTCTCTTCGTGTCGCACCGGCAGCTCTCTTAAGACATCTCATCTCTGTTGTTGCGATCGTTCGCTCGTTAGTTGTTGTAAGGGTCCATGTTTGGCACTAGTAGCACAATGTCGGCCAAAAAAACTGTTCTTGTGAGATTTCCTTTGGTTGATAGACGTATCTTCCTATGAGTCAGAAGCGGTGAAATTGTCGCATAACCTGATTGGCTTTCGCACATCGTATGTTGATTTCTCTATCCATTCTACTGTCTGGATTTTTCGCCGGGTCACACCGGTGTGTTGGGAAATGAACAGGCGGACAAACTGGCTGGCTCTGCACAACTTGGTGGAGTACTGCTACATGATAAGGCAGACATGGTTAGTGCCTTGTGGGAGAGCGTGTACAATTCGGAGGAGCAGATGGATCACCACAGTCTGAGGAGACTAATGCGGTTGGGGGTGACGAAAGGTTCTGGCAGATGCTCGAGGCTGAGAGGAAAGGCAAGACGGACGTTTAATCAGAATGCTATTGGCACCATTAGTATCGGAACTCTTCGCTGGCTGCTGAAGATGGGGACAAAGCGCTTATGGAAATGCCCCGAGTGCTGTGATGTCGGTTCTTGAATCAAATCAAATCAAATCTATCCATTCTTCAGTCTGAGGGGAAAATGACGCTAGATATTTAAATTCTCTCATTTGTTTTATTTCTGTATTATTTACTTTAATTGATATGGTTTCTTCTTGTCTGCCTATGACCATTGTCTCCGTTTTATCAATGCTTGTACTCATATAATATTTCTCACACATAGTATTGACTTGGTTTATATGGTTCTGTAAACTCTCTTCCGTTTGAGCTATTAATACTTGGTCATCTGCAAATAACAGTTTTGATATATTATTATTTTCTTCGCTCTCTGCTTCTTTACATATATTGTCAATGTACGTTATAAAAAGCAGGGGAGATATCACACATCTCTGTCTTACTCCTGAATTTTCTTCAAAATGTTGCGATGTCCCTGCTTTTGTACGTACACAACTTTTACTTGATGTATATAAGCATTTACACATTTCAGTTAGATGTTTGCTCATTCCAAATCTTCTCAAGCAATTAAATAACATATTCCCATAATAAGTAAAGTAAAGATCCCTTTACACGCCCTTAGGCGCATCGGGCATATGGGAAGAGCACCCATATTTTTACAGACCAATGGGCACTCGGTGGGTAATGTGGTCAGCATTACGCCGGCCGTCTTTACTTTCCCAGGACAGCCCATCCTGGTACCCATTTGAGGCTGGGTCGACCTGCGACGTCCTATACCACGATAAAAATCCACGCAGCACACGCAGGTTTCGATCGCGGTACGTTGGATTACTAGTCAGACTCGCAACGCCTTAGCCACGGACGCCACTACATATTCCTATCCACCCCGTCAAATGCTTTTTCTTAGTCTATGAATGCGACTTTGCATGTTTTATCATACCCTATTGCTCTTTCTGTCAACTGTGGTAATGTTAATGTTGCGTCCGTGCAGCTTCTATTGCGTCTGAAACCCATCTAGGATTCCGAAAGTTGTTCTTCTACTAATTGTCTTAATCTATATTTTCCCCCCAATTAATTTGGCATCCATTTTCCCTGTGTGGCTTATGCTTATGTTTATTCAAAGGATCAACAGCATAGCACAGGCTGCAACCCACAAGTGCTCCGTTCAAATTCTAACTCAAACCTGAATCTAACAAATCTCAGCTCAGTGCACGAACTTCGTTGCACCGGCGAGAATCCTGAAATAGTTTGGGTAGATTTTTAACTGTGGTTTAAAAGTGATATTCCTCTGTAATTTGAGCACTCTTTCATCATTATTTTAAATTATATGAGCTAATCTTAGATAACTTAAAAGTATGTACGGCTTTTACATACATGGATGATAGAAATATGCCGTCGTTTAAAAATGATAAATACAAGCATAAGATAATATGTCCCAAATAATATTAATAAAATTAGAAAATATGTAGAGACTTAAAAAATTATATATAAAAAAAATTGCTTCTGTTTAAATTCCCTGCAAACTCTGGGGCCCTAGCTTAAGCTGCAACTCATTCATCTAACATCCAGATCCTAGGTAGGTTGGTAGGTAAACTGTACCCCACCAGGACATCACACAAACGATAAACACCCGGTGACAAAAGGTGCCACCATGCGGATGAGGATCACCCGTGGGAGGTCCCGGAAACCTCGTTCATCCGTTTGGCCATATAGCCCGGCTATATTTAGGGCCCTGTGCAAAAGGGGGACGGGACGCCGTGATAACAAGTACACATCAATATCGACATATTACAATTAAAAAAAAAAGTGGGTGGGGGAAAAAGACGGGGGGGGGGAGGGGGGGTGTCAACAGAAGCTTCACAACCAATATCAGTAAATTACTGCTTACAGAAAGGATGAAAGTTTATGCTGACTAGTTGTCAAAAATATCTTCCATAGTACTTTAGAATCTGAACTACAAATCAATCTTATTGGTTCTTATTATTAAATGTAGAAAGCAAAATAATAACAAAGCCAATGTTATATTACGTATATATATATATATATATATATATATATATATATATATATATATAGATATATATATATATATATATATATATATATTAATACCTTTTAAGTAATTCTTTACCAGTTTCAGGCAAAATGTATCGAAAATTAGGCTTTTTATGCTCTTTGAATTAGAGTTCGATTATCTTCTAACGTTTTGCGACTCGTGCCTTCAAGACCTACTCTGAAAGACAATTTTCCGGTGTGACGTGACGCGTGGTTTAAATGTTTATGTTGTTGCGTAGGGATCTTCCTTTCAACACATTCTCTCCACTAGATAAACCGAACTAAAATCTGAGCTATGTTGCTCTCAGACAAAGTCCTGGATATCCAAGAAAACAGCCATATTGGCTCGTTAAGTATATTAACATTAGCTGAACTTGGTACCCACAAGAGAAGGCAAGGAATTTTAGATGTCTATCATACTTAATGTTAATGAAATATTAGACAGGGCAAGTGATTCCTCAGTCATCTACCTTCTCCCGGTGTTATTATTAATAATTAAAGAATTATTATATTATTTGAGCCCCCACCAAATGTACTTCTATCTATCAGTTTAGAAAACAGGTAAGATTGAATACACTTGGAATTTAACAAACGATGTAGTATAAAACTTGACATACAGCTTTATTTTCTAACAATCAGTTAATTGACATACCCAGTTTGTTGTGTTTACACAAACAGTGACTAGCTAAAGTTATGATAGTAATGGGTTGTTTCAGCGCGAGAACAGCACCTGGGATTAGAGTGGTGTGATGAAGGTGATAAAGTATGAACAATTCATGAACATAACTTTCATAGAACCTCTGACAGCCGTGAGCACTGTCAAGCTCTTCCTCCTCTTCCAGCTTCTTCCCTGCTTGTTTCTCCTCCTCGCCCCCACCTCGTTCTCCACCTCGTTCTCCACCTCGTTCTCCACCTCGTTCCCAGCTGGCCGAGTCTAACACAATGTAGGCTACTTCATGGACTGATCGTCACATGGGCGCTGGGAACTTCCCATTAATCGCCAAAACAGAGTACGACAGTAATATACCTTCACGTCGACCTGTGTTTGTTTGCCGGCAGGCTGCGATTAATGGCGGAAATTCCACAGGCTCGAAGTATAAGTATCAATCTATTGTCCAAATTAAACTCCTCCCTTTCCTTAGTTTTTACCCAACCCTCAAGATGATGGCTTAAGCTCCGCCTCTGAAGTACCTATCAAATCAAATTGGCTAACCAGTGACCTGTCACTCACAGTGAACGGCCTACAGTACGACCTTGACCAAGATAAAACATTCCTAATTGCCAAACACCTGTTCTCTCTAGTCTTACACTGACGTGTGAAACTCCGACCTCTCGGCTCCACAATGTCTAGCGTCTACTCAATTTACCTGTTCAAAAGGGCCCCCCTCAGTCTCTACAGTCTGGTCAGGAGATAACATTCTGACACTGGCATGAGAATGCAATCTAACATCCCTAGTCTGAACCAGCGGGCTGTATTACGTAGTGTTGGGTAATTTTAAACAAAGCGCAGTGGCTTGTCTCGAAGAAGGACTGGTAACAATTTAAATCTGTGCGGTTTAAAGCAATATTAGGATAAAGCGCAGAGTAAATATAATTCTGTCTCTTTAGAACCAGAAGAACTTATTACAAGTACTAACTTCTGGAACCACTGAGATCGTATCGTGACAGGCCCTCCGTTAAGTTGGTCGCAGCCACTAAGACCAATTTTACGATACTCAGTGATTCCCAAGAATGTTAGTACAACCTGTCATCTCCAGTATTGTTCCAGTATTCCTTGTGGAATCGTGATGTCCTGCATCGATGTACAGTCACCAATTGTCCCTCATTCCAGGCTAAGTCCTTAGTCCTAGAATCATGCGGGTATTCCGAGCAGCCGCTCAGTAATATCCATTTATCTGGAGGTTCCTTCTCCCACAGGATAAGAAATGCTCTCCGCTTCAACAATGGGATTCCTCGACATCGTTGATTGACAATCCCTGTCCATTTCCTCACTTCGCCACGCCCTATGAGCATAGGGAGGGCCTGAAGTGCTCTCCGAAAAGGATGAGTTGTAGTCAGGTAGGATTTTCTTTTCCTACATCTACAGATCCTGAAAAAAAACTGTCACTAATCTCCTCTCAAATTGAGGGATATAGTCACTCATCATGACAGCATGCCGTGAGTACAACTGACCACTGCCGATTTCTTGAAGGAGTGTCCACTGGTTTCCTCCTCGGTGCATCCTTTCCCTTTTACAAATTGTCCGGGTGGAATTCTCTTTCATTAAGATCAGTCCAGAATCAGAGCACGAAATCAAGTCAGGGGTACAGTCAAATCATTAGGAAACTCAGGGTTTCCTGCAGACAGTAAAGTGGCATTTCTTCGCAATGAAGTTTCCACTATCAGCTGAGATACCCCTGTCACTTCCTTCGAAGCGAAGAGTAATACAAGACCAGAATGTGCCATTGCCATTGCCAGTTGTCCAAGAAAAATTCCAAACTTGATCCTCTTTCAGCCGCCCGAGGGCCTGCTATATCGAAGAAGGGTCCTTTGCTGTTTTATATGGTTTCCTTTTATTTGTGGTGTGTAGACACACCTGATATTATTGTTGTTTGCTTCCTTGCTGTGTTGCGTTGTTTGCGGTTTTTGGTTCTGGTGTGATCCAGATCTCTTTGCGATTATGTTGAAGGGTACTAGCTGACTGTTGCTGGTGCTTGGTTTGCCTCGTGCTGGTCGCTGTGCTGGTGCCCTGTTGCTGCTTGGTTGCCGATCTAAAAGCCGCCGGAAAAAGCCAAACAAACATCCGTTGCGCCGTCGATACGAACAATGTTCCTTTTCAGGACAAACAGGGCCGTCACAATCTGTTGTTGTGATCGGCCCAAACAAAAAAAAAAAATTTTTTTTTTTTTTTCCACGGAGTGTGGAGAAGTAGTGGAGGTAAGATAGACTGCAAATGAGAGGTCATTTTGCCCGAATGTGCCAGTAGATGTGATAGTGAGGTCGGGAGAATGAGAGTGACAGATAGAGGCAGGATCCATCCCGGTCGGCTGAGGTCACTTGGTCTGAAATAAAAGTGAAAGGCAATTGTTAACATACACGTGGGGTGGGGTGGGGTGGCATGACGGTGACTGGAGTTCCCAAGTGCTGGTCCCCTTTGGTGCAATGCCCTCGGCTGTCTGCTTCGGGGCGTCGGGCGGCCTGTGGTATTTTCCGTTGTCTTCTTTTTTCTGAAAATAAACTAGTTTAAGATTTTGGTTAGTTCAATGGTGATTACGTGGTTATTTGCCAGTGGGGCGGAGCGGGTGGGAGTGGCTCCGGTACGTCGACCCGCTGTCCGGTTGGTGGTTGTTTGTTTTAGGCTGTCCTTAAAGATGGCGGCTTGTTTGGTGGGCTCTTTAGAATTGGCGGTTGCCTCTTCTATTCTGCTTTTTCTTTGGCGCCTGGAGCTGGTCCAGGGCTGCGTTTAACTCGTCGCAGAGTCGGCCAGCTCTATTGCTCTTTTCAAGCAGTTCAGGTGTTTTCGCCTTCATCTCCGTATTCCTCGAAAGAGTAGCCGACGACGTAGTGGTCGACCTCGTCGAAATACTCCAGCGTGTGCGGAGCCGCCAGCTTGTTGTACTCTTCAACCCTCGCTTTAAGGTCGTCGAAGCTAGTTATTTTGGCTGCTGCTGTTTGGCTCACGCGTGGGGTGGCTGGCAGTCTGACGGGTGCCTCGCTTCGTTCTTCGATTGTCGCGGTATCTGTCATCTGTGCCTGGTGTTGTGTCATTACTATCTCGGTAGCTGTGCTTTTGTCGGCTTTGATAATCGGTTGCTTTACAGCTTTCCTGGAAGCCTCTCTTTCTTTCTCAAGCAGGGCGCGCTCTGTTCTTGCCGCCAGCACTGCAGCTTCTGCTTCTGCTTTTGTCTGAATCATAAGAGTGACTTCCTTGTAAGTGCTCTCGCGGGCTTCCCTAAGTGCGTCGGTTTCTTTTCGTCTCTCCTCCCTTTCTTCCTGTCGGCGGGTCTCGTCTGCAGCTTTTTTCTGCTTGTAATTTTAGCGTCATTTCTGTCAGGTTTTCTTGCATTCGTGCAGCCTCTGCTAGCCACTTTGTTTGCTGCAATACTTGTTCTTGTCTGTCGTCTTTCAATGCTTTGATTTTGTCACGCATCTGAGAGATCAGGTCTAGCATCTGCGTTCTGTCAGCGTCGGTGTCGGACTTTTCTTTGCGGAGAGCTCTGATTTCCGCTAAGATTTCAGAGATTTTTTCAGGGTCCATTGCGGCTGTGATCGTCTTGTCGGTTAGTCTGTCTGTTGTCCGTTGTGCTGGCTTCCCACTCGGTTGCTTTGGTGCTGCTGAGGACCTGGGTGCCACGTATCTCTGTCTGGCTGCTTCGTGGGTGGTTCTAAGTGACCTTTTGCACTGCTGGAGATACGGGCAGCCCATGTATCTCGCGCCGTGCGCACCGGAACAGTTGGAGCACTTGCGGTTGCTGTTCGGTCTTTTAAAATTGGTGTCAATTTTAGCCAGCGGGCACTCCTTGAATTCGTGCGTACCAGAACAGTATCTGCACGAGAGGCTGCTGCGGCAGGACGAAGCTGTATGCCACGCCTTATTGCAGCGTGAGCACTGCATGATGTCTGGTATGCTGGTCATAGGCTGCCGCTGCTTGCGTTGGCGAGGGGGTCCTTGCGTCGCTACTGAGGCGGCATCAGGCACCCCTGAAGGGTCGGCTCCCGGAGGAGCGGTCTCCTGTGCTGGTGATCCTGGTGATTCGATCGTAATGGGCGCAGTGTCCATTTTCTACGACGATTATAAAAAGTTCTCGAATTAATTTAGAGGTTAAACGCACGCCCTAGGTTTCGGTTTAAAGAGTTTATAATGTAAATTATAATTACCTAGGGCGTTGTTCCTTCCTCGGTTGATTCTTGTAGATCTTTGTTGCTGGTCGTTGGCTAGGTGCGTACACGGGCTGCTAATGACCCACCCGCAGCCGATTCCGATAACTCAGTCGAGACAGACTCAGCCGAATATCAAGCGATTCTGTCCAGTAGCTGGTTATCGAAAATCAGGCAACGAATGGATAGTTAGCGGGGCAACGTGTTCAGGCGAGGCGGGCTTGCGCGTTCATCGTGTTGCTCGGGCAAAGGCTGTCGGTTGAAGGTTGGTTGAGTTGTTGTTGACCAGAATGTTGGGGTTCCCTACTACCTTCTTCTTTATGGCAAACATTTCTGTCTGTCCAGTATCAGAGTGCACAGGACTTGTCCCAGACCTTTCTACTAGAGTGTCAGTATGGGAGTTGTCAGTTCCCTCAACTACCCTAATAGTGTTCTCACCGTTCCCTGTGTCTAACTGCAGTTCTCTATTCGTCTGCCTAAGTCGATAGTTATGCAGCTTTTCTTTAAAAAGCCTCATTCTTTCACTAGCTGCCTCCTCTAGGAGTTGCAACTTTCTAGCATCTTCTTCTTCTTCAATTTGCCGCATTCTCTCTTCTTCTAGCCTCTCCGCTGCGTGACGGGCAAGCATCGAGTCATATTCTTCTTTCTCCAACTTTCGCTTCATCTCTGCAGCATTACGGGCACTCATGTAATCGAAAGTATCCATATGGCCTTTAACAAATGATTCTAACTGTGCTCCTACTCTACCTTCAGTTATCCCGCACTTCCTTACATCTTTTAGGAACTCGGTGCGTAAGTCCATTATATCTTATTAGATCTATCTAAAGATAAATATAATACTACCCCGATTCTGGATTAAAAGAATATATCAGAGCAAGGTAAACTGGGCAAGAGAGTAGCCTATGACAGCCGCACAAAGATGTAAATAAATCAAAGTGGCCTACCAGACTGACAGCTTTTAGAATAGTATAGCAGCACAAAGATTACACCGGTAAATGATATGATGTGATCTTACAATCAGTCACTAAGCATAATATCAATGATATGATGTCAACATATAATGCTCTACAATCTATATCAAATGATGGAACATGCAAGCAGATATAATAATCATCAACATAAAAATTTACTAAATAAACAATAATCAATGGTTATGAAGTGATCAATGATAGACATGATACTATCCAATTATTGATTTTAGTAAAAAGTTATTTATTACTCTGTAATCTCTCCCCATGTATAAATTACTAATTTTAATTTAGACTATACTGGCAGAAGAGTTAAAGTTAAATTTTAAAAATTTACTTTCATTAGTCTAGGAGTAATTAGCCCAGTCCAAATCTCGGCGAGCTCGCCAGTGTGGTGTGATGGTGGGATTTAATGGTTTATAATGTTGCGTAGGGATCTTCCTTTCAACACATTCTCTCCACTAGATAAACCGAACTAAAATCTGAGCTATGTTGCTCTCAGACAAAGTCCCGGATATCCAAGAAAACAGCCATATTGGCTCGTTAAGTATATTAACATTAGCTGAACTTGGTACCCACAAGAGAAGGCAAGGAATTTTAGATGTCTATCATACTTAATGTTAATGAAATATTAGACAGGGCAAGTGATTCCTTCATCATCTACCTTCTCCCGGTGTTATTATTAATAATTAAAGAATTATTATATTATTTGAGCTCCCACCAAATGTACTTCTATCTATCAGTTTAGAAAACAGGTAAGATTGAATACACTTGGAATTTAACAAACGATGTAGTATAAAACTTGACATACAGCTTTATTTTCTAACAATCAGTTAATTGACATACCCAGTTTGTTGTGTTTACACAAACAGTGACTAGCTAAAGTTATGATAGTAATGGGTTGTTTCAGCGCGAGAACAGCACCTGGGATTAGAGTGGTGTGATGAAGGTGATAAAGTATGAACAATTTATGAACATAACTTTCATAGAACCTCTGACAGCCGTGAGCACTGTCAAGCTCTTCCTCCTCTTCCAGCTTCTTCCCTGCTTGTTTCTCCTCCTCGCCCCCACCTCGTTCTCCACCTCGTTCTCCACCTCGTTCTCCACCTCGTTCCCAGCTGGCCGAGTCTAACACAATGTAGGCTACTTCATGGACTGATCGTCACATGGGCGCTGGGAACTTCCCATTAATCGCCAAAACAGAGTACGACAGTAAAATATACCTTCACGTCGACCTGTGTTTGTTTGCCGGCAGGCTGCGATTAATGACGGAAATTCCACAGGCTCGAAGTATAAGTATCAATCTATTGTCCAAATTAAACTCCTCCCTTTCCTTAGTTTTTACCCAACCCTCAAGATGATGGCTTAAGCTCCGCCTCTGAAGTACCTATCAAATCAAATTGGCTAACCAGTGACCTGTCACTCACAGTGAACGGCCTACAGTACGACCTTGACCAAGATAAAACATTCCTAATTGCCAAACACCTGTTCTCTCTAGTCTTACACTGACGTGTGAAACTCCGACCTCTCGGCTCCACCATGTCTAGCGTCTACTCAATTTACCTGTTCAAAAGGGCCCCGCTCAGTCTCTACAGTCTGGTCAGGAGATAACATTCTGACACTGGCATGAGAATGCAATCTAACATCCCTAGTCTGAACCAGCGGGCTGTATTACGTAGTGTTGGGTAATTTTAAACAAAGCGCAGTGGCTTGTCTCGAAGAAGGACTGGTAACAATTTAAATCTGTGCGGTTTAAAGCAATATTAGGATAAAGCGCAGAGTAAATATAATTCTGTCTCTTTAGAACCAGAAGAACTTATTACAAGTACTAACTTCTGGAACCACTGAGATCGTATCGTGACATCCGGCCACTGGCAATTCTTCGCCGATTTTACGATGCTTCATTTTTTTTTTCTCTGAACTTTTCGCCCTCTTGGCTTGTGGAATCAATAATGCAAATGAGTAACACCAGATCGGCTCATAATTCATTTTGTTTAGATAAGAGAAAAGTAAACATACAGGTGTTAGCGGTCGTTATTATTCAGAACTGGATCTGCTATCACTACCGACGGTCAGCCTATGGATCATGCTGATATTATTAATGCCCTCAGAGAAATGGGAATGATAGAGGACTTTGGGGGCAGTGAATCCACATCACTAGCCATAATGGCAGACTTGGGAATTAGGATCGGCATAGCAAAAAACGAGACGCACATCAGACACACCATAAGACTTGTTAATCAACACAGAACTGGTACTATTAGCCATCGGACGTTGGGGTTCATACCGAGGAAAGAATCTGAGCACCTATGGACATGTCCGGAGTGCAATGATAATAACCCAACTAACTAACTAATTTTTCAGAACTGCAATTTGCAGTATGCAGTATACAGCATTTGCCACAAATGTATACACAATAATCGCCCAACTGTGAAATGTATCTTGGGGCATTCTCATAAGCGCTCTGACCCATCTTCAGCAGCCAGAGTAGAGTTCCAATACCAGTGGTACCAAGAGCAGTCTGATTATATGTTCATCTTGCCTTTCCTTCTGTACACCAGTTTTAGGCAAGATCCACTAGTCACTCCTCGCTGTATCTTTCTCATTGTAATAACCCATTTGCTCCTTCTAATTGTACACGTGCCTCCACAAGGGCTTGAGCACATCTGCCTTCTCATGCATCCGTATTCCACCAAATTGTGCACAGCCATCCAGTCTGTCCGACTGTTCATCTACCAGCACACCGGCATCCCGGAGAAAAGATCCAGACAATACTTCTAACCCATGACCTCAGAAGCGAGACATGCCGCTTCTGCACGAAGAAGCCGTCTCCACCTTCCTCATTATGTTTTCTGATTTAAAATCACGATAAGTGTGTGGGTGTGTGTGTGGGTGTGTATGGATGTGTGTTTGTGTGTGTGTGGTGTTCTCTGCTCAGCGGAAAGCTGCAATGACCGCCTCCAACCCCACTCCTAAGCCGGACGCCGTTAGGCTCTACAGCACCAAACGTCGATTTTTCGCTTTTGCTAAGAACCCCCCATGCACCAGTTCCTGAATCTACAGTTTACAACACTGTGTTGGTCATAGCTGAAAAGCATTTCAAAGGAAACCCTCAGCTTATATAGTTTTGCACCATGCACTCAATTCAATAGATGGGCGACAGAATTACATATATCCTTTCGGTCTACAAAAGGAGAAAAATGCATGTATCTTCTTATACATGTAATTTGCCCGAGCACGTGTGGCGGTTTGTTTTTATGAGTGTCTCTCTGCGTTTCTGTCTGTGTGTGTGTATGTATGTCTCTCTCTGCCTGCTTTCTTACCTGCCTACATGCATTCATACATACATCAATGCTTTTCTGTAGGCCTGTCTGTCTGAAACTATGTACGTATGCACGCATGTATGTATTTCTGTATGCATGTTTTCATGTATTTTTGTTTGTATGCATGACACAGGCAAACATACATGCACACATTCATACAAAAATACATGCATACGTACACAGTTTCAGACAGACAGACAGACTTGTATGTGTGTATGTGGGAGTGAGGTATGGCGAGGCTTTACTAGTGTCTGTTGTGATAGATTTCACACTTTGATATGGTAATTCCAAAGTTGTAAGTTCATCAAAGAGCTGTGTGTGTTCAACAATTATTCTACGGCTGTAATCTCAAGTTCCGTGTCATATCTCTAGAGCTTCTTGGAAATTCCTTCTAATTTTAAAATCTTTACTATTATGCATCTATTAGATTCGTTCACTTCCTTTCATTTCAGACTAGTTTTTCATTAACCATGACCATGGCTCCCAGTTCGACCCAGCCTTGAGTGGGTACCGGATGCAGTCCTGGGAAGTAAAGGCGGCTGGTCTGATGCTGACCACATCACCCATCTTGTGCCGACTGGTTTATAAAAAATAGGTCTAGCCCTATCTGCCCTATACGCCTAAAGGCGTGGAAAAGGGCCCTTTACTTTACTATTACTTTACTTTTCATGAACCGATGTTTAGTGTTTGATAGGTTCAGAAAATATTAGCTGATGAGAATATCGTTTTTAATCTGTTAAGTGTCAGGCGCGTTATATATTTCAGATTTTCTAATTAACAATTATAGTTGGTTACAAAAATCATGTCTAGTTTCATTTTATTTTTTTGTTCCTAGACTCAATGGATGGGTAACTCTTTGTACCAAGGAAATCGCAATACGTTCATTGTTTGCTACTTACAAGATATTCTAATGTTATCTTCTTACATCCCATATTCACTGACTTTCTCACCTTTCTAAAAGATTCACTGCATTTTTTTTTTCTATCTTGTACCACGCTGGGTTACAACCTGGTATCAGTTAGACGACAAAAAACAAAATACAACCACATCGTTAGATTTATTCTAACTATCCAAATAATAAGGTAACTGTTTAATGAAAATATGGTAGTTTTTTTTTTCTGTTTGCGTATATATATATATATATATATATATATATATATATATATATATATATATTATATATATATATATATATATATATATATATATATATATATATATATATATATATATATATATATATATATATATATATATATATATATAAATCGTAGATATTTGTAGTTTTGGAATGAGTACGTTTTTGTGAAGTATTTTAACATAGTTAATACTACAATTCTAAACATTAACCAAGTGCTTCACATATTTCTTCATTAAGAAGGTAGTGTTTTCAAACAGCTGTTCCATATCTGTTATTCTTAGTGCTCAATTTTACGCGATATTTTTTCCCACCAGGGCACTGAGCCAAATCCTTATCTTTCGATTTAACTCACATTCAAAATATGCATTTTCTTAAATTATATTTTTAGTGATATCTATCGCCGGTAAATTCGGTGTATTTCATCAGTTTGTTTAAATAAGCTGCCTATTGCCTCTGTTTGTCTTTTACCTCACATGTAGTGCTTTGCGCATCCCTTTTTACAGACTGACTGACTGACTTTCTACTGCACCAGGACATCACACAAGCGATGAACACCCGATAACACAAAGTGCCACCATGTGGGTGAGGATCACCGTGGAGAGGTCCCAGAAACTGCGTTCAGCCTATAGGCCATATTTATGACCAGGCTATATTGCGGCCCCTGGCAAGAGCCAGAGTAGGGCTTCAAATAACGAAAAACTCCATCCTAAAAAGGACGGGAAATAATTAATATAAACCCTTTTTACAGCATTCGGTAGTCTTATATATCCTTACAATGTAGTCCAGCAGTTCTCAATTTTCCCTAACGCCGTGACCCTTTAATGAAGTTCTTCAAGTTTAGCGACTCCCAGCCATACAATTATTTTCGTTGCTACTTTATAACTTCAAAGAATATGTATTTTGCGATGGTCTTTATAGAGCTCGTTTGACCAATTCTCGTTGCATTCCTCTATCACCATTAAAAAAGAAAAAATCAGATATTTACAGACTGCTTCTTTCTGATGTTTCTGATAATTTGTCAATGGGTTTTAGCCTCTTTTAAAACACCTAAATTTGTCATGCTGTTTACCCAAGGAGTATATTTCACTTTCTCACAGCGTAGAAAATTATCCTTACTTTTGTGTAACGTCAGGCAATAATGTAAGAAATAACTGTTTCACTTTTTCTGTTTCTTGATATTTCATTGTATGAATTTTGTGTCTCATTCTTCATTTCTTATGATTTTTCTGCTACGTCTTCGGTCTTCTTTAATTATGTTCTTTTCTAATATTATTATTTGCTTATCTTCATTTTTTCCTTTGACTTGAATAACTTCTGTATGCCATTTCGTTTTTATATTCAAAGTGCGCAGTGATTGGATTCTTCGTACATTTTTTTATTCTTCCAGCACACCTTCTTTTGCATGCATAACCGTAACAGCCGCTGCTTTTTATAACAGCTAGCTGATTGTTCCAGTACGTGTCACATTTGCTGCCAAAAATGTACCCGATGTTTGCCCCACTTTAATTGTGTTTTGGCCAAAAGCAGAGATCTCTCTGATGGCACATGCTCTTAGCACGTAAATATTCCTCTGCTCTCAGTTTTTTATTTTTCTCTTCTTTTATATAATATTAAATTGTTCTAATGTTTCTGACACTAAATTTGCATTCTTTACTTTTTGTATAATATATTTTCCTCCTTCTATATTCACCTGCCAAAACGGCGTTTGGTACGCTGTATTGTGGTATACAGCTAGGCTGGGATATCCGCGCTTTTTAATCTAACATATTCCATTTCATCAAGCCTTTAATAAGTCTCCTTTTACGACATGCTTGTTAAGGGCCAATAGATCTACTCCCCCCTCCCTCCACACACCCCCCCCCCCACCCCCAGTTGGGCCTTGGAACTCACTCAGGAAATTATAATTGTATTATAACATTGTGAAAATGCTTCTACTCTCGTAATGTGTATTGACACTGTCTAAACATGTAGCCACTCTTAAAATAACACGAATAAATTAATGAGCTAACAAGAACTGACATCACTGCACTCGAGACATTTCTGCAAGTGCTCCATCTCCTTCCTATGTACCCAACTAAGAGTCGACATGCTAATAGTACCACTTGCATCCTGATTTAAAAAAAATCCGCCTATGTTTACCCCTCAATGTCCAGTATCCTCCATAGCTTCTACTCACACTTTGTTAAAGTAGTGTTTTAATAAATGGATTCACCATACATCGGATTACAGAAAACCTTCACCACGTCCGCTTCATCATGTAATAGCTCACCACCCAGAGAAGCGACAGCAGCCAGTCTTTCAGCCTGTTCATTCTATATCTAATATGAAACTATGAAAACCTTCACCACATCCGCTTTATCATACAATAGCTCAACACCCAGAGAAGCGGCCGCAGCCAGTTTATCAGCCTGCCCATTTAAACTCTAATATGTGCAATGATTCCTACAACTCTAATATTGCAAACATTATGCAATAAAATACTCGTGTGCCGTCTCTACAATGAAGATTGGGTACAGTGAATCCACTGATGTCTTCAGGAATATTGCTACGTATTTATATTACTTTTTGAACAAACAGTGAAGCGGCTAGAGGCTCGTCTGAGAATTGGAAGGTCAGGGTTCGAATCCGAACGGAGCGAGACTTTTTTCAAACTTGGCTCCTAGTTTAACCCAGCCTTGAGTAGGTACCAGGTAAAGTCCTGTGAAGCAAAAGCGGCTGGCGTGATGTTGACAACATCACCGAATGCCGATTGGTCTATAAAATATAGGTCTAGCCCTATATGCCCAATGCACTTCTTAAGGTGTGGACAATTGTCTCTTTTTTTTTCTTTTCTTTAGTTCCAATCTTCTTTACGACGCGATTCTCATTTTGTGACCCGAAAAAAAAACATTATAGTTTTTTCTCTTTTATTTTTGGGTAATTTTTAATTAAGCGTTCGTTGTGGTTTATTAAACTTACTGACACATTATTCTAACAATAATATTTTTTTTTAAGACTGAATTCTTCCAAGGGAAGGTACACAGCTGAGTATGAACAAGAATAGCGCCGACTGCAAGTCTCTTGTTTCCTTAAATGACGGATCCACACCATCATGTTTCTTTCCTTGGTTTTTCAGTTTCCCATCTGCAAATGCATCTTACTTTTCCGTTAAAAAAGCAGGATTCATCAGAAGAGAATCAGAGGTCGAGGAATGTCTTTGAGTGAATTAGGGTTTTCAGTTTCCCGACTTAGCTGCTACTTAAGCAGCTCATATTGTCTTTAAAAGCCTGCATTTCAGTTCAGGAGAGTGCTCCATTCAACAATTTCGTTCTGTGCTCGCACGGGACTACAGACTGCACAAGTCTGGTATACCTGTTACAAGTGCCCCAATTATAAATTCTTTCCAAACTGAACAGGGTATCTGGAATTTGTACTGTTAGCTTGACATTCAGACATTTGATTTTTATAAGCTCAACCTGATTCAGCCGTCCGAAAAGGGTGACGGGGGAGGCGGAAAAAAAGGGGAGAGGGGGAACCAGACAGAGGTGACTGGAGAACATCAAACATCATGTGACTAAATTAATCGGACAATTTTAGGTTAAACTCACGCAGTGAACCATGAAACATTACTATCATTATGTGCTAGTTTTGGAGAAAAAGGGGATGAGATACGCAAGACTGAACTCAATAGCTACCTCTTCTGTTTTGTTTGTTATTTTTTTCCTATCGGGACTGAATTATTCTTAACCGTCTTTTCTAGTGCCTTCCTAGCAATCTTCGCAAAATCTGTACGCTGCACGCTTCTTAAGTAAATAAAAACCAGTATTCTGAATTAAAAAAGAAGACAATTTTTTGTGTGTGTATGTGTGTGCGTGTGTGTGTGTAAATATATATATATATATATATTATCTTTAAAATACAAACATACAAAGAAGACTCAAAATAAGCGCAAGAAAGATACAACTGTCATTTTATGGTCATGTTATCGCTAAACATTTCACACACAAACACTCACACTCACTCACTCACACACACAGAGACAAAAACTCACACTCACTCGCACACACACACACATACACACACAAACACTCACTCACACTCACACACACACACACACACAAACAAACACTCACTCTCACTCACACACACAAACAAACACTCACACTCACTCACAGACACACAAACAAACACGCACTCACACACACACAAACAAACACTCACACTCACTCACAGACACACAAACAAACACTCACACTCACTCACACACACACAAACAAACACTCACACTTACTCACACACACACAAACAAACACTCACACTCACTCACAGACACACAAACAAACACTCACACTCACTCACACACACACAAACAAACACTCACACTTACTCAGACACACACAAACAAACACTCACTCACACTCACTGACACACACACAAACAAACACTCACACTCACTCACACACACACAAACACTCACACTCACTCACACACACAAACAAACACACACACAAACAAAAACTCACACTCACTCACACACACACACAAACAAATACTCACTCACACTCACTCACACACACACACGCAAACAAACACTCACACTCACTCACACACACACACAAACAAACACTCACACTTACTCACACGCACGAAGGGACCCAAAAGGAAACACTCTGCAGCAGACTGGACGATTCTGGGAAGGAAGCAATGAAGGAAAATACTTGACAGAATTTCTTAGTGCCATAGAGAAAAAAAAACATGTCAGTGCAGAGGTGCTTCTTTACTGGATGAAAATCGCAATAAGATGTGGACAGGCATGCTCGTGTGACCTTTGCATACACAGAGAGAGAGAGAGAGGGGGGGGGTGGAAGAAAAAAATAAGAAGTCAGAGACAAAGGGAGGGAGAAGAGAGAGGCCAGGGAGAATATGGAGAAAGGCCAAAGGATTGCGCGACGAAGGACGACGGAGAGAAAAGTTAGAACAAGCAAATATTGTTTATGTTTCCCTATGAACGACAGTTTTCAAGCCTACCTGCTGCATGCATATCTGCATGTGTGTGTGTAGCAGGTAGGCAATTATGTCTGTCTGTCTCTCAGTTTCTCTGTCTGTACGAACCTACGTACCTACGTATGTGTGCATGTATGTATGTGAGTATATATGTGTGTATGTATGTGTGCATGTATGTCTGTGTGTATGTGTGTTTAGGTGTGTGTAGGTGTGTGTGTCTGTGTGTGTGTCTGTGTGTGTGCGTATGTGTGTGTATGTGTGTGTATGTGTGTGTATAAGTGTGCGCATGTGTGTGCGCATGTGTGTGCGCATGTATGTATGTATGTGTGTGTGCATGTGTGTATGTGTGTGTGTGTCTGTGTGTGTGCGTATGTGTGTGTGCGTATGTGTGTGTATAAGTGTGCGCATGTGTGTGCGCATGTATGTATGCATGTGTGTGTGCGTGTGGGTGTGGGTGTGCGTGTGCGTGTGTGTGTATGTGTGTGTGTATGTATGTATGTATGTATGTAAGTATTACGTAGGTAGGTAGGTAGGTAGGTAGGTAGGTAGGTAGGTAGGTAGGTAGGTAGGTAGGTAGGTAGGTAGGTAGGTAGGTAGGTAGGTAGGTAGGTATGTGTGCGTGTGTGCTTTCATCACCTCTGTCCGCAAAATATCAACTCCTGGCCTTCTCGTAGCCGAATTTGTTAAGACCAGCAGGAGAAGGGACGGCGGCGCGTGTATGATCACATTCTACCCTAGCAATACAAGGTGCTAAAGTCTCAGAGCCCCCGAGATGAGGTGAACTAAAAGAAAAGTAGCTCTTCCCTCCTCGCACACACACACACACACACACACACACACACACACACACACACATAATGTGAGGAAAGTTATCGTTCATGCACTCATCCTGTCTGCTGTGAAGCTTCAGTAACCCACAGTAGCCCAGCTACTATTGTGTCGTGGTAACTTTACGCTACTTTATCCCAGTCAATACATAATCTGTTTCTGACTCTGGCTAGAGTAATTTTCAAGCATAATCTAGGCGGAGGGAGTGTGACAGGGACACGCGTGTAAAATCAATGTCCCTGAAACAAAGAGAATTCTACACACATAATGTACAAGCATAGATGCATACGGAGTGACTGACCGAACGGTTAGAACAATATATTTTCACTATTTGTCATGGGAATGAGTCTGTGACGTTCAACCCCCACCAGACCCGCACAATGAGCGATGAACACTTCGTGACACAAAGTGCCACCATTCGAATGAGAATTATGCGGCTCGCAAGTCCCAGAAACCCCGTTTAACTATTAGGTTATATTAGGGCTTTAAAATTATATTGGGGCGGAATATTTTAATTTATGATGGCACCCTCCAACCCCCTTTGAATATATGGAAAGACCCCCTTCAGCCCTCCCCCCCCCCCCCCCCCCCCCCTCAAAAAAATCCTAATCATTATTAACTAGAACTTGGAGAAAAACCTTCACATAAATCAAAGTGTCAAATAAAATAACGTCATAGGTATTTTTTGTGTTATAAATAGTTTACAAAAATACTTTATTCATAATTCAACTGGAAGACAAAAACGTTGATGTATCAAAATTGCTTGACATCCCACCCCAACCCCCTTTTTTTTAAAAACTTGAAACGTCCTTGCTGGAGACCCAGGCTTAAATCCATGGTAGTGGATACATCCAGTTTTAACATATGGCTGTGAATCCTGGACAATCGGTAGGCAGGCCAAACAATTTCTTGAGGCATCACAGATGTGGTTTTACAGAAGAATGCTTAAAATACCTTGGACAGACAGCCAAAAAGAGCAACCAAGAGGTTTTGAAAGAGGCGGAAGCCCAAAGACAACTTATCACAGACATCAGAAGGAGACAGTCATCATTTTCCTGCTATGTTATAAGAAGAGGAAAAAGGGAACATGTTGTGACCACTGGAAAGATATGTGGAAGGAGGGAAAGAGGAAGACAACGAGAGAAGATTCTTGACAGTCTTGTTGCATGGCATGGAGGTGTATCAGCACACAAAGTGATACATGCTGCAGAAGATAGTATATTGTGGAGAGGCATGATCGCCCACGCCGCTCGACAAGAGACCTGATCATGATGATGATGTCAGGGGAAAAAATAAACATCCTAACATTCAGTTCGTGGTGACATCACCAGTCATGCTGCCACAACTATCACGCTAAAGTACACCCCCCACCCCCCCCCCACCCACCCTTCTTTTTTTTAAAACCCCCGTCCATCGTCTTAAGAAAGGTAGGAACGACACTATATATAGATAATGAATAATTTAGAAACACAGACAGAAAAGATAGAGAGTTAGAAAGATAGAGGGAGAGTCTATACATATGAGCGAGTGTGTGTGTGTGTGTGTGTGTGTGTATGAGGGAAAACGTTTATCGTAGAGCTAAATCATCAATACCCGTTATCGCTCACTCCAAACATACTACTCACATTAGGTCCTCATTGTCGTTATCATCCAAAGAATCCATCACGACGGTTGTGTTAAAACAGACACAACAGCTGTCAACACTAAGAAACACTAGTCCATGTCTACTCAGCCAAGAAAACAACAACCCCCCTCGCCGACTCCTCCTAGCGCCAAATATTTGATTAGGTTACCATGTTCCATTAAAAACTCCATACCAATCTGTCCGTGGTTCATGGCAGGTAATGCGCCGTTCCGCAAACACCTGCTGCAACGAGCCGCCCGCCCGACTCGGATCATCTTCGGCGCATGGCTACAACCAGGCCGTGTAAATCGACTCACGCTCCGTACACACCCAGCCTGGTTTGTTTTCTAGTCCAGACCTGTTAGAGACTCAATTCTGGTTACCCGGGGTATTATCGACAGCTGGTAGGGCGAGTTGTAAGACGATTCGACTGAACACGCGGTTTTTTTTTTTTTTTTAGAGAATTAGGTAGATGATCTTAGAACACAAGAGGGTCTATTGATAATCAATACGATTGCAACATCATATGTTGCTGATCAACTGGCAAGCATGGTATTCAATGATTCGACTTTACGAGGTTTTTAAGGATGAAATAATAATTTAAGTACATGAAAATTGGCTTGTCCAAAAACCAATACGATGTCAAACTCATATGTTGCTATAAAAGCTGGCGTGTAGGTTATATAATGATTTGACTTAACGAACAGTTTTTTTTTTTTTTTTTTTTTTTTTGTTTAAATAAAGTTGATAATTTTTTAGATCAAACACAAAGGAGTGTTTTCAAAAACCAATACGATTTCAACAATATTTGCTGCTAAAAACCTGTCGAGTAGGTTACTCAATGATTCGATTTTAGTTTACGCACAATTTTCAGGACACGGTAAATAATTTTAGTACAATACAAAAGGTTCTATTAAATAAACAATACACATTCAATATTTTTTTTAATTGTCTCCGCTAGATTGGTAGTAATCCAGCTTATATTTGTTTTAATGCTGAAATAGGACTTTAATGAGTTCTTTGCTTTAGACCGGGTTTTTGCCCCTGGGGCTATTTAAAATTTTTT
>CAJHNH020000758.1:212199-235884 GCA_905116865.2 Candidula unifasciata
GTAACTGAGCACATAGAGCTAGAGCCATATTTGTATAGACCAATGGACACTCGGTGAATGACGTGGTCAACATCACGCCGGCAGCCTTTACTTCCCATGACTTAAGCTGGTACCCACTAGGGGCTGAGTTTACCTGGATGCCAAGGTTGGTTTTTTTTCCTCTCTCTCTCGAACCCACTTCCTTCAGATCTACAGGCGAGCGTCTAACCGCCAACCAAAGGCGGCTTCCACCCTAGAATAGTGGCTGGGGGAAAAGACTTATCTACAGTTATGACTGTGCTGTCACAAATCTGCATCAACCATTAGTCGGAGATTCATGTGGAATGAAAGGCAGTGATGAAGGAGTCACACACCTCTGAAAATTTGTGACCTAGTGCATATAAAAAGCTATGACTCCACTTTCCTGGCCTCAGTATCTGCCATTGTATTTAGATCACTTTTTCACACACACAAATTAACATTCAATGTATTTTTCTGGCTTTGATTAATTCGGAATAGCTATAATGATTGAGGTAATCGGACTGGTTGCTAGTCATTTCTTCCACAGTATGGTTAAAATAATGGATTTGCCAAACAGAAAGAATGGCATTCTCTTTATATCGACAGGACATAACCATCATTAACTGCTTTGCTGTTCATTGACTGAGAGAAAGAAACAACTTTAAGGAATCTAATTAGTTTCGTTAACAAGTAACATAAAAATTAGTTGATGCTTTGCCATGCGTTGGGGGTGTGCTGTTGGTCCTATACTTTCACATAACTATCGCCTCCTATGTTTGACTAGATCATTATCTTCCTGCCTCAACTACCTAGAACCTCTGGTAGGCCTTTTAATCTTGGTCGACTATATCGTCCAGGTTAGTTTTAAAAGTGGCCTTAGCGTTGTTGCAAATATATTTTATTTAAAAAAAAATCATGAAAAGGTGGGGGGGAAAAAAAAAGTAATAACCGCATAGCATCCTACGGCGCTTTTTTATAAGTTGGTGGGAAAACCCATACGCCTTAAAACTGTCAAAGCCTCAGATGCAACAGAATTGTCAATTGATTGGTTGAACCCTAAGGTATTCTCATGTGCAGTAAAAAAAAAATTCAAACGAACCCCTGAATTTCAGATCACGAGGTAAAAGCGTATATGCTTAGCCGTGGAAACCCTGTGCTCTGAAATATCCGCGCTGTACACTAATCCCTTCTCATCAACGCTTTTCAATGTTGCTTATGAATACTGGCCTGCTTTATGTATGCTTGAAATATTGGCTTCGAAAATTAACACACTGTTATGAAAGTTTTAAAATATTAGTTATGAATACTGGCCTACTATGAGAGGGACATTTCATTTGATTTTCACTGACACATGAAAGGAGCAAGTATAGGGAAACCGGACTGTAATAAAGTTGAAAACTCGATTAAGACTAAGACTGACCTTCTGTCATGTATGCTGTGAAAAATTAGTTTAGAATATTAACTTCCTCTCCCTGCAATGAAGACTTTAAAATAGCATTCCCAATTAAAGATTGCCATTCTGTTCTGTAAACTTTAAAGAAAGAGTTTTATGACCACAAACTGTTTCAGATGTCAGCTCAGTCCCCTTATCTAGCTGCCAGAGTTTTTGTTTTTCAGAAGGAAAGGTCACCAGAAATAGAACTGGTGCTCTTATTTTGATATGTCGTGACCGTATACCCTCACCTACCCGCACGAGGTATCTGCTGCTCTACTCTCACCTTTACCGGGAAAAAGCAAAGGGAGATAACATGTATTTACAGGTATAGTCCTTTCCAGAAGTTGTACACAACTTTAAAAATCTGTAACAGCTCGGTGCACGTTGTTGAAATTTGGCATGAAATGGTAATAAACATGCCCTTGTAAGAAATATGTTTTGGTGCTTTCTACATAGCCTACCCCAAATAGGGAAAATCCACAGGACACAGGACAGTCGAGTATTTGAGGGGGTTGTAGATAGGCTGTTTGCAGTCGTAGGACCTAGGCTGCATTCTCTCGTGGGACGTAGGTCTGTTGAGGTTAGGACCAGTTCTAGATATGTTGGGTTTGTTAAAAGCATCAGAAAGTCCGGAAACCCAGTCTTACCACCCCCGAAAATGTTGGACTGCGCTGTGACGTTATCTGTTTAAAAAAATATGTAAACAGGTCTAAAATTTTTCTTTTTTTCCTTTTTATGAGTATATAGCGTGTGGAGAAGATTGGGGGAAAAGGGGGGGGGGGGGCATCGATTCAAAGCAAACTATTTACACAGTTAGGTAAAGTATGCTTTTTACGACTTGAAATTGCAATTTTATGCTAACCGCCTGTTTTTCTTCGTGTGTTCATGTGGTAGGGATCAAGCCGGTCGTCATTACCTTCCATTTCCAGAAACCCAGTTTAGACTAAATCAACATGGGGGCCCAATGGGACTGGGATAATCCGGTCCGATGCGAATTCAAACCCAATACTACCTACCACGCCTACAGCTGGCATGCTAGTAACTGTGCTGCCATGCCTGCCAGATTTCGTTACTGCCAAATTACTTTTGCTGATGTAAAGGTAGGGACGCCTACACACACAAAATATTGAAGATAGTAGTAATGGAAATTTTATGATGAATAATAAATATATAAAACAATATACTTGAAACATAGATGCTGAAACCTGGGAGCTCATTTACCTTATGGGACGCCCCCCCCCCTACCCCCCCCCCCCCCCCGAATAAAAGTTATTGTAGGGGTCCTCAAATGCGAAGATTCTAAACCAGAGTCATGTGATCAGAATAAAGTAACTTGCTTTCATCTAGTTTTGTTCTTTACAAATACAGCGGTAACTCGGTATACGTCCGTTATCCGTACCTGATCCTTGGACGTAAACCAAACAGGACGTATACCAAACCGCTTTTCCCATCATAAATTAGGGTAGAATGAATTATCAGTTTCTGTGCGGCAAAAACTGCTCTTGTTACTGGCATACTGATGGGGCTAAACAAATTAATTTAAACACTGTCTAGTACTAAAATTAGAGAAAAAAAATACATAAGAAAAATTCTTCTTCTTCTTCTTCAGCATTCCGAGCCATTGAGGTTCATTGCTGCAAATATCACCCGCCTCCATTCGTCTCTCTGGTTGGCCCTCCCTCTCGAGCCGGCTACACCAAGTGTCCGCAGGTCTATCTGGATATTATCTCTCCATCGTCTTCTTGGTCTCCCTCGTAGTCCCTGACCATTATCTCCCTAGTGCACATAGCTCCCACCTCTCTGTCATCTGAAACTCTCCCAATACGCCCCAATCAGCTCTCATGACGCCAGTGACCAGTGGTGATCCAAACAGACCATGAATTTCGTTGTTGCCTCTCACTCTCCATTCACTATTGTCTGCATCCCCGATGGGTCCAAATATTCGTCGTAAGACTGTTTTCGAAAACCTGTTATAAGGCCTCATCTCTTCCAGCTGCGCTCCAAGCCCCAGAGCCATTCAACACGACTGGTCTCGACATATTTTTATTTTTCAAACTGGAACTTAGTCACCTTATTCAAGCATTTACTTGAGTGGAATAAACCTGGAAGAGTGGGTGGCACCAATACCAGGGCGACCGTGCTTGACTGGCTTGTATGTGATTGAGAACTCACCCAGGTAGTGTCCAACCATCTCAGGCTTGATGTCCACCTGGTTGAAGGTTTTCCCATTGTAGACACCAACAATGGATCCAATCATCTCTGGAACAATGATCATGTCACGCAAATACGTCTTGACTACCTCTGGTTTCTCAAGAGGTCCAGCATTCTTTTTAGCTTTCCTCAACATCTTCATCAAAGCCAAAGGTCTGCGCTTCAAACCACGGTTTAGGCGACGTCGCTGACGGCAGTTGAACAAATCTGCAAGCTGATCCATAGACATATTCAAGAGCTGATCAAGATCAACACCCTTGTAAGCTCGACATAAGCAGTAAGAGCATGTATATGTAAATTAAAATTGACTTGACCTTGCCGATTGGATTGGATTGGCTTTTTACCCCACCAGGACATCACACAAGCGATAAACACCCGATGACACAAAGTGCCACCATGCGGATGAGGATCACCGTGGAGAGGTCCCAGAAACCGCGTTCAGACATTTGGCCATAATGATGACCTGCCTATATTGCGGCCCCTGGCAAAAGCCAGAGTGGAGCTTCAAATAACAAAAATATTTTTTTTTTTTTTTAAATCTGTTTATTGGTTCAAAACATCAGATACAAATTCTCTTTTCATAACAAAAGCAAAATCAATAAGGTGATGTGCGCAAAATGATGATGGTTTGTACCGTTTCTCACTGACATTTCACAGAAAATAGAGACAGGGGGAGGCAGAGAGGATCAGTGGGTTCGAGGAAAGCTGGGGCTCTTGGGTCTGTCAGCGGAAACGGTACATTTCGATGGTAATGTTTTGCAGGATTTAAGATATACATATATTTACAACAACAGAGTGAGTGGAAAGGGAGAATTAAAGAAAGAAGGGAAAAAAGGAGAAGAGAAAAGGGGGCACGAAAGCGTAAGCGGATAAGGGAAACAATGGATGAAATGGAAATATAAATTTTTTTGAGGGAGAAGCAGCGGGATATATTTACATGTGCCTTTCGGCTATTATTAAACATTTTAAACATAAAAAATATGTTTAAAACGATGATAATGTGAAACAACATTATTTTGAGTCATATCAAATATTTACAGTAGAAGCTAAGACGGGAGGGGAAACAACCCCCAAGTAGGCCTTACAGGGTAAGGGGAGATGGAAAGGAAAGCAAAAGGACACGGAGCACCACTCATGTCTGTACATTGCCTTTCCCGGCAATGTGTCAGTTAGCATAAAGTGGTAACTAGCATAACATGTCAGAAAGCAAGTGCATTTATATAGTAGTATTCACCATAGTTAAGCCATCTAGGCCTAACTATGAGTGCCAGGAGACAGATTATTAACGGGATATTCATTTCATTTATTAAGCAACCAATGCTTGACATGGACAGTTTTTACAGCCCATATACGTAAAATCACCGGCTGCGAGATGAAAGTGCCTGAGTAAAGGACTCCTCCGAGGTCCAAGGAATGGTGAAACTATCAGCCTTCACAAGGAAGAAAACTGGAGACAAAACACAGTTTAGGAGGACAAGGGAGATAGTCCAGGGAGAAAAGTGGGATGGGGGGGGGGGGGGTGGCGGCGCAAAATGTTTGCTTTCCTGGTGGTGGTCGGAGAATATGTTAGCTGTTCGAAACTGTGGCGTTCCAAAGTGGTCACCCATCTAAGTACTAGCCACCCGTGACCTTGCATGATTTCCGTGATTGCTGTTAACTAGTTGCTAATACCTGGTATATCGTCAGGCTAGAGTTTTCAAAAAGAAAAAGAAAGAAAGGGAAAGTGGGAGGAATGAAACGAGGGAAAAGAAAGACGTTAAACCTATTTACATTAGAAGATTTGAAGTCGCCTTGGCGAAGCGGCCAGACGCTCGCCGCGGATCGGAAGGTCGCAGGCTCGTTTTGCAGCGAAGCCGGACTCTTTCCAATGACCTTGGCTTCAAGGTCAAACACTTTAAAACGTGGATCGACAACGCTAAAGACATTTTTTACGCCTTCACGGCATGGCAATAGCCAGTGGCAACCAAACGTACACTGAATCGCGGATGATGGGTCCCCACGCCGCCTAATGGCGGAAGTGGTTTATAATGATGATGATGAGCATAAACTTAAAGAGGAAACAAGATTATGAACACTGCGAATTGAAGCATCCAAGTAGGGCACATTTCAAATATGTACAAGTTTAGAAAACTAATTTATAATAGACAAAATAATAAAAAATAACGTCCTAAGAAGGACGTAAGAAATAAAAAAGCTTTGCATCTGACCTTGCCGAGAAGAGACGCCTGCCTACTAGAGTGGTGGTCGGAAGGAAGAAGGAAAAATTTTTTTTGGGGGGGGGGAGGAGAGTCCTTTTCAAATAAACCTCTGGCTGAGGCACTCGACGGACGCCATGCCTGGATACCACACAGCCCCCTTTTGTTCAGGTTGTACCTGTCTGCAAGTTTTTTACATCCATCCATTTCGCAAACATTCGCTTTATTGATGAGAAAATAAACAATGGTAGCGGGCTGCGTCCTGACTCTGCTTGACAAGTGTTCCAAACAAAAGGTTGTATATAAAGCAGAATGTTTCATATCTGAAATGGACGCATACCAACTTGGACGTATACCAAAACTGACGTATATCAAAGCAGACGCATACCAAGATATCCCTATAAATGCATGATTTTTTAAAAAGTGAATTACACGTGTTTTGCTTTCTAGTTCGGGTGTTTTTACAGGTAGCGACACGACTGTGGTTTAGGAGTTAGATGGAAAAGTTGTTGGTCTTATAAATGAAGTTGTTAGTGTTCAATTCCCTACCTTCCTTAATTAATGTTTACAATTAGAACAGGTTTTCATGTGGACACAGCTTAGTTGTTTTATTATTTTATTGGAAATTTCTAAGAAAATACAGAAGTTTTAGGGAATGGGAAATGAAAAGAAATTTGACTGAAGAAAAAAATATAAGAGACAAACAAAAAAAATGTGACCATAATAACACACGCAGGAAAAAAAATTACACAAGTTAAATGTTGGCTGGGAAACAGTTGGAAAGATAGCATCAATAAGTGGACAAAGGTCAGTCTGGGAACGTATACAGCCAAGGTGAGACAGAGAGTGATGGTAATTCATCGTAGAGTAAAACAACCTTTTACATGCCTTCTGGCGTATTGAGCGTATACGACTAGACCTTTGTTTCATAGACCAATCGGCACAATATGGTGTCTTGAGGTGAGCAGCCACCCTAAACAATGGACGAGTCGGGACTCTGACTTCCCTCGCGCTCACTCAAATTTCAAACCTAAACCCGCCCAGAAGGGTATATAGTCCCTTGTATTGATATTTACTTTTATCTGGTAATATATTCATTTCTAGACCATCTAGTTGCTTTGATAAATCTTCAGTTTCAAACTTGCAACTGTAGGTTGACGATTTCTGGTAATTTATTTACAAATTCCTGTAAACCGGTTTACTCCTTAGGCAGGAATACAGGGGACTTCTTTCCTAGAGACGCTATGTTTGATTTAAAAAAAAAAAAAAAAAAACATTCTTTTGGCTGATCCCAAAGTGTCAAGACGTGTATACAGTCTATGTAGAAATTGGCGCAATCAAAGTTCCAGTACTATCTTGGAAGATTTCCTAAGCTTGGGTAAGTTGATTATAGTTTACGAGTACCATAGTTGATGTCTTTTAAAGTTGGCCACTGCTGCAGAGAGGGCAGAGTCAGCTGTGTGATCGCAGAGAGTTCGACCGTTCTTAATGTCTAGAGATCAGGATCCGAACATTAGACCTTTCCCTGTGCAGGCTAATTAGTTGGTACTCTACATAACCCACACCATTTGTAAAGATATTAAACCCTACAGTTAATTATTCTCTAACCAGTCAAACGAAGCTTTGTGCCTCTTAACAGAAATAGGGAATCTATGTCATCTTTAACCGGCAATCAGGGCTAGGCGCTCTGAGTCAAAAGTGTGTTTGACACAGATTCAGTGGGTGTGTAGTGAACGGCCTGTGGAGACGGAATATATATATATATAGGTACTAACTATAAACATTGTATGTCTGCGAGTGCAGATGTGAGGGTGGAGAGAGGATGATCTATGTGTGGTAGTGTATATCTGTCTCCACTATATATCTTGTTTTCTATCTGCTGCACTAGTTTACAGACAGATAAATGAAAGGAGACATTGTCTCCTGTTCTTGAGAGTTACACTCTGAGGAATGGAGAAGGATAGCAGAGGTAGGGTGAGCTGATGTGTGATTAAGGTTGATTACTAATTCTGAGTTCTTTCCTGACAGGATGATACCTCCTTAGAGATCAGGCAGACCAATTACAGTCCAACCACCACCAACCCATACCATACTGGGCACCAAGCATACCCAAAAGTCTTGCCCATTGTGCCACTACCTCAACATGGCAAGGGCTTGTTTGTGAGCTCCAGTACAAGTGGACAATTGCAGACATCTGTGTCATCAATCCAGAGAACGAGTCTTCAAGAGCTTTGTTGGGCTCTGAATCAGTTTTGTGTCCTGATCTGTGAGAGAGGCTTGTTGGATTCCTATGCAGTTCCTGTGTCCTCGATGGTGAGATAATCAACTTGTACCAGGTCAACTAGAGGCATAGATACCTGAGTCAAATACAGTCGAATCACCATGGACTGAGGGGAGCATTGACCTACGAACTAGGCTAAGTGATCACTTATTCATTATCACGCTCTCTTCCCACAGCACCTTGAGATTCCTAGGATGAACTCATGTACTCGCCTGGAACAATATCTGGCTGCTTCAATATCTGGGTTGTGTCATTGATTCCTGAACATTCTTGAGAATCTATTCATTATTATTTGTATATATTGTACTAATTACATGCAAAAATTTTCATGGCTGACTTGGGAGTCCCTATTTCACCATTCTAACTGTCTAGCTTTGATGTTTGTGTGAGTAATAAGTGTTATCTGTGTTAACATGGCTATGATAGTATACTATCATAACCTGGGGGCTTCCTTTTTATAGTAGTGGGGGTGTCCAGCCAAGTGTGCCTAGGAATATTATATATTTTGATATTTTGTAGTGCCAAAACTTGAGTTGCCGTACTCCTGAAATAAGTTAAGCGTAAATTGGCCACGGGGCTTCCCTTAGACCAATACAAGCCAACGACTCAACATAATTATTTCAGAGTGCTGTTGGTTCTTAAGGAGATATCCTTAAATCAGGCACGTGACAGGGGTGATATGTGACAGATGGGTGACGTGGTCAACATCACGCTGGTCGCTTTTACTTCCCAGGTATATACATGGTACCCACTTAAGGCTGGGTTGACGTGGGTACCAAGGTCATTTAAGAAAAAAAAAAGTACAGCTGCGTCAGGATCTGAACCCCTAACTGCGTCATGGAAAGTCCAAATGCCATTTGGTCTATAAAATATAGGTCTAGCCCTATATACCCAAAAACGTGTGAAAGGCGTGGAAAAGGGTCATTTACTTTTTTTTAAAATAAATTTTAAATATATGTATTAGAATCGCATGGAATGAGTGTTGTTCCCACATGAGTATTGAAGAAAAATAAATATGTAATCAAAATTCCTGAATAGTGTGAAAATACTTAAAAAGCCCCCCTATTCCCCCACCCACCACCCCCACCCCCACCATTCCCTTCCTCCCACGATTAGAAAGGTTCAATTTCTAATAAAGGACGATTTAATTAGAATGTTCAATCAAAATTTAAAAAATGAAAAGTCCTCTTGGTTTTCGGACACTAGTATGACAGTCACACAGTGGCAGAGACTGGCTGATTATTGCAAAAAGACAGCAGTAGGTGCTCTATAGGTAACTACTGTAGAGACGACATCAATTGTATTTCACATTATGGTTGTAAGCAACAAAAGAACACACATCACATCCGAGATTTGTAATCGCATGCGATGGCGACATATGACCCTCTCTCTCTCTCTCTCTCTCTCTCTCTCTCTCTCTCTCTCTCTCTCTCTCTCTCTCTCTCTCTCTCTCTCTCTCTCTCTTTTTTTTTTTCTCTTTCTCTCTCTCTCTCTAAAACACCTCTCTCTCTCTCTCTCTCTTTCTTTCTCTTTCTCTCTCTCTCTCTCTCTCTCTCTCTCTCTCTCTCTCTTGTTATTCGCCACCAGGACATCACACAAGCGATAAACGCCCAGTGACACAAAGTGCCACTATGCGGATGACCATCATCCGTAGAAAGGTCCCAGAAAACCCTTTGAGCCGTTAGTCTATATTTATGGCCTGGCTATATTTAGGGCTCTGGCAAAAGTCAGGGTGAGGCTTCCAGTAACGAAACAAAACATCCCACATGGGGACGACAAGTTGGAGCTGAAAACAAGCTACCTTTGCTTATAGGCATTAGATATAACGAAATTTGGCCCATATTGGAGGATATTATATTGCTTTGAAGGTGCAGGTGTGTGTGCACACCAGAACAACATATTCTGTAAAAAATATATATATATGGGTGTGAGCTTGTGCGCACATGCGGGTGCGTATGTGTGTCTATGTGTTTGTGTGCGCGTGTTTGTGTGTGCGCGTGTGAGTTGTAAAGGTTGTTTCTGTATTTGACTATCAGAAAATGGTTTTATTACAGCAAGCACCATCAGGGGACTTTATTGTGAGTAAATCATGAACAAAGTCTTTTACAGAGTTATGTACCTTAGTTTATGTAGCACTCACTGCAAAATAATACTGTATCTCTAAAGCGTCTTCTATCACCAAATAAGGAAATGGAAAACAAACTGATGGAGGAAACGCCGATCTATAAGAAAGAAACCTATCACGAAAATTGATAATAAAGACGTGTAGCGAAAATATTCTTCTTCGCGTTTACCGTCTCTAATCTCCAGCGAAAAGCTCTGGTTCATAGTCCACTTCTGGAGTGAGGTCCTGTTCCAGAACTTTTGCAGACAGATGCATCGACTTCAAAAAAAAAAAGCTTTCAATTATTTCACTCTTACGACATGCTTTAGGATAGGCAGTGGGTCTATTCTTGTTTTACTTAAAAAAGGGCCCTGGAAACCACATAGGAAATCGAACAGATTGAACAGTGTAGTACATAATAAATGAATACACTTGGGACTTTATGTGGCATGTAAACCGCATCAAAGGATAATAAAGAGGATAATGGTGATGGTGGTAGTGGTGGTGATGATGATGATGATGGTGGTGGTGATAACTTGTCCAACAAAAAAAGTATACTTTTACTTAAAGTTCTTTTTATAACTTTTTAATATTTTTCTCCTAATCATGTATATGCCACTTGGAACATATCACGTTCTTAGGTCCTTCGGAGTCAGCTTCGCCCTCTTACACACTAGATCGCTTTTGATTGTTGCGTGGTCAGGCTCGCAACCTTTGCTCAAGGTTACAGGGGTGTCCCGGTGTAATGTTTGTTCGAAAAGCTTTGTGCCGTGCCTTCTATTTACGTTTTCATTTCAAGAAAGAGAATGCGTCGCACGTGGGTTGCAGCATTCTTGAAGGGGCGTTAGTGTTAGGGCCAGTTCTGTATGTTTTTGGACAGAAAATAGTGCTGAGATCCTGGAATTTACTACAACACGGGATATTACCGGCCGGTGAAGAGAACGCAGATGAAAAGGCTCCGTTTTGTTCTGCCACAATTTTCCCATTAATCTAGCTGAACCCCCCCCCCCCCTTTTTCTGGTCATGTCGTGCCTGTCTGACTCGCTTCGATACATTAGGATATCATTTGCAAATGTCAAAGTTCGAACTGGTCCAGTGGGCTGAATTGTTGTCAGACTTGCTGTTTATATGTTAAGCAAGACACGTGACAATGGTGATCCCTGGGAAAGGCCTGGGCAAATGAGTATTGGATCTGATCTCCATATTCCCAAACAAAATACCACTTTTCTTTACAACAATGCTGTCCCCATCCAATTAGCTAACCAAGCGTTCACACCAAAGTCCATCACTCACTGCACAAGATATGTGAAGTCAACGCTGTTAAAAGCATCTTCAAGGTCTATCGCGACAGCAACTGTTTCTTGCTTTCGCTGAAATCCTTCATACGAATCCTATGCGAACGTTCCAGCATTGTCCCATGTTGCCTTTGATGGCCTATAGCTACCTATGGTGGCTGGTAGCACGCCCATTGTTTCTAAGTGTAACATCACTTTCTTCAGCACAATTTGTTCCAGCAGTTTGTCATACACATTTTGGAGAGCTATGATTCTATAACTGCTGAGCAAAGACATCATTTTACAAAATAAAGGAAAATTGTATGCAATCCTTCTTTGTCGATTGAGATAAGAAAGAGACTTATTAAAAGCTATATAAATCCTATCTAGATTTACGGAAGTGAATCATGGACATATGGTAGATCAGTGAAACATTTTTTGGAAGCTGTGGAGATGTGGTGATTAGAATATCCTGGAGGGTAATGATTGGTAATGAAAGGGTAATGATTGTGTCTTCAAGGAAACTGACTCTAGAAGAGAACTGATTGCCCTCATCAGAAAGGTGTAATTTTCAAACTTTGGTCATGTGATGAGAAGAAGAAAACTGAAGTACATCGTGAAAGAAGAAAAGTTGGATGGGAGCTGAGCCAGAGGGAACCCGAGAGAGAAAAAAATATGGACAGTTTAACATCATGGCATAGAAGATCATTTGTGTCAGAGATGATTGAAAGTACACTAGACAGAAGAAGGCTGTGGGTAGACATAACTGCCAACGCCACACGGCATGAAGTTTAAGAATAAGTATATATATATATATATATATATATAGCGTGTTGGCGTCTGTGGCTTAGGCTTTGCGAACCCGCTTCGTAATGCCAGGGTGTTGGCTTCGATCCCATCTGCAGTCCTTGCGCCTTCCGTTGGTTTCGACCGTGGTATCCAGAAGCAGACCGCTCAGAGGGCAATATCAAACTACTGGACGTAAATCTGCCTTGAAAAACTACAACAGCCTGAACGCTGGTGTTGGTTTTGCAGCGTCCCCTAAAGGATACGCAACTAACTAACTATATATATATATATAGCTCAGTTTCTCAATATATATATATAGCTCAGTTTCTCAATATATATATATATATATAGCTCAGTTTCTCAATATATATATATATAGCTCAGTTTCTCAATATATATATATATATATATATAGCTCAGTTTCTCAATATATATATATATATAGCTCAGTTTCTCAATATATATATATATATATAGCTCAGTTTCTCAATATATATATATAGCTCAGTTTCTCAATATATATATATATATAGCTCAGTTTCTCAATATATATATATATAGCTCAGTTTCTCAATATATATATATATATAGCTCAGTTTCTCAATATATATATATATATATATATATATATATATATATATAGCTAGCTCAGTTTCTCTCTCTCTCTCTCTCTCTCTATTATAATATATATATATATATATATATATATATATATATAGCTCAGTTTCTCAATATATATATATATATATGTATATATGTAAATATATATATATATTATATATATATATATATATATATATATATATATATATATATATATATATATACATATATCAGCATATTTGACCATATGGGAGATTTGTGCAACATGTGCAGCTGTACAGAGCGACAAGTTGATTTTTTGGGTAGCTAAATTCTAAGACAAAATTAGTTTAAAATGTCAGTATCTTTATTGTTTTTGTCATTATGAAAGCTTCATCTTGTATTGCACATCCGTGCTTCACTAGAACCCCGACTGGCAAATTTGTTTTATCTGTGTATTCAGATAGGTTTAAATACTGCAACACAGTTTGAAACTGAAGTCAATGATTCGTGGTGACCTGTAAACTAAAAGAGATGGTAAGTAAAGTAAAGCTAAGCGAAAGGTGGGGTAAAATGTATGACTGCACTGTGGAAGCCATAATTCGTCTCTCTCTCTCTCTCTCTCTCTCTCTCTCTCTCTCTCTCTCTCTCTCTCTCTCTCCTCTCTCTCTCTCTCTCTCTCTCTCTCACACACACACACATATATATATCTCATATATATATATATATATATATATATATATATATATATATATATATATCGACATATGCATTATTTGTTTACTCAAATAGCAAATCCTAATGGCCAGATCATGTAACTCGCCGCTGTGCATGTTGAAACAAAGCCACGCAACCTTGAAAGTTGGTCTATGAATGGCAAATCCAAATCTGTGTATATATTCCTGTTCTTTGAGTGCGTGTGTGTCTCCATGTTCAAGTGCGAACTAATGTCACCATTTCTGCTGTTAATATAATTGTCTTTGTGTGCTCCAAGGCTGTAAGTGTTTGAGATTGCTGGACCTGGCGGTCTTTGTTAGACGTTCAATGGAAAGCTGCGAGACGAGAAACTTGCCTGATTCCGACACCGTTTTCGTTTTATAGCGGCACCTGCCTGTGTAATGACCACCTTACAAAATTGCGCGTGTTTTGTTGCCAAGCGGATACGAGTGGGAGAAATGAGCGCGGCGTAAATAGCTAAAAGAATAAACATCGAGGGAAATAAAACTGCATATATATGTATATAATCCTAGTCAACGAATTGTGACTTGAAGCAAATGCTAAAATCGCGCTCTTTGTTTCAGCAAATTGATTTCCAATTTCGTTCCCAGAGTTAATGGTACACTGTCACAATTTGTTTTTAGAAAACTGTGATTTAGTATTATGAAAGCTAACAGCATCTTTCCCGTAGCCACTTGGGATGTGAGTCATATGCTTTTACTCAGTCATTGAAGAGGGTAAAAAATCAGAGAAATATTAATAAAATATATCACAGACCAAGAAGAAGCAAAACATAGGATTGTACATGATCTGAGTTTCGGGGAAACAAATGGCTCATAGACAACATCCCTTGGCCAAGGTAAAAGTCATGGTGGCTGACAGAGAAGGGGGACAGAGAGTACATATTTGCGAAACACAGAGTAGATGCAGCTCTCCACGAGTGTGGATACAGGACAAGGAAGACGCGTTCGCTATGAAAGCGCGCAGGGCTGGGGAAAGAGACTTTCATGTGTGCCTAATGAGAGCGACGTTCTGTAAAGGACCTGCTGACTGATGATGATGAATTGCAGGAAACAAAATTGCAGCGTAATGGTTGGTCTGTTTGTTTACCAAAACAGTGGTAGAGGATCAAACTTCAGCAGTAAACTCGGTCTTTTCTTGATGGGTAATATGTAAACACATTTAATTAAGTCTCACTACGTGAACAAATTGAAAGTCATATTGAAAAATGAGGGAATAAAGAAGTTCAGAACATTAGAGTTCACAAATTGTTTTTTTAGATTAGCTAGAGAATGTTGAGAAAAGTAGGGGGCGATGAGAAAAACATAAATAATGGATTGCGTAACAAAAGATCAAAGAGAAATACTGAAAAACTACGCCAATCAAACAATCTGAGAAATGTTAGCTGAGAAATGACAAAAACAATTAAAGAAATGGATGACAGGCAATCTTAGAACTGAAGAGCAACCCACCATCACCTGCCCCCCCCCCCCCCCCCCCCCCCCCCCCCCCCCCAATAAAAAAGTGGACAAAACAGAAGAAAAGGGAAACAATTTGAAAGAGATAACAGCATGAAGAAAAATAAAGCTCAACTTAAAAAGATGACACAAACATTGCAAAATACTGAACTGAATTTCACAAAGAAAAAAAAAAGAAAACGTGCACAGCTGAAAAAAAAAATTTGACACATGGTATTGGAGGTCAAAAACAGAAACAGTATAAACGGAAGAAGATGCTTTTATAGCTAGATGTGGCTTTTTACTGCACACCATTATGAATATAAAGACCAGTCTCTAAATGGTCAACGGATTTCATCAATCCGGTATGAACGGCGAACTGTCTTTCGCCGAGGCTCTGAAGCTCTGAACCATTTTGTATCAGACCTGGCCTTCCACAGGGCTCCGCCATTTCCTCAGTGCTTTTTAATGTAGATACAAGCAGGATAGCGGCAATAGAGACAGTAGATATAGGCAGAACAGCGACTGTTGATGACGATGTCTTAGTCTACACACAGTTGAGAAATATAATAGAAATATCGACAACTGCAGTTCGTGGTTGATAAGTAGTCGAGTGTTGAAAGAATACAATCTCGGTCATCAACTCAGAAAAGGCGGCAGTATTGTGATGTTTGTTTAATATAATAGAATTGTTATTCTTGAGTTGCCGGACAACACAATAAATGGCAGTGACATAAACAAGAGATAAGTCACTAAAATATGTAGAAATGACTTTTGATTGGAGTCTGTCTTTCAAATACCATATGGAATAGGTAGTTTTAAAGATACGAAAGGACTCACTGCTTTAAAGGTGATGGTATCAGCGGACACGGAACAATTTTCTATACACTCTACAACAACTGACTATTCCGGTAATGAAGTATAGTTTAGAATTGCTAACATTATCTCGTATCAAAACAAAAAATTTGGAACGCACACAAAACTAAGCCATGCAAGCAATTTTGGGGTGAACTCGAGACTTGCCAAGTGTGTGCATGCGGCACATACTTACACTACCATCTGAATATAAGAGAACCAAGGCTTTACAGGCAAAAATGTACTTTAAATTCTCAACGAATAGGCAACACCTTCTGCGTTGGGCCTTAACGGATAGCAAGGGACAAAGGCTGAAAAGGGGTGGCTCTTAAATGGCCAGGGCAGAAGTTACTATCAGAACTGTTTGTGTTACTGAGAAGTTAGCGAAGAGTAAAGAATGAGTTACAGTGCCGCCCAGCAAAACTTGTTGCACAGAGTCACAGTTAACTTATTATTATTATGGTTTATACAACGGATCAGCATCATGGCACAAGGGTAGTAAACCCACGAGTGCTCCATTCTACTTCTAAATCAAGCCAGAGTCCAAAGAATCTCAGCACAATAACGAACTCCGTAGCACCAGAGGGGATCCGCAAATACTTTGGGTATATTTTCAACTCTAAATTTTCCCAGGCAGCGCCGTTAGGCTACTCTTTTCGATTTCCAACTGCCATGGGAATTTTTAACGGGCCTCAATGTGAGGAGGGCGGGGGGCTGGGGTGGAAATAATAGACCACACTGGCCCCTGACATGAATGTCGTAATAGTCGGCTGACCTAATTAGAGCTGCGTTTGTTTTTTCGAAGACGGAGTGCATCTCAGAGGTAAGGAACCAACAGACTGCACAGAAATAAGCCACCTGTGTCAAACGGATGTATACGCAAACCTCAGCTTCTGGAACAAGACTAAAAAGTCAAGAAGTAGATGAACAACAAGAATTATCCAACGGAGTTTACAGCCGGTGAACGCGACGAACAAGAAGTTTGTGCGGAACGACAACAAAAAATAATAATAATATTTTGGGAATAATATGCAATTTATAAATAAATACTTCAAGAGAGAGCTTCTCTTCATGGTTTGGTTGTGTGTGTGTGGGGGGGGGGGGGGGGAGGTGTCAACCTACCTTTAAACATTCTGAAAAAAGTGAGAAAAAAAAAGGGGGGGGGGGGGCGGCGGAGACACAGCCTCCCTCTAAACATTCTTTGAAAAAGGGAGGGGTGGAAAAGGGGAAAAGGAGGGAGGGAGGGGGGGGGGTGCACATAGGATTCTGGCTCCCCTGATACCTAAACAAAAAATCATTCACAATTTTCAAATCTGGTCTTGGATTTTCCGCTTGGCCGATGTTGCTCTCTGTTGAGGAGACTCAGGTTTCCGCTCTTTTCTCTCACAGTTCCATCGCCCTAGCCTCACATAATCATTATTCTCCTAACAGGAAATATCACATTTGACAAGATCCCTGCAGGCTTTCTGTGAGCAGCCCTTGTATCAGGGACATCGGAAACACATCAAACTAAGGAAGAGAGAAATTGGAAGAGAGAGAGAGAGAGAGTGAGTGTGTGTGTGAGAGAGAGAGAGAGAGGGAGAGGGAGGAGAGAAAGGCTTCACCTTTGATAATATAGCCTGTTTCCAAATATAAATCATTCTAGCCAGCTAAAAAAAAAGGACACACAGGGCTACAAACTGGTATGTTCGGTTACGATAGGCAAGATGAAAAGACGGATAAGTGAAAATTACATGAACGGGATAATGTGAACGAAAGACTAAGTGTAGAAGAGTATGTGTATGTGTGTGTTTGTGTGTGTGTGTGTGTGTGTGTGTGTGTGACTGAGTAAATGAGTGAACATGTGTATGTTGTTGGGGGGGGGGGGTGTTCTGAACACCGGGGGAAGGGGTTCTGACCCCGGTGGGGGGGGGGGGTGGGGGGGGGGGGGGTGGGTGAGGGGGGTCTGCTCGGGGAATAAAGGTTCTGACCCGGGGGGGGGGGGGTGGTTCTGACCCGGGAGGGGGTGGTTCTGACCCGGGGGAAGGGTTCTGACCCGGGGGGGGGGAGGGGGTTCTGACCCGGGGGGTGGAGGTTTCTGACCCGGGGGGAGGGTTCTGACCCCGGGGAGGAGGGGTGTGCTCGGATTTGAGAGTGGTAGCTTCGGTAGAGTAGAGAAATGGGGAATTCATGGGTGAGAAATACTAATAATTATGTGGGGGTTTTTAAGGAGGGTAATTTCGTGGTAAATTCTACAGCCATATGGCCCTAAATTCTTAGGTCTAAGGACACCTCAACCACCACCCCCCCCCCCCACAACAACCATCCATTTTCCTCCCATCCTACACATCCCAGTCCTACAGAATGCAATCCCAGGGAGGACAAACTTAAAATGCGCAGCTGCATTTCTTTTCTGTATACAATTCAGAGCGTTCCTGGTAAGTATTACAGGTTTCCTACAATTCTGTAGTCTATTATTATTTTTCTCTTATGTTTATGTGTTTACATCTGGATCAGGAAAGAACAGGCGGGGCTTGCTAGTCACACTCGCCATTGCCATGGCATGTGCAGGGATCTACCAGTCATCAGTAGAAGATATCCTCGTCGACAAGTGTTTCGGCCCACGATTCTCCTAGACACTTTCGGAGGTGGGCCCACCTGAGTTCATGAAGCTCAGGGCTGGTACCCTGCTGCACGAGATTACCGGATGGTGTTTTTCTTTCGGATAGGGACAAGACGACTTGGTGGTTTCGCAGAAGGTACTGTGAGATAAGAAGTCGTTGCGGCAGCCTAATTAGAACAGTCAGCATGCCTGGACGACCGAGCGACAAGCTTACGTTTGGTTTACCAGACACATGTTGGACTTTTGTTAGCAGATGGCAGAGGAACACTGGCAGACAATTCGGACACGATGGACTTTCAAAGGGTGATAAACCCTTTTCCACTAGAAACTCGGACCAGCTCACTGAGGCCCGTCCCCTACGTTGTTGCGTTGCGTCCAAAGCCAGCTCGAGGCCCTTTCGGCTGCCTCGCCCAGTTTTTTAAGTGTTCGTTTCCGTTCATTACCGCGCAATCCTAGTTCTTTAACCACATTGTACAATGAAGTGGAGACGAGACCTGGCGCTCCCACTTCGACGGCAAAGACACGTACCGTGTACGCCTCGTCTCTCCTCAGACCGGCTGCTAAGTCACAATATTTCTCGAGCTTATATACGTGACTCTCGTCCATACGCGACTCATACGGGACAATAAGCTCAATCAGGATGAGCTGCCGTTTCTCCGCAGAGTGGAGAACTATGTCAGGTCGCAGGCCGGTCTTCCGGATTAACTCGGGGTACCTTTCATGGCCTGGCAGATCAACCGCCAGTAACCAGTCCCTCGCAGAATCTAGCACAGATGGAGCGAATGCGTTTCGGTTGACCTTACCTTTTTGAATCTGCCCAGCCTTGAGGAAAGGAATAGGGACGATGGTAGAACTGGCTCTAGCATTAGCCCTCATTCTAGCCTGGACAACAACGGATGCTAACTCTTTTAGCACCTTGTTGTGTCACCAGGTATATCGGCCTTGACCTAGGGCTTTCCTGCACGCGGACAGGACGTGCTCAAGAGTCTGCTTCGCTTCGCACAACGGGCAAGTCGGATCGTTAGTCGCAGACCACTTAACCATGTTAACACCGGACGGTAATACATCGTACGCCGAACGAACGATAAAGCTCAGTCGCAGCGGGGTCATTCGCCAGATCTCACCCCATGTGAGTATTCTTGGCAATGCGCTCTCCAGGCTGACCCAATGGCCCTGCTGCGACTGCTGGGCTGCTTTATAGAAACGAACCTCGTTTTCGTTGTCCCTCACCGTTTGTATTACCATGTCTCGGCGTTCTTTGGCTGAGGCCTTTGGCTACCAATTGACCTTCCCGTGCCCTAGTCCTCGGCGGTCGGTTTGAGTGTAACCCATTATCTCCTTCCATTTTAGTGCGTTCTGCGCAGATTCAATCGCATCGAGGACCCTTCTCTTCTGGCCAGTCTTTAGAGCGGGCTGGACAGCGATGACATTTGGGTCTGAAGACTCGCGCAAGAGCATGGCGAGTCTTACCTTGCCGACTGTAAACTCTTCTGTTATCGATTTGAACGGAAGTACCAGCTTAGCCTGCTTGCAATACAGAGCCACGTCGGTCAGACAAGACGGTGCACCAATCCACATTCTTAAGGCTGTGTTGATTTTCCTCTCCATGGTTTCCACTGCAGTCATCGTCACCTCGTAGACTAACAGTGGCCAGAGGAGCTTCGAAATCAACATGAATTGGAGACACCATACCTTGAACTTAACGACCAGCCTGCAACGCTCGATCGCGAGCAGGCCTGTAGCCAGTGACTCGTGTATTCGCCGGACCTCTGCTCTATCAGATAACTTTGAATCGTAAACGCGACCAAGGCTCTTCACCGGTTCCTCCAGAACCGTAGGGATCTTGTTCCTTGCCACCGTAAACAAGGTTGCCGACACCTTGCCCTTAAGGATAGACAGACTCCTCGACTTCTGCGGTTTGAACTGCATACCGCTCCATTGGACCACCGCGTCCAAACTTTTCAGGATCGTGCGGGCAGACTCCTCGCTGCCCGTTATAATAGTCGTGTCATCCATAAATGTGCGTACTGGCGGCATCCAGTGATCCCCTATTTAAAGGCCCTGTCCGTAGCCGGCCGCCCCGTCTAACGTGATCTGCATGGCCATGACAGCCCATAGCTATCCCAATCTGCAGCTCAGTCCATCTCGTAGTAAACGTCGAGGTAGAGAAGCGCAAAGCGAAAATATTGCTCGATCATATCATTGACCTGTGCCGGTACGTGGAACATGCGAAGGGCTCGCCACAGTAGCCTATGGGGAACTGCCCCGTAGGCGTTGGTTAAGTCCAACCAAATCACGTGCAATTGAGTTCTCTCATGCTTGGCTCTCTGAATAGCCTCCCAAATCATGGTTGCGTGTTCAAGGCACCCAGAAACGCCCGGAATACCACCCTCCTGAACACTCGTATCTATGTACTTGTTAGCCATCAGATACTGTGTGCGCCGGCGAGCCATGACCGAGAAGAATATCTTACCCTCGACATTCAACAGCGAGATGGGCCTGAATTGGGAAAGACTCTTCGAGTCCTGCTCTTTGGGAATGTAGACCCCATTCGCCTTTTTGCCATTCTGGACATATGTGTTTGCGGATCCACGCTTGTATCAACAAGACGCGAAGCATTTTTATTTTTTTTGAATTTAGGATTTTCGGGCAACGCTTGTAAAGAACGTACGGAAACACCATTCGGACCTGGGGGCAAGACTAGCCGCTGGCCTTTTTGACAAACTTCCTCAACCTCAGACCAAAGGGGATTTTTCTTTTTCTTCTTGGTATCATTTTAAAGGGTTTACTTCGGCAACTCAGGCTGCTTGAGGCCGCTAAGGATCTTGGATTGTCATCGAGTTAGGCTCTCCTCCTCTTTTTGTCAGAGTGCATCTTGCGTAGATGTAACTCAAGCTCTTCCTGACTGACAACCAGAGTCCCAGGACTTTCGGTTTCGTTGCTCGAATAGACCTCGGGCAAACTGATACGGGTCCCTAAAGAATTTATCTCGCTCCCTTTGTGGTTCTTCGTCTGTTGGCACAGAAACGCTCAGCGCGACAGAGGCACTGTGTTCTGTTCTTTAAATGCAACATCCAGACTTCGTAAGCCTAAGCCCCTCCCGTTCGCTGCCTGTAGCGGCTTTTGGACAGTTTTTTCTGAGGGCATTCTTGTCTGCCCGACACTTCAGAATGTCCCTCTGACTATTTTGACTCTGCTAGTATTCCTGCTTGGCACCCGGCTGTGCCTTCTGCACTGTCCCGAACTCGCGGGAGCAGTGCTCATATATAACATCACCAAATTGTGTAAGCTTGTCGCCTAACGACTTCTTGTTAAAAAATCATGTTTGAGTATCTCACACAATGAAGCCTCCAACTTACACCAACAACCGGACCTTATCGCTCGCAGGTGGAAACCCTGATCCTGGAATGCACTTCCTCAGAAAATCATCAAATTTGCTCCTCCGCCGCAGTCGACGTCATGGGGCCTCTCCAGGGCGAGTGGGGGTTCACCCTGCCTGTCGTTCCCTGACGACTTCAGAAACTCCCCGAGGATAGTTAGTAGGGTTTGCGACGGCGTTTAACTGCGTGGAAGCACCCCTCCACACCCGTCCGCATTTTATATCTTCCGGCATGTGCGTTCTCCAGTTCCACCATGCAACCCCGTGAAGCTCTTTCCCACATGTACGAGCCAGCCCGGACGTTGGGCGAGTATCTGAGTCCGGGAAAGTAGGCCGGGGGCTAGTATGGTCGTCAGACACCGAGAGTATCAAATTTGATTGGTGGTTTTTGGCGCCTAAGTCACTCCTTCCTATCTTTCTCCCACTTCTCTCCGCTCTCCTCACCCTGCCCCCCCCTCCTCCTTTCTCCCCCTCCCCCTTCCCCCCCCTAATTCCTTCCTTTTGGGAGGGCCCCTGGGGCATATTCCTTTTATGGTTAACGCAGTCGGAGGTATTATACTGTGTTAGGGGTGATCAACCTGGTCCACATCGTCGACACCTGTCTCCAGATGTCAGTTTATATTCCCCGTGTTAATTTCATCCCCCCCCGCGATACCGGGGGGGGGGGGGGGGGGGTGGGGGGGCAGTCTTTCCATTGGTGTCACAAGGTCTTTACCGAGAGTCACCATTCTTTCATGGTTGTCTTGTGGGCTAGCCACGTACAATATGAATAAACTCACAGGGAGCAAGTACAGCAGAGTCAAGAGAGAACAGGCGGGTCTTGCTAGTCACACTCGCCATTGCCATGGGATGTGAGTCTCATGCCTCCTCATAGCGCATTATAACACTATCGTTTGGAAAGACGGAAAGGTGCCAGTCATGTGTTTACATAATATTTAAATACTGTAGTGTAGTCATTTCAGTCAGCTCTTGTGCGTGTGTGTGTGTGGTGTAGTGTGTGTGTGTGTGTGGCGTGTATGTGGTGTGTGTGGTGTGTGTGTGTGTGTGTGATGTGAATGTGAGTGTGCGTGTCTCTATTTGCGTTGTTTTGTCAATGAAGGCGTTTTGCAGTCCATTTTTTTTTTTAGTTGATTTCTTCTTTTTTGTTTGTGTTCAGGCTTGTATAGCTTTATTATATTCACCTTGTTTCCATACATGCTATCACCTTATGCAACTTATTGTATAATCTCTGTAACTGTATCACTGAGTTAGTTTATTTTCAATGTTACCCTTCTTTTAGTGTATATGATTGTATAACTATTTCCCCCGTCTCCATCTATATGCGTGTTATAATTGCCACTGTAGAGCATCTGCTGTTCCTTTCTATGACGCCCTCGTCTTCCACATTTCGTCTGTTCAGGTCCTATTCCATTCATTCGCAGCTTCAGTCTGTTTGCAACCCGGTGACCTTAGCTATTCTTCTTCGTTGCCTTGACCTGCCATAAACTCCAGGGCAAAGTTCTAGCTGCTCGCCCACTTCTGGTCTTTGGGGTCTTGTTCCGAATTTGCATTTTGCGTGCACATCCTTTTAGAACGCCTTCTTGTATCGACGTTAATTTCCACTGCTCCAAAAACGCCAATTTCGAAGAAAACACTATTGGTGCTTTTTTGACATCTTTTTGGGGGGGGGTGAGGAAAAAGGGCCTTACCCCCCTCCCCCCAAAAAAAGGGGCCCAAAAACCCCACTGGAAAGGGGTCATTTATTTTTGAATCGCGCTTTGTAAAGCAAAGTGCCCTGTTTGATCCCCCTGCAGACGATTTGAAC
>CAJHNH020000759.1:0-160000 GCA_905116865.2 Candidula unifasciata
TAAAGCGCGGAATTTTTTTGATGTTTTTTGATCGTTAATTCTTTTTCCCTATAAAAAAAAATAAACAGAATTGAATACAGGTGTGGAGGTGTTTAAAAAAATCATTTCTATGTACAGGATGCGTGGTGATATTTGTAGCTATCCCTTTCAGTGAAAACCCCTAACCGCAGAAGTTTTTTGTGGAGGACCACCGAGAGTAAATGCCTGGGCACACTAAATTTTTTAATTTTGAAAAGTCTCTTATCATTTAATAAAGTTACTGTAAGTATGCTGTTTGTTTGTTTTTGATTCGTCTCTGTTTACAATACTGAAAAAAAGGCACAACACAAAATTTTTTTAATTAGAAAACATAGCATAATTAAAAGGGGAATATTTTTAACAATGAAACAACTTCCAACAATTTACTGGGTTTTACATATTTTTAAGTTGGGCGCATTCGGGTGCACACTAAAAACTGTTCCGACGAGACTGATTTTCTCCCACACCGGGACATCACACAAGCATAAAACCGTGAACAGAGTACCACCTTGGGGATGAGACCCCTTTGGAGAGGCCCCAGAAAGGGTTCAGAAAATTTGGCCTTTTTTTATGGCCCCCCTATTTTGCCCCCCTGGAAAAAGCCGGGTGAGGCTTCAATAAAAAAAAAAATTTCGTCTAAAAGGACGAAACTGAATAGATGAAAAAATTTTCCGTATACACTGGTTATACATCGCTTTTTCCTTTTATGGGTTCCCTACTTCCACCAAATTTTTCTTACAATTTTACACAGTTTTTTTCATCCAATCTCGTGTCTTCTGTCAGTATTTATTCAAAAATGATCTTTAAAAATTTCCCCTTTTTCCAGTGGGTTTTCCGAACGGCTTGTAATTCCTAAGTCCGGGTTCTTTCCAACTGCGGGCCCTTGCCCCCCTGCGTTAGTTTTTACAGTGGGATGGGGAAGGGATCATCAAAAAGGCAATGGGAAAAAAATAAACCCCAAAAAGCCCCCAAAAAAGCTGGGTTGGGTTTTGCACGTCTGTAAAGGTACACAACTAAAGTTAGTCAGCTGAGTTCGTGTTGACAGTTCTGATGGGGAGGGCCAGGAGCGGTGTAGGGCCCCCTAACGCAAGCAACGGAGCAAAAAAGACTCGCTGCAAAAGTATGGACACAATCTGAGACGATAAATTACCCTTCTTTGGTGGAATTTGGGAACAAGGGTTCCCAATGACTTGCGCTGTTCAAGCTCCCCAGTCAGCAAATGGACAAATTTAGCGCCCCCTTCCAGGGCTAACTACAAGATGCTATAAGTTTTAAAAGAAAAAACAACGTGTGCGCAGGGATTACACCAAAACTTTTTCGTTCCAACAATGGTCGGATCTCCTTTTTAAAAATCTGCCAGATTTTAACTTTTCAGCCGGGCCCTAGGAGTTCCACGGTTCCCAAAATTTTTTGGTATTTCAATTAGTTCCCCCATCTCGGGGAATCCGAGAGTTTCCGGGGAAAGTCGTATTTTGGGGAAAGAGGGGGGGGGGTGTGGTGGGTTTTTCGGTTTAAATTAATCGGTGCCATTAACACGGGAACACCCCTATAATATTAAATGGGGAAACTAAAAAAAAGCCCCCTTTTTTTTAAGTCGAAACCAACTTTGTTTAGAGGAAAAATGCCACGACGAAAAAATTAAAAAAAAAGTTTTTTTTTTTTTAAGAAGTAAAAAAAATCAAATTTTTTTTTCAGTATAAATAAATACCTGTTAATTTTACAAAACTTTAAATTTCAACAAAGGAATTTGTAACTTTTTAACACGCTTAAAAATTTGGGTTTGACTTTTCAATAATGCATCCTCATTCTTTTCTAACCCTTTAAGCTAATTCTTATTTGGTTTCCAAATTTAAAGAAGCTTTAAAAATTAGTACGCAGAGATATGGAGCAAAAAAAAAAGGAAGGTTAAACTCAAAAGAAACGATGGGACATTTTGGATATGACTGACATATATAGCACACCCCTGGTTTTCATCGTAGGTTGCGTGCTCTGGCTTGTTTAAAAAGAAACCCAAAAAATGATCCACATTAGCCCGGGGTGTGGTGAAAACAGAAACAGAAAACGGGTTTTTTACCAGCGTAGTTTGGAGAATTTTCGTGGGTAATTTTATCCTTTCAGCGGGGAAAAGCAGAAATTTAGTAATTACAAAAACCCCGGGGACGCCCCAAAAGTGCATTTAAAAATTTAAAGGGGGAAAAACCCTCAAGCAAGTTGATTTGTTAAAAATCCCTTGGGTCCCTTTTTAACGGGCAGATGGAAGAGAAAAAAAGGGAAGTTAAATGGGTATAACTCAATAAAAGGGCACACTTTTTTAAAATAAAGAATTTTTTAGCAGTATTTTTGTCAGTTAAGAGGGAAAAAGAAAATTTCCTAAAATTTTTAAAAACCCTTTCTTGAATACGGAAGTGAAGCGGGACAATCGGAAAACCCCCCCCCCCCGAAAACTTATTTAAAAAGGCCCCGGAAAATGTAGTTTTATAGAAGAATGACGAGACTACTTAGACAGAAAAAAAAGAAATAAAGGAGGTTTGAAAAAAAAACTGACTAAAAAGAAAAACAGAGATTGTCCACATCAGAAAGAGACGTCTACATTTTTTTGGGGTTCAGGTGATGAGAAGGAGAAAACAGGAGTACATGTGAAGAAAAAATTTATCGAGTGGAGGAGAGGAGAGGAGACCTAGAAAAAAAGGAGCTGGATAGTTTGCCCATCCTGGCAAGAAGATCGATGTTTGAGATTTGTTTGAAAGTAACGAAAAGGGAAGGGTTTGTGGTTTTGGGGAACGGGGACGGGGGGTTAAATGTTTATGTTGTGAGTAGGGATCTTTTTTAAAACCCCCATTCTCTCCACAAATTTTACACCGAACAAAAAACCTGACCCTATTTTGCTCCAGACAAAGCCCGGGATATCCAAAAAAACACCCAATTTTGGCTCGTTAAGTACATTAACATTAGCTGAACTTGGTACCACAAAAAAGGAAAGGGAATTTTGATGTTATCATTTTAAAGGGAATTTATTGGGACAGGGCAAGTGACCTCCGTCACCCCCTTTTCCCCGGGTTATTATTAAAATAAAAAAATTTATTATTATTTTTTTGAGCCCCCCCCAAAAAAGACTTCATCTACCCTTTTAAAAAAAAACGGTAAGTTTAAATACATTTTGGAAATTTTAAAAAAACGATTTGTATAAAACTTGACATACAGTTTTTTCTAACAACATTTAATTGACAACCCGTTTGTTGTTTTTTACACAAACAGTGACAGAAAAGTTTGATAGAAATTTGGGTTTTTTCCCGCCCCCCGAAACAGCACCGGGGATTAGAGTGGTGTGATGAAGGTTGAAAAAGTATAAAAAATTTTATAAAACATAACTCAAGTTAATAAAAACCCTGAGCCGTGAGCATTTCAACCTTTCCCCCTTTTCCAGCTTCCCCCTGTTTGTTTCCCCTTCTCGCCCCCCCCTCTTTCTCCCCCTTTTCCCCAGCGGCCGATCAAACACAAGGGAGGCAAATTATGGACTGATCGTCCAGGGCGCTGGGAAACCCTTTTCCAGCAAATGCCGAACACGACTAAACCCGGGGGAAAAAATATTTTTTAAGGGGTTTTAAGGGTTGAGTCTGTGGCCTGCTGGCGGCACTTTTCAGGTAAATCTACGATCCCCGCAGTAAAAGGGAAATTAATTTTTGTCCAAATTAAATCCCCCCTTTTCCCTTTATTTTTTTCCCCCAAAACCTCAAGATGAGGGCCCTTTAAGAAACCGCCCCTGGGGAACTATCAGATCACTTGGCAAAACAGTGCCCGGGCACTCACAGTGAAAGGGCCCTACAGTACGCCCTTGACCAAGATAAAACATTCCTAATTGCCAAACCCCTTTTTCTTTTCTAGTCTTACACGGGAAGTGTAAAAACCAAAACCCTTCTCGGCTCCCCCATGCTAGCGTTTACTAAATTTCCCCCGGGTTCAAAAGGGCCCCACTGGGGCTGTGTTAGGAGAAAACTTTAGACACGGCTTGAGATAAAAAACCTCACCCCTAGTCTCATCCAAAATGTTTCAAAGCGTCTGGTCAGGAGTTTAACATTTATAAACATGGGCTTGTAAAAGGGGAAATCTTAGCCCGGTTTTTAATTGTGTAACTTTACCAAAGACTGAGTCGCTTTGTCTGGGACTAAGGACTGGAAACAAAAAAAATTCCGTGCGGTTTTAAAAAGAAATTTATTGGGGAAAAAAAAGCGAAGGGGTAAATATAATTCTGTTTTCTTTAGAACCAGAAAAAACTTTTAAAAAAGTACAAACTTCTGGAATCACTGAGATCGTCTCGTAAAAACAGGCCCTCCCGTTATTTGGGTTTCCGCAGCCACTAAGCCCAATTTTTTAAGATACTCAGTGATCCCAAAGTTAGAAAAACCCTGTCATCTCCAGTATTTTTCCGTTTTCCTTGGGAAATTTGTGATGCCCTGCATCGATATACAGTCCCCCAATTGCCCTCTTTCCCAAGCAAAAGTCCTTAGCTAGTAATAGGGGGGGGATTCTGAGCAGCCGCCCCGTAATACCCCTTTTTATCTGGGGGTTTCTTTCCCCAGGAAAAGAAATAATCTCCGTTTCAAAAGGGGATTCCCGAATCTTTGGGACTGACAGCCCCTTTTAAATTTTTCCTCGCTCCCCACGCCTATGAGATGGGGAGGGCCTGAAGTGCTCCCCCCCCAAAAGGGATGAGTTGTAGGTCAGGTGGGATTTTCTTTTCTACATCAAACGATCCTAAAAAAAAACGTCACTAATCCCCTTTTAAAAATTGAGGGTTTAAAAGTCATCATCATGACAGCATGCCGTGAGTGAAACCCTGACCCTGCCGTTTTCTAAAGGGGAGTGCCCAATGGTTTCCTCCCGGGAACCCTTTCCCCTTTTAAAAAAGTTGCCGGGTGGAATTCTCTTTCATTAAGATCAGTCCAGAATCAGAGAAACAAAATAAAAGCAGGGGGTACGGGTCAAATCTTAGGAAACTCGGGGTTTTGCAGACAGTAAAGGGGCATTTCTTCGCAATGAGTTTCCACAAATCAGCTGAGATACTCATGTCATTCCTTCGAAGCGAAGAGTAATACAAGACCAAAATGTTGGGGTTCCCTACTTAAATTTTTGGCTTTTTCCCCTTCAGGGTCCTTTATCTGAAAATATCCCTGCGCCCCAGCTGTAAATTTAAGACAAGGTTTGGGCTCCCCGCTCACAAGAATACCTTCTTCTTCATTAATGGCAAACATTTTGTCTGTCCCGTTCAGAGTGCACAGGGCTTGCAAAGTTGTTTTTTCATGTCTCCAAGGTCGTCAAAACTTAAAAGAATACTCCTACCTGTTTTTAAACCGCCCCGGTCTGGGTTTCAATACCAATTAGTGGGGGGGGGGGGGGGAAGGCAAATTAAATTTGTTTTGGATACCCCCGGCCCCCAGTCAACTACTTTTGGGGGAAAAGTCAGAACTAATATTTTTTTTTTTTATGCAATGCCCTCAAGGGAAATGGGGAAAAAAGGTTTTTTGTGTTTTCCCCCCTTAGTTGTTTACTTTTTTCTTCGGGGGAAGGGGCCAAAAGGGTATATGGGGGTTGGAAAAGGGTTTTCCCCCTTTTATTAATGGCGATGTGGGCCCGTCGAACCACTGGTCGACGGTTAGGACAGTTAAACACGCTTGGATTTCTGCGGGGTGGGTCTCATATAAACTCATTTTGAGAAATGGGGGTAAAAGGGGGGCCCGCCCAAAGTAGATCCGGTCCCCTTTTGAAATTTCTGCTTTCCATTCCCTTTTCCCTTTTTGGCTTAAAAAATGGAAATAAATGGGGCCAGCAAGTAGATCCGGGCATCCCTACAGAAAAGTTTCTTTTAAAAGTCAGCTCCCGTCCTATTTTGGAATAAAAGGGGTGGGGGCCCGGGCGTGGGTGTCTATTTCCTTTTTTCCCCTTTATGAAGTAAGTTTGGGAAAAAAATAAAAAACCTCTCCATTTAGAGAGTGAGTCCCCAAATTTTTTACCAGAGGTCAGTATGGGGAGTTGTAGTTCCCTCAAACTACCCTAAATTTCTCCCGTTCCCCTGTGAAATGGGAGTTTTTCTATTCGTTGCCTAAGGGGTTTTAGTTTTCGCAGCTTTTCTTGAAAACGCCTTTGCTTTTAACAGGCCTCCTCTTTGAGTCGCAACTGTTAGCAAATTTTTCTTCTTTAAGTTGCCCCATTCTCTCTTTTTCTAGTTCCTGCTGCATGAGGGCAAGATCGAGTCAATTCTTTTTTTCTCCAAAATTTTGCTTCTTCTTGCAGCTTACCCCGGGGCCTATGTAATCGGAAAAATAACCCTTTTGGGCCTTAACATATGATTCCCAACTGCGCCCCACTCTACCCCCTGCTACCCCATCTTCCCCTTAAAATCTTTTTGGAACTCGGTGCGGAAAAACATTTTAACTTATTAGATTTTATTAAAGATAAATAAAATACTACCCCCACCCCGGGAAAAAAAGAATATGTCAGAGAAGGGAAAAATGGGGGAAAGAGAGTTTGCCTAGGGCAGCCTCACAGAAGTAAAGAATCAAAAAATTTATACCAGAATGACAGCCCTTTTGAAATAGTTTTGAAACACGAGGAACACCAAAAAAATGATATGATGTGATTTTTTCATCAGTTTACTAAGGATAAGTATCAATGATATGATGTCAAAAAATATAAGCTCTACAATCTATATTTAAATTTTCAAACATGCAACCCAAAAATAATATCAACATAAAAATTTTCTAAAAAAAAAAATAATCCCAAGATTATGAAGTGATCAATGAAGACAGATACTTCCAATTATGGGTTTTTGTAAAAATTTTTATTTTCTCTTTTAATCTCTCCCTGTTAAATTTCTAATTTTAATTTTTAAATATACTGGCCCGAAGGGGTTTTAAAATTAAATTTTAAAAATTTTCTTTCATTTCAGGAGTAATAGCCCCGTCCAAAAAACTCGGGGAGCTCGCAGTGGGGGGACGGACGCGTTTTTTTTAAATGGGTTTTTGTTTGAGTAGGGATTTCCTTTCCCAAAACATTTTTCCCCACAGATACAACCCAAATAAAAACGAGCTTGTTGCTCTCAGGGCCCAAACCTGGGTACCCCAAAAAAAACAGCCAATGGCTGGGTTTAAAATACAAAAACATTAGTGGAAAATTTGGGACCCAAAAAGAGAAAGGGAAGGGAATTTTTGAGTCCATCATACTTTAAGAATTTTAGGGCAGGGCCCAAAGGGTTTCCCCGTCATCCACCCTTTTCCCCCGGGGGATTATTTAATTTAAAAAAAGAATTTTTATATTTTTTATGGGGCCCCCCCCCAAAAGTACTTCTATCTATTTAGTTTAGAAAAAAAGGGAAGATTGAAAACACTTTGGAATTTTTTAAAAAAACGGGTGTAGTATAAAAATTTAAAATACAGCTTTTTTTTCAACAATCAGTTTAAAGGGCATACCCAGGTTTTTTGTGTTTTCACAAACAGTGACTAGCTAAAGTTATGATAGTAATGGTTTTTTCAGCGCGAGGGAAAAAGCCCCCGGGGTTAATGGTGTGATGAAAGGGGATAAATTTTGAACAATTTTTGAACAAAAATAAAATTTAGAACCCTGGGCAGCCGTGAGCACTGTCAAGCTCTTCCCCCTTTCCAGCTTCTTCCCGCTTGTTTCTCCCCTTTTTTTTCGCCCCCCCCTCGTTTTCCAAACCCCGTTCCCAGCTGGCCCAGTCTAAAACAATGTAGGCTTTCCCTTTATGGGCTGATCGTCACATGGGCCCCTGGGAATTTTCCAGCAAAAGCCCCAACACGACCCCAAACCCGGGGAAAAAGTACTTTTTAACGGTAGTTTGGGGTCTGTGGGTGCTGGCGGCACTATCAGGTAAATTACGTGCCCGCAGTATAAGGGTTAATCTATTGTCCAATAAACTCCCCCCTTTCCTTTGTTTTTAACCCCCAACCCCCAAGTGATGGCTTTAAACACCGCCCCGAGGAACCCATCAGATCATTTGGGTAACCAGTGACCTGTCACTCACAGGAAAAGGGGATACAGTACGACCTTTACCAAAATAAAACATTCCCAATTGCCAAAAAACCTGTTTCTCTAATCTTACATGAAGTGGAAATTTTAAAAATTTTCGGCCCCCCATGTCTAGCGTTTTTAATCAATTCCCCCGTTTAAAAAGGGCCCCCCTCAGGCTGTGTTTGGAGATAAAAATTATGACAGGCGGAGAATCAAACTTTCACCCTAGGCTCCTCAAAAGTCTTGTTTTAAAACAGTCTGGGAAAGGGGATAAAAATTTTGACATGGGGATGTGAAAAAGGGGTTTTTTAGCCCCCGTGTAATTGGGGAAACCCTTTCCAAAAAACTGGTCGCTTTGTTTTGGATAAGGGCTGGAAAACAATTTTAAACCGGGGGTTTTTTAAAACAATATTTGGATAAAGCGCAGATAAATATAAATTTTGTCTCTTTAGAACCGGGACCGGCATGGTAAATGTTAAGTCCAGAGAATCGACTTCATGCACCGGATTTTATCGCATATGGCTCGGTCTCTCTCCGCAGAATGGCTAGCTGCCTGCCAAGAGCTGCCGCGCAAAGCTCTAACTCTGTAGCTTCGACGACAATCCTCGAGGATCTCTGTAAAAATTTGCACTCGTGAAACTAAAGTGCGCTGCCGTGAAACAAACTTATGTTCTTCAGAGCGCGAGGCAAAAGGCTTGACCCTTTCGCCAAGGAGACCTCCTAGATGGCATGGACTTTAAGAAGAAACTCCGTCCCTCACTATGAGCCGCAATTTATTTTCTTAATTAAAAGCCTCATTTTGGCTGTCGTCAGGGGCCCCAATTTAACCAAACGGTTGAACAGGATTTCTGGGACTTGTGCCCTGGGGGTTCTCATCAGAATAGTGGCACACTGTGTCACCGGGAGTTTATTCCCCATCGTGCTGTCCTGGTATGGTTAAAAGTCACCCAGTCTCTTATTATCGCTAGATACTGTTTCCAAGAGAAACTAAATGCCCAGTAATGTCTTCATTTAAATTAGCGATTTATTTCACCTTCATAATTTATTGTTCCCACACGCTGCAGTTTATCAAAGTCTTATATGTGGTCGCACCTATGGGATAGGAATCCCGTGTCATATCTGTTCCAACAGATGGTAGCGTTCTCATTGTAAAAATGGTTTAATTTTCAAGTTGTTTGATTGTTAAATTTGTTAATTTCAAACGATATTTTACACGGCCTGCGATCGGTCTTATAGTATTCTTCGTTCCTCTACTCTTGGAATGCCTCACGGCCTCAGAGTAAGAAGAGATCTCTGAAATGGTCTCTGTTACCGCTGTATCTGTATGACATTGCTCTCTGTCGTGCTTGTCTGATACCAGTATTGTAACATGGCCGAACCATTTGACCTACTGTCCAGCTATAAAGTTCAGTATTGCTTCGCACTGTAACGAATTGTTTTGCAGAAGTATCTTCCGCTGAGCGATAAGTTGTATACCGATAGCGTCTCACAAATGAATAACGAACTTCCTGATTCCAGTGACGGGGTGGGGGCTGGGGGTGTGGAGGAGGTGGGGGCGGGGGGGGGGGGTAGAATGGAGGAGATCTCCATATAAATTGCACTCGCGGACCAAACGTCTCTCTCTCTCTCTCTCTCTCTCTCTCTCTCTCGATATATATATATTGGAACAGATATGCCACTGGATTGCCATCCCATAGGTCGTGTTGGAACAGATATGTCACGGGGTTCCTATCTAATAGGTCGTGTTGGAACAGATATGTCACGGGGTTCCTATCTAATAGGTCGTGTTGGAACAGATATGTCACGGGGTTCCTATCTAATAGGTCGTGTTGGAACAGATATGTCACGGGGTTCCTATCTAATAGGTCGTGTTGGAACAGATCTGTCACGGGGGTTCCTATCTAATAGGTCGTGTTTGGAACAGATATGTCACGGGTTCCTATCTAATAGGTCGTGTGTGGAACAGATATGTCACGGGGTTCCTATCTAATAGGTCGTGTTGGAACAGATATGTCACGGGGTTCCTATCTAATAGGTCGTGTTGGAACAGATCTGTCACGGGGTTCCTATCTTAATAGGTCCGTGTTGGAACAGATATGTCACGGGGGTTCCTATCTTAATAGGTCGTGTTGGAACAGATCTGTCACGGGGGTTCCTATCTAATAGGTCGTGTTGGAACAGATCTGTCACGGGGTTCCTATCTAATAGGTCGTGTTGGAACAGATATGTCACGGGGTTCCTATCTAATAGGTCGTGTTGGAACAGATATGTCACGGGGTTCCTATCTTATAGGTCGCGTTGGAACAGATATGTCACGGGGTTCCTATCTAATAGGTCGTGTTGGAACAGATATGTCACGGGGTTCCTATCTAATAGGTCGCGTTGGAACAGATATGTCACGGGGTTCCTATCTTATAGGTCGCGTTGAACAGATATGTCACGGGGTTCCTATCTTATAGGTCGCGTTGAACAGATCTATCACGGGTTTCCTATATATATATATATAGCAAGCGGATTGATAGAGAGACAGATAATCAGTCATACAGTGAGAAGGATGCATGGACGGACGGAAAGATGAATGGCTGGATGGATGACCGGATGGATGGAGAGAGGAACGAACGGATGGATTGATGGACAGACAAACAGACACACAGACAGGTAAGCAGATAGACAGACATACAGACGGACGAGCGGACAGGCATACAGACGGCCAGACAGACATACAGACGGACTAAGGGACGGACGGACAGACAGACAGGACAGACAGACAGACAGGACAGACAGACAGACGGAAGACAGGACAGACAGGAAAGACATACAGACATGACAGACAGACAGACCGACAGACCGACAGACAGGACAGACAGACAGGACAGACAGACAGGACAGATAGGACAGACAGATAGGACAGACGGATAGGACAGACAGACAGGTCAGACAGGACAGACAGATAGGACAGACAGACAGGACAGACGACAGACAGAACAGACAGACAGGTCAGACAGACAGGACAGACAGACAGGACAGGACAGACAGACAAAACAGACAGACAAAACAGACAGACAGGACAGAACAGGACAGACAGGACAGGACAGACAGGACAGACAGGACAGACAGACAGGACAGACAGACAGGACAGGACAGACAGACAGGACAGACAGACAGACAGGACAGACAGACAGGACAGGACAGGACAGACAGACAAAACAGACAGACAGGACAGACAGACAAAACAGACAGACAGGACAGGACAGAACAGGACAGACAGGACAGGACAGGACAGACAGGACAGGACTGACAGGACAGACAGACAGGACAGACAGACAGGACAGACAGACAGACAGGGGAAAAAGAATGCAACGTAATGAAAACAACAGTTGGAAAATTATCGTGTATGTATTTAATTTTTCTTACGAACACGTCCAAGCGACCCGTGTTGAATCGTTCAGTCGGTAGCTATAGTGGACACACAAGCTCGAGGATGTCAGTATGTATAGTTGATCTGGTATTGGAACTCTATGCTGGCTGCTGAAGATAAGGACGGAGCACTCATGGAAATGTACTGAGTGCTGTGATGTCAATTCTGGACTCAACTCAACTAAACTCCACTCACCATTTGTTTCTACAACTATACCGCAGTCGCTTCCACATGATATTTCACCCATTGGTTAACTGTCCATTAGTGACTTCCATACATCAGAATATCTGCTTTGCTTTCAATGGCTGTGAACTCTGGTGATGTGGTCAGTATCACAGGTGGGTGATTAACTACAGTCAGACACTGAAATATACTTTATACGAAGCGAACAGGAAGGCCTGTTCCGGAGATCTCTTCTTTCCTTGACGCCGCGAGGCATTCCAGGAGTAGAGAAACGAAGAAGAAGAAGAAGATGACCATGTCATATTCGAGTTCCCATCGGCCAAAATGACCCATAGCCGACTGACTGTTGGCGTTTTGAAAAGACATTTGTCCCGAGTTCGGTTTTAACATTCCAAATTTTCCACTTTGGGGTCAGAGTAGAAAATTTCTATCACTCAACTACTGAATCAAGTGCTTAGTGCGACACTGTAAGTTGTGGATTTAATGTGGAATGTGTTTTTTTTTTCCTGCTCGGGGCGTGTTTTTGCTGCACTAACATTGTGAGAGGCTGAATACGATGTTTGTCGAGCCGCAGAAGGCGGCCGTATTAAACATCTATAGCATTTATTGTTAGGTTTATATGATATTATTATTAAGTAATGTATATTCAAGGACATATAAATGTCTGAAAGTGTATCCAACATTTAGAATAGCCATGTATACCCATCATTTAGCAGATAAGCGTCTAGTCTTTGTGATAATGCTTCTCCTTATACACTTTATAGCTCAGGCTTTTAAAACGCTCTTGGGTAGACCCAGCCCTGAGTGGATACAAGATACAGTCCTGGGAAGTAAGGGCGGCCAGCGAGATGATATCCATATTCCCCACCCTGTGCCGATTGGTCTATAAAATAAAGGTCTAGCCATTTATGCACAATACGCCTAAAGCCGCGGAAAAGGGTCCTTTACTTTACTTAAATTTACTTTTAAAACAGGACTGAGTTATTTCGTAACATCCTACCTCAGATGACGTCACATGACAGTCCAGCATTTGGGAGGGTTGTAAGACTGGGTTTCCCGGCAAACTGGTCCTTTTAACGATCCCAAAACAACTATCACTGGCCCAAGCCCGAACTCACCTAGTCCCACGAGAGAGTGCAGCCTGGGTCCCACGACTGTATGCAGCCTAGCTACCACCCCCTGAAATATGAGACTGTCCGGTGACCTGTGGATTTCCCTTGTTTAGGGTATGATATTAAGAAAGCACCTAGGATTGTATTTACCCTCAAGACAAAAGCTAAAAAAAACAACATAAACTAATTAATGTATTGTTGCATAGACAGTCATGTATGTAGCAAAGAGGAAGAACATGAAACACAAATACAAGTGACGGTTTTGCTGTGAGGGTGCTAGCCAACGATGATTGCCCTCAAGGAGATCCTAGCTTAACGACTCTAAAGGCGAACTCGGTCATGTAGAGTAGGTAGCTAGTAGCGCTAACCAACAGCCGGGCTTTACCATCAACATCCTCGGTACATGATAGGGAATCTGCCGTGGACAAAAAAAGTGTAATGTTTACGTTCAGTAGTTTGACATTGCCCGTTAAACGGTCGTCGTTCAATCCATTGTCGAAACCAACACAAGGCGGTCTACTGTCAGATCAACCACAGGTGCAATCGAAGCCGGCAATTAGGATTTACAAAGTGCCTTGACTACACCTAAGCCACAGACACCAACTATGAAAAAGACAGTAAAAATGCAAAGTATATGACAATTCATCATTTCAAAGCAATTTTTCCCCGTTGTAAATCTGAACAAGATGCAAAAAATATATTTATATTGCCTAACATCTTTCTCTTTATCTCGTCAGGTGCATACCACAGTAACAATTACATAAATAAAGGAAATAAGTGAATCCTTTATAACTGAAGTACAAACTCAACAACAACTAAACACAAGTGCATGTTTCACTAGGTCAGCCGTTGTGTGAGAACCATATCTTTTTGTTTACAAAGTTCAGAGCAGAAGTAACGAATCGCAGCGGCTGTCAGAAATCGCAGTGCACTGCCACTGGCTGATGTGTGAAGAATTTGAATGCTTCGTCCCTGGTAAAAGTTATATACGCCCCACTGCCAGCCTCCTAAACCAATCACCACAGACGAAAAGTCTACGTCCATCTAACCTTTCGACGGGATGACGATATGAAACGTCAAAACAACCGGCTCAAAACAGCAATCAATCAAACTTTATACGTTTTTTTTTTCTTTTGTCAATAATTAAAAAAGTCCCCAACCTGTACCATTAGTGGTTAGTTGTTACTGCATGCACTGGCCATGTGATCCTCAATCGTCATGCTACCCCCCCCCCCCACCCCCACCCCAAATACTTTACCACCAAGTGCTCAATACAGGCAGTAAAGGACCCTTTTCCACGTCTTCAGTCGCATTGGGCATATAGGGCTAGACCAATATTTTAAAGATCAATCGGCACTTGGTGGGGGATGTGTTCAGCATCACAGGTGGGTGATGTGTTCAGCATCACAGGTGAGTGATGTGTTCAGCATCACAGGTGGGTGATGTGGTCAGTATCACAGGTGGGTGATATGGTCAGCATCACAGGTGGGTGATATGGTCAGCATCAGAGGTGGGTTATATGGTCAGCATCACAGGTGGGTGATGTGGTCAGTATCACAGGTGGGTGATGTGGTCAGCATCACAGGTGGGTGATGTGTTCAGCATCACAGGTTGGTGATGTAGTCAACATCACAGGTGGGTGATATTTGGTAATAACTAACAGTCGTTAAGCGACATCCTCCATAATCTGAAAAGCGAGGAAAATTGGCTCATAAACAGTATCTTGTCTCGAAAGCTAAGGTATTGTTACCATGTTTAACATCACGGTGGCCTGAAAAGAGCGATGATGGAGTTTACGGTTTCGGGAAAACGAGGCAGAGGCAGACCTCCTTGAACGTGGATGGGAGACATTGAAGATAAATTGGCTATGAAAGCACATAGGGCTGGGGAACTGACTGGATAAAGAGATGTTTTCAGGCGTGTCGTGACCAAGGCGATGTTCCGTAAAAGACCTGTTGATTAATGATGAACAATGGTTGATGGCTATTTGTTAGGTATTATCGAGAGGATGTACCTTACCTCGCGTAGGTAATGGGAGCACAGTCTCTACCCCTTTAACCACCTTGGAGACTCCACCAAGATCTGTTGACCATGTGCCCTGCAGACACAACTGATATGGGCGGTCGGCACGGGTCAGGTGTAAGCTCATTACCCCCTGTCATAGAATTGTGTAATTTTGCATTTAAACATAGAATTGGATCATACATGTATTAAACAGGCATCTGAGTTTAAATATCTTGGAAACAAAAACATACACCGAAGATGGTAAATTGGACGACGAAACTTACATCCGATGCAGAAAAGCCGGTCAAGTATTGGGAAAGCAAACCTCCCCCTCCCCACCCTAACAGCATTAGGCAATCCCAATCAGCACAGACATCTCATAAAAAACATATTCATTCCCGATTTATACTACGTGCCAAATGTGGTCACTCACAACAAAACATTATTTAAAAAATTGAAACCATGGAAATGAGGCGTCTGAGAAAGGCGGTAGAAGTGACCAGAAAAAGTTTGTTTAAGAAATTAAAAAATAATAATAACTTCTTAAATCTACATTTAAACAACCAAGTCTCTATAATATTGTTTAAGGAGTGTCCACACCAAATTTAATGCTTCTAGTCCTAGTGTTAGCTGGGATTTTAGTATTTTACACACACAACAAACAGAAATATAAAGTTTGTGAAAAAAACTGAATTTTAAACTTTTTTTTTATTTAAAAAAAAGTGCATGGGATGCTGTTTTTAGTATTAACTTTTCAGTGCTAAATTGTTTACAAATGACATAAATTTGTCGTGTAATCTATTCTACAAATGGATACTTCAGAATGCCGAATTTAACAAAAACTAACACAATGAAAAAGTGATATTTTTGTAATAAATTGGAAAAAATGCTGTGTTGTAGGGAGAAGGCAGCAAATTAGGGTTTCTTTCTTTCGAAGTAGAAGTGCATCTGTCTGAGATGTGATAAAACAAAAGTCTGCATGCAAATAGGCCAGATCTGTAAAATTACCGTGCACGCAAAACTCAAGTTCTGGCACAAGACCAAAGTTCAGAAGTGGTTGAGCAACCAGAACCTACCGCTGAATTTTGCAGCCAGGTAACAGTAAGTTAGTTAGTTGTAAAATCCTTTACAGAAAGTTGCAGAACTAACTCTAGAATTTTTTTGGCTGTTGTGGTTTTTTAGGCAAATACTCCTCATCCTTAATCCTTATCACACCCATAAGGGGAGGAAACCAATTGGGACGCCGAGCCACAAACTACAACGGCGATCATTACCTTGCTGATAAACTGGACCTTGGACCTCAAAGAGGCATCTAGGTAATGTACAGTCAGCAGTCAGTTTCTATAGAAGAAGACCACTTGGCTTTCCAACAGATGTTATATATATCTTTCACTCAGCTACTGTAAACATCTTCAAAAAAAAAAAAAAAATGTTTTAAATGACAATAAAAAAGTTTCTTACTCTGGGATAATTCCAGTCCACATTTCCAATGGTGCAGTTCTCAGGTATTTCAACATCAATCAATTTTCCGCTTAGTAAACTGAAATATATTAGGTGAATCTTACATTTTTTTGTTTCCTGGCAGAAGTTTCGAAGAAGATGTCAAATATTTACAACACTGTGTCCCCCTTTCACTGATTTAAGAATTATCATAGTACACCAGTCATACCCATTAATGCTCAGTCTCCAGCAGCAAATGTCTTATGGTGTAGATTTTACAGTGCATGGCTATCCAACAGGCGACCGGTGGGCCAAATTTGGCCCGCGGAGACCTAGTAAGTTGGCCTAGGTTCACTGCCTGCTGTACTGTATTATTGATCTTCCCATATTGAGGCAAGGACCTCTGGTCAGTGACGATAACCGTTGTCACAATTTTTGCCCTTTAGTGAATTTAGTTGAATAGCCCAGCTATAGTAAGTTACGAAACTCATGTCGTCACATTTTAACAAATATATCGAAAACTTGTGTATGGATCATCACGAAATTTTATACATGGTCTTATATTTCCCATGTCCTAATAATTATATAATTTACAATTGCGAAGACGCTGCTGTTTTTTTAAGAGCGGGAAATTTCTTTTAGCTTTGTTTGACTCATCAACTCTGTGCCCCCGAAAGATATAATATACAGTAATAAATACACGTGCGGAGTTTGTTTAGAAATCACTCAAAATCTGCAGTGTTGCGTAGTGATTATATGAAAAGCTTCTCCCTATTCAGTGAAGAACCCCAACTCACAGGAGACTTATGCTGGAGAAGACTACCCGAGAGTAAAACGCCTATGACACACATGCAATTATATTTCGAAAGGTTCCTCTTAATCTTTTTTTTTGCCCGGCCCTCTAGCGTAGTTGGTTAAACCAGATTGCGCGGAGATCGGGTGACGTACTCCATGTAGTCCGGGTTCAATCCTGGGGGTAGGCAGGAAGACCACATTTTCTCCCAAATTTACAGCATTTACAAAGGAATCAAGGCCGAAAGGTTGCGATATCCATAATACCGAGCCTAAGGGTTGACAACTCATGGCTTCTGGATACGACAGAGCGACACAGCCGTAACCTCCAGGAAAGTAGACCAGCCCAACAAAGTTGTTAGTGAAACGTGACCTACTTTCTCTGGGGAGACTAACGTAAAACTAACCAGTCCCTGTAGTGATGACGTGCTATTAGCTGGTTTCCCCGCATGCCACACTGTCTGTCCATTTTAAACCATCCTTCCTTTGAAAATGCGTTATATCTGGAGTTAATTACGTTATACAAACGAGTTTTTAAGTAGCGCAGTAGCAGAGGCATTTTACGCCGTTGGCAAATACATAGTGTGTTTTTAGTGACTGCATTTTTTTTTTAAATATTGCCGTTCCTAGTTTTGTAATCACTGTCTGAGTAAATGCAACTTGTGCTGCTTTAGTGTATCTTATTCTGGGTACTGTTTTCCACATTACATCTCTAAATACAGTCGATTCTACTGGTTAAATTGCTAACAGTATTAGGATGAGGCAGTTGGGTATTAGGAAATGGCATTACAAATTGTCGAACAACCATATTCGAATACCTGACATTGTTCAGGAACCAAAAACACTCTTTCTTTAATAGTTAACACCATTATAGCTAAGATCAATCCAACTGTTGTTGTTATTTTTTCCGACCAATTTGTGTTCCTATGGAGTCAGTCAGTATGTTCAATATTTATCATTTACAGACTATTAGTCATCGTGTAGCAGGTCCTTTGCAGAACGTCGCTCTCATCGTGGTCTGCCTGAAAGAAACTCGGTCTCTCGCCAGTTCTCCCACCTCATGCACTTTCATACTCATGCAGTCACTTATATCCTGTGCTCATCTTCGTGTTGGTCGGTCCCTGCCCCTCATTCCTGGTACCTATTAGTAGCACAACAATATTGATTTAAAAACATAACAAGTCGTCACTACCTTTTTTAAATTTTACACAATATGGTAACCCTACCTAAGGATGATTTTGCCAACGTCCCATCTTTATCTTCCAAGACATTGCTTTGTCGACGTAGGAGTCGAGATCATTTTATGAACACCCCCTCCCTCCAGTCACACAGTGTGTCAGTGTCTCCTGAAATTATCCCTGCATTTTAATTAAACCAATCTAAGGTCCTTGTGTGTCATTCTGAGTGTAAAAACAATCAGCACACGGTCAAGTGTCCAAGGATGCAGTTCTGGCTTCCACACATACAACTTTCAGGAAACCCCAGCCTAAAATGGGTACCAGGATGGGCTGTTCTGGGAAAGTAAAGACAGCCGGCTAATGCTGACCACATTACCCACAGAGTGCTGATGGTCTGTAAAAATATGGGGCGCTCTTCCCATATGCCCGATGCGCCGAAAGGCGTGAAAAGGGAACTTTACTTTTTACTTTTTTACAACGATGTAATATCCGCCATGCATATAAGTTTATTGTCACGACACAGAGGGTATTTCCAAACCCTCACACATACAACAATTCAAGCGAAGTGGTGTAGTCATCTGTCCTGGCTAACATGTAAACCTAGCTCCTCCTTTCGCTCGCTTCTCCAGTATAGCGTCACTCTCCCGGACAGCTTTCACTCGCTGCCACTACATACGAGCTGACTGCTACAACTCCAGGCTCGCTGTACAGAAGCACAGAAATCTCTTCTATTAACTGGACCTTTGCTCTACACTGAGCAGAGCAGATACATCGGCTGACTGGAAACGGGCTCAACAACACTCGTTCTCCAGCATGTGCACACTGCACAATAGCCCGTCGAAGGACTCCGATGACCGTCAGGACTCCTAGATCGATTTCCCTCTAGCACACAGCTATCGCCGGCATCCCCGCTGTCTTGTTTCACTAGTGAGCTTACGCCTGCCTGCGACGTCACCCAAAACAGCTACTCTTGAGTGTCCAGTCCTCTTGGCTTGACAATGCTACCTGGACTCTTTTACTTCGACTGCATCGCGACCGAGACTTTTCGCTCAGACCTCACTGTCTAACTCGTACTGTGGGACTCTCTCTCTCTCTCTCTCTCTCTCTCTCTCTCTCTCTCTCTCTCTCTGGTCTACTCAACCCCAATACACCCTTGCCTGTTCCTTGTGGGGAGCTCGGGCCCCACGAGAAACACGCTAGCACGCATCCCATCATTCTTTCATACATCAGCGCCTATCTCGTACAAATCATGCTAGTTAGCCCACGCGGCTACTAACCCTGGCCTCTCGGGTTCATCCTGTGTCACGTCCCTTTCCACTTGTCAAAATATTGACTCAACCGACAAATATTTCCTGGCTTGAGTCAACACTGGGCAACATATTGATATATTCTCGTGGACTCGCCACAACACCATTCCCACTTTGTTGGCCTGCCCCAAGGTTACAACTCACATGAATCAGCACGCAACAGTCCTTAAGTTTAATTCACCTCATCTCAGAGACTCCGAGATTCCCTGGGGAGTTACAGGAAAGTCCAATATTATAGGGGTGTTAGGAAGTGAAATGACCACTGACTAACACTAACCCTAACCCTACTAAATCTCGGAGCGTCCGAGATGGGGTGGAATAATACAAAGAGCCCGGACATGCGAGCGGTAGATGACTTCGTCGCCGGTCGGGACAGTATTTGGGTCTGTCTTCTCTGATCGCATCAACACTGCAGGAGACACTTTCAGGGAGACTTGGTGGCGAGCAACGCTACGTCATTATATATGGTGCACAAAACCTAGTCACAATTATAACCCAAAGATCTCCCTCGAAGATTATGGTTTAACGTGATGATTTTCTTCCTCCGTAAAGCAAGTCAAGCATCCAGAAGCCGTTTGTCAAGAACGCAATTGCAAACTACTTAACATAAACTTGCCTAGAAAAACCACAACTACCAAAAAATGCTGGAGTTGGTTCTGCAATGTCCTGTAAAGGATACGCTACGAACTTCTTATGTCAGTCGTAGACTTCGTGAGTGTACATTTCTGTATGGGCAGGAGCGGGGAAGGTTCCCGAAAACTGCAATGCAACGGAGCAAAAATGACTCTCTGCTAAATTCATCGACACAAATCTGAGAAGATAAACTTACGTTCCTGTGTGTGGAATTAGATAACATGGATCTCCAAAGTCGACTTGTGCTGTTACAAGCTCTACAGTCAGCAAGAGTAGGACAACTGTTAGCGTCCCCATCCTTGCCAGGGCGAACATACAAGATGCTATACAGTTACTGGAGATACCAAACTAACGTGTGCCAGTCATGCAGTTACATGCCAAAACTTTATCAGTTCCAACAGATGGTCGCGATCTCACTTTAAAAAAAAATCTGCCAGATTGTAACTTACATGCCGAGCCGTAGGAGTTCCAGCGGTTCCCAACCCTTTTAGGTACTTTCATTTTAGTTAACTCCATCTCTGGGGATCCGAGAGATTCAGTGAAAGTCCAGTATTGGGGGGTGGGGTGGGGGGGGGGGGTTAGGGTTAGAGTTAGTCGGTGCTCATTACACACCGTAACCCCCCTATAATATTAAGATGGGGGTGAACTAAAATAAAAGCACCCCTTTTTTTGTCGCAACTCCCCCTTTTTAGAGACAAACTGACCCACGACGCCAAAGATCAAAAAATAATTTTTTTTTGTTTTTTTTTCAAAAGAGTAAATGAAACACCTAATTTATATTTTTCAGTATAAATCAAAATACTGTTAACTTACAAAACATTTAAATCAATGAATTTGCATCTTGACAACAAGCTTACAAATTTGGGATTGACTTCTTAATAATGCCAGCCTTATGTCTTTCTCAACGTTTAAGCTGATTCTTTTCACTTGAAGAAGCATTACAAATCTAGCACTCGCAGAGATATGGAGAAAAAAAAAGGAATGGTAAACTCGAAAAGTAACGATTGGTGACATTTGGATATGACTGACTGATATATAGCACACCAGTGGTTTTTCATCAAATAGGTTGCGTGCTCTGGCATTGTTAAACAGAACCAAGAACTGATCATACATTGTTATTGGCTTTTTGATCAGTTTCATCGTTTTCTGGTTTTTGCGGTTCTTCTGTTACAGTTTAAATGTTATCAATTCTGTCTGCATCAATTGTCAGTTTTTGCTGGATTTCGATGCATTCTTTAATTATGCCTCGAGCCTTGGTCAGGTCGTCTTGGACATTGTCGAGTTTTTCAGTTTGGGCCCTTTTCTCCTCATCCACAGCTATCGCCTGTTGTAGTTCGAGGACAGCTGTGAGAGTTTCTGCTTTCTGTTGTGTCAGTTTGGGGACTTCGTGTTAGGCGTCCTCAAGGGCTTGCTTCTGTTCGACCATTTCCCTTCTTCCCTCCTCCCTTTCTTCTTGTCGGCGCATTTCTTCTGCTGCCTGGCTTGGATCCTGGTGAAATCTAAGAAAGCAGAAAATGGATTTCGTACCAGCACAGCTTCCTCTTTCTACAAATTGGAGAATTATCCCTGGGTACGTTAATTCCGCCTCAGCAGAAAAGCAGAAATAATGGTAATTGCAAAGAACACCGACCCTCCAAAGTGCAATATCAAAGTAAATGGGACAAACCTCAAGCAAGTTGATATGTTTAAGTACTCGGGTGCTCTGATAACAGCAGATGGAAGATGCATTAAGGAAGTTAAATGTTGAACAGCTCAAGCGAAGACAGCATTTTACAAAACGAAGAATATTTTGTGCAGTCTTTCTTTGTCAATTGAGACGAGAAAGAGAATTCTTAAAAGCTATATAAAACCCTTCTTGATAAACGGACGTGAATCATGGACAGTAGGTAAGTTGGTGAATACTTATTTGGAAGCTGCGGAGATGTGGTTTTATAGAATAATGATAAGAATACACTGGACAGATAAAAAAAAAGAGTAATTAAGACGTCTTGAAAGAAACTGACTCACGAAGATAACTGATTGCCCACATCAGAAAGACACAATCTGCATTCTTTGGTGTGTGATGGTAAGGTTAGTTGCAGAACCAACCCCAACAGCCCCTGGCTTGGTTTTTCTAGGCAAATTTAAGTCCAGTAGTTGGTCTGTGATGAGAAGAAGAAAACTGGAGTACATCGGGACAGTAGGAAAATTTGAGGGAAGGAGAGGCAGAGGGAGACCTAAAGGACAGATGCAGGACAGCTCGACATCCTGGCATGAAAGATCGTATGTGTCAGAGTTGACTGAAAGTGAACGAGACAGAAGGTTGTGGACAGATATGACTACCAACGCTACACGGCATAGTTTAAGGTTAAAGTCGAGAGGATCAACTTTATTGCACCGGGTTTCATCCTACACGGCTCAGTCTCTCTCCGCAAAACGGCTAGCCGCCTACCAAAAGCACGAACTCTATAGTTCTGGTGACAATCCCCCAGAGATCTCTGTAAAATCTGAAGGGCGCTGCCGTGAAACGAACCCACGACCTTCAAAGCGCGAGGCAAACGGCTTGGCCAGTTTACCACGAAGACCCTCTACACGGATTGGACTTTAAGAAGATACTCCGTCCATCAATATAGGACTCAATTTATTTTGTTAATTAAAAGTCCCTACCTTGGCTGTCGCAAGGAGTCTCAATTTAACCAAACGGTAGAATGGGGTTTCTGGGACTTGTGCCCAGGGGGTTCTCATCCGAATGGTGGCACCTTGTGTCACCGGTTGTTTATTCCTCGTCGTGCTGTCCTGGTGGGGTTGAACGTCACTCAGTCGCTCAATGTTGCTGGAGATTGTTTCCGAGAGAAACTATAAAAAGTTTGTTTCCGAGAGAAACTATAAAAAGTTTGCTTCCGAGAGAAACTATAACAAGTTTGTTTCCGAGAGAAACTATAAAAAGTTTGCTTCCGAGAGAAACTATAAAAAGTTTGCTTCCGAGAGAAACTATAACAAGTTTGCTTCCGAGAGAAACTATAAAAAGTTTGCTTCCGAGAGAAACTATAACAAGTTTGTTTCCGAGAGAAACTATAAAAAGTTTGCTTCCGAGAGAAACTATAAAAAGTTTGCTTCCGAGAGAAACTATAACAAGTTTGTTTCCGAGAGAAACTATAAAAAGTTTGCTTCCGAGAGAAACTATAAAAAGTTTGCTTCCGAGAGAAACTTTAACAAGTTTGCTTCCGAGAGAAACTATAAAAAGTTTGCTTCCGAGAGAAACTATAAAAAGTTTGCTTCCGAGAGAAACTATAACAAGTTTGTTTCCGAGAGAAACTATAAAAAGTTTGCTTCCGAGAGAAACTATAAAAAGTTTGCTTCCGAGAGAAACTATAACAAGTTTGTTTCCGAGAGAAACTATAAAAAGTTTGCTTCCGAGAGAAACTATAAAAAGTTTGCTTCCGAGAGAAACTATAACAAGTTTGCTTCCGAGAGAAACTATAAAAGTTTGCTTCCGAGAGAAACTATAACAAGTTTGCTTCCGAGAGAAACTATAACAAGTTTGCTTCCGAGAGAAACTATAACAAGTTTGCTTCCGAGAGAAACTATAAAAAGTTTGCTTCCGAGAGAAACTATAAAAAGTTTGCTTCCAAAAGAAACTATAAAAAGTAAAAAGTTAAGTAAAGATCCCTTTTCACGCCTTCAGGCGCATCGGTATATGGAAAGAGCGCCCATATTTTTTTCAGACCAACAGCACTAGGTGGGTAAAGTGATCAGCATTACGCCGGCCGTCTTTACTTCCCAAGGACAGCCATCCTGGTACCCATTTTAGGCTGGGTCGACCTGCGACGCCCCATACAACGATACAAATCCACGCAGCCAGCAGTAGGTTTCGATCGCGGTACTTTGGAATTACGAGTCGGACTTGCAACGCCTACGCCACGGACGCCGCTAAAAGAAAACTATATGCCCACGAATCTCTACATTCAAATTAGCAGTTCTTTCTACCTTCATAATCGATTCGTCTTCCACGCTGCAGTTAATCAAATTCTTAAATGTGGTCACGACGTACGGTATGGGAACCCCTGACACATCTGTTCCAACAGATGGTGGCATTCTCGATGTAACAATGGTAGATTTTCAAGCGGTTTGATTGTTAAATTTGTTAATTTAAAACGATGTTTTACACCTCCTAGGATCGGTCTCATTGTCTTCTTCTTTTTGTACTCCTGTGATGCCTATCAGCGTCAAGGTAGGAAAAGATCTCTGGAACGGACTCTTCTGTTCGCTTTGTATATACAAAGTACTTTTGAGCGTCTCTGATATTTGTGTGGTCCATATTTTGCGTGGTCGACCTCTGGTTTTTTTACCGCTGTATCTGCTGCATAACTAGCTCTGTCTGATGCCAGTCTTGTTACATGACTCGCTGTGTGGGTTCCAGGGCCCTGTTATAGGGAAAACAAGAATAGACCCACGGACTACCCAAAAGCATGTCGTAAGAGTCGACTAATTAGGTGCTTCCTTCGAAGTCGGAGTGCATCTGCCTGAGAGGCAAGGAACCAGCGGTCTTCATACAAATGAGTCAGATCTGTAAAACGGACGCACAGGTAACACTCAGGTTCTGGAACAGGACTGCAGTCAACAAGTGGACTAATAACCAGAACTTTCAGCTAGGGTTTACAGCTAGTGAACGCGAAGAAGGAGAAGAAGAAACTACATGGCCAAACCATTTGACCTGTTGTCTAGCTGGGGGTCTCCACGAAAACTGCACTCGCGGACCAAACGTCGTAGTCCCCAAATTAAGCCAACCACCTTCAAATATATATATATACAGAGAGAGAGAGAGAGAGAGAGAGAGAGAGAGAGAGAGAGAGAGAGGGGGGGGGCACGAGCGGACTGAAAGAGAGACATATAATCAAACATACAGAGAGAAGGACGCATGGACGGACAGAAGGATAATGGCTGGATGGATGACCAGATGGAGGGATGGAGAGAGGGACGGACGGATGGATGGATAGACGGTCAGACAGACAGACACACAGACAGGCAATCAAATAGACAGACACACAGACAGGCAATCAAACAGACAGACAGACAGACAGACAGACAGACAGACGGACGGACGGACGGACGGACGGACGGACGGACGGACGGACGGACGGACGGACGGACGGACGGACAGACAGACAGACAGACAGACAGACAGACAGACAGACAGACAGACAGACAGACAGACAGACACAGACAGACAGACAGACAGACAGACAGACAGACAGACAGACAGACAAATGGATTAGGGGGGGGGGGTTATGCAACATAATATTTAAAAAAAAAAAACACTTGAAAGATTATCTCGTATTTAATTTTTCTTCCGAAAACGTCCATACGACCCGTGTTAAATCGTGCAGTCGCAGCTATAGTGGACACACAAGCTCGGGGATGTCAATATATATAGTTGATCTGGTAATCGAAGCTAATCGTTGCCGCACTGCTGGCAGCCACCAACAGTTTTGTCCCACCGTACAGGTCTTCGACACAGGACGCTTTGCCTGTGGTGATAACAGCATCATAATTTGTCAATAATAATATTAGTTGTGTACCATTACTTGAGTAAGTAAAAGGAGCCCTTTCCACGCCTTTCCGCGCACTGGGGCATGTGGGGCTAGACCTATACTTTATAAATCAATCGGCACTTGGTGGGTAATATTGTCAGCACCACGGCGGCTTTTTTACGTACGTCCCCTCCAGATTAGCATGTGCAAACATTATGTATTTAAATGGAGTCATAAGCATAGGGAAAAGGTAGTTTTCTCTGTGTGTGTGTGTTTGTGTATGTGTACGCGCGTGTGCGTGGGACAAACCAAACTAGCAGAAAAAACAGGACATATTGATACAAATAAAGTAAAGGACCCTTTTCCACGTTATTCGGCGTTTTGAGCAGATAGTGCCAGACCTATATGTTATTAGACCAATCGGCATTCGGTGGGCGATATGGTCAACATGACGACCGTCAAGATCACCTCTTCACACGTCTGTACTTCCCATGAATTTACCTGCTACCCATTTAAGGCTAGGTTGAGCTAGGAGCTAAGGTCATGTGAAAGATCTGGCGCCATGTGAATTTAAACCCACAACCCTCGGATCCGCAGGCTAGTCCAGCGGTTTTTAACCTGTGGGTCACGACCCTTTTGAACGATCCTTTCACAGGGATCGCAAAAGACCATCGGAAAACACATATTCACTGAAGTTATGAAGTAGCAAACAAAAAATAATTGTATGGTCGGGGGTCGCCATAACATAGAGAACTATTAAAGGGTCGCAGCATCAGGAAGGTTGAGAACCACTGGTCTAGGCGCCACACCACGGAAGCTCCTTGATGAGACAGTTTGGCAGATTGATCGGAAAGGAGACGAAGAAGAAAGGAGAGCATATCAAAAGAATGGTACTAGTAAATATGAGCAAACTAGTTGAAACATTCTGTTAAATAGCAACGTGCGGGGAAGCATGGTCTTCCACATCAATCAGGAAGGCAATTTTTGAGGATGATAATGATTATGTTGATGTGGAAGAGTTCGTGGACCTCACCACATAATGTGCCAACAGGCAGTTGTAGGTGCATAATAGTAAAACCAGCTATCCTCCGAATAACGGGCACATATTATGGCGGCCGCAAAACACCCTAACAGGGCCTCAGTTACATGTCAATTGCGAACCTCCGGCGACTTAATTTGCGAACTTCCGGCGACTACCGCCACCGCCGAGAGTATCTCCCACGTCGCTACGCGCGGCGTGGATTCGGGCTAAATTAGATGGCTGGGACTCACGAGCAGCAGCTTTTGCATCTCCTGCAGCCTCCAGACACCTTACATAACCAAAATGCAACACATAGCTAGGGTCATTCGATCTAAATATAACAGAACATGTGATGCTGACCACATCACCCATCTTGTGCCGATTGGTCTATACAAATATAGGTCTAGCCCTACATGCCCTATATGCCTAAAGGCGTGAAAAAGGGGCCTTTACTGTTTTTTTTTTACTTACCGCCACCGCCGAGAGTATCTAGATGACTGGGACTCACGAGAGAATAAAATGAAGGAAGCTGCAGGAGATACGGTAGCTGCTGCTCGTGAGTCCTAGTCATCTAGATTATCTCGGCAATGTGGTAGTCGCCGGAATTTCGCAATTTAAGTCGCTGGGAGTCCGAAATTTACATGTGACTGAGGCCCTGTTAGGGTATATTTTCGGCCTCGATAATTTGGGACCATTATTCGGAGGATAGCCAAAAATGTTTTTATGATTAGTTTCTTGGAATAACAATGTGGTAGTTTCATTTTGCTTTCTACATCCACATGGTTAAGCAGGACAAGTGAGTTCCACGTTCAGAGATACTCCTGTTAACAGCAGTGGAACCTATTAATCACTTTGGATAAAAACAGTGCACATATAGTATGAGACAGCATATGTGGCTTAGGCCTTGCGAACGGGCTTCCTAACGTCGGGGTGCCGGGTTCGATCCCAGCTGCAGACAATTTGTCATGCGTTGGTTTCCACAGTGGTACCGAGAGCTGACCGTTGAGTCAGTCTGACCGTTGAGTCAGTAAGGGCAAACTACTGAACATGACATTTGCCTAGAAAAAAGGAAACACACACACACACACACACACACACACACACACACACACAATGCCGAACTTTGTTTTGCAACGTCCTGTAAAGGATACGCAACTAACTTTAAATAGTATGAATATGCCCATAAATACGGTCTTCGGAGCATGGCGCTGCGAACAGTTACAATGGATCTGGCCGAGGCTAAACACTCAGCGCAACGATAAGACGGTTATACAATCAGACGGTTGCTGGTGCCATTGGAATTGGAACCCTTCGCTTGCTGCTGAAGATGGGGACCAAGCACTTACGGGAGTGTCCCGAGTGATTTGATGTCGATTCTTCAACAGCCCCTAAATATGGTGGAGGAGGTGGTGGCGCTCTTACATATATCGTGACATCCAGCTATGGTTTCTAAAGTCGCGTTGGTCCTTACCCACATAGACCGCAGGTTACACTTGGATCGTGTAGCCATTACGAGTGCCATAATTATAACTTATTCGGAGGTTGAACGGGGTATTCAAGATCTGCCTTGTCGGTCTGACTTCCAGACTGAGATTTGTAAATCTCAGGATAGTATATTAAAACATTTAAGTAGCAGCCTGGAGGGCACAAGGTGACTGACCGAACTCAAGTCGGCGTAGAACTGAAATCAGCGTGATGTTTAAAAAAATTATATCAATGAAGCTTTTGATCTCACGAATATTAGTACAATAACGTATCTCATATCGAAAAGAAAAATCAATAAATATATGACTATAAAACACATTAGCTACCAATGGTAACTCACGTTTTCTAGAAAAGTGACATCAAATATGACTTACCCTGGGTAGGTAATGGAAGGATTTGATCCTGCTCTACGGTAAGGTCCCTCAGTTGTCCAGTCTTGAACCCCCAATACTCCTCAATAAACAGCTGATATTCATCGTTGTCTCTGTTTACAGAACAGTTCTCCCCAGTCTCCACAACTGGACCGAACGCAGTACATCTGTGCACCCTATATCCTGATGGCTGCTACCGGAACATTGTGCCTGATCGCGCAGAATCCATCTTGCACTGATAGCCGTAACCATCCACTGATGACCGTAACCATCCTCTGATGGCCGTGACCATCCACTGACGGCCGTAACCATCCACTGATGGCCATAACCATCCACTGATGGCCGTAACCATCCACTGATGACTGTAACCATCCTCTGGAGGACTTCTAATCCCAAAGACTCTGCCATTTGAGGATTTACGGTTGCCGTAACAAATTGGTCAATATAATTCCGAACGTCGTCTGATAATTTGTCCCACTCGGAAGTTTCCTCTGACACCTTCTCATCACCACCTCACACTGGTTTCAACACACAGTTACCTCAAGTCACCAACGTGACACATAGATGCAACAATGCTTACCCCAACAGACACGGACCAACCCATACTCCACCTTCCTACGAATATCTACACTAAATCATTCAGAACAACATTTTCTAAAATAGCTCCATTTTCATATAGTTAGTGCAGATGCCCCGACACACACAAAAACACGTGATTTAAACGGCACAAAACACGAACAAGAGTCAGACTTTCGCTGACTGCGGCCTCTGACTCACAGGATTCGTAAACCAGCGCTCACTCTCACGTGGGTCTGCTCTTAGCCGTGGAATCCGTAAATTTTTTCACACATCATTTTCACAATTCTTTTCAGTGGCCCAAGTCAAAGTAGAATTAAAATCACTGAGATGTGATATAAATATAATATCAATGAAGCTTTCGGTATCAACGATATTAGTGCAATGAATTATCTCATATCGAAAAAAAAATGACTGTAAAACACACTAGCTACAAACTGTGATTTATGTTCTCTAGTGGTGTGACGTCATCAAATATTACTTACCCAGGGTAGGTAAAGGTAGCACCCGATCCTGCTCACCGGTGAGGTCCCTTAGTTGACCTATGTTGAACCCCCAGGACTCCTCAATACATATCTGATATCCACCGTTGTCTCGGTTTGTGTACAGAACGAGGTATCCCTGGTGTGGAGTACAACAATTCTGTTGCAGTGTTCAAACAATCTTTCATGGGCGCTGCGTGGTCTCGAGTCATGGTGTCTACCTCGAGTGCTAGAGGTTCCGGGTTCAATCTCCAGTAAGGGCTGGGATTTCTTCACATGGACTTGGATCTAGTAATTCCTCCTGGTCTCTGGGTAGTGAGATTGGACGCCCGTTTGCATTGCTGCGCACGTAAAAAATTATTTGCCTTTGGAAATCGAAAAGAGTAGCTTAACGGCGCTGCCCTGGAAAAATTGTGTAAAAATCTGCCTAAAGTATTTCAGGATCTTCGCCGGTGCTACAGAGGCCGTGCACTGTGCTGAGCTTCTTCGAGCTCAGACTTGAGTTAGAAAAAGAACAGAGCACTTATGGGTTACTACCCGTGTGCCATGACGTTGATCCGTTGTTAAAAACCGCACACCTCAAACAATTTTTGTTACATGGATTTTTTTCTCGCAGAGTCATTGACCCTTCTCCATGCTTTAAAACGTGTTCTGTTTATGAGACTTCCCCCTTATTTTTGTAGCATTCGATGGAGCGCGTTCACAAATTAAGTCATGCCACTGACCATCACTGGCATAGCCCACCAAGTGGGGATTGGCCTATAAAATATATGCCTAGCCCTATATGCCCAATAGTCTGAAGGCGCATAAATAGTCCTTTATATGCTTAAAGATTATATATATATATAAACACATATACGAAATCAAAACGCCACATACTCATAAATTACCACAGGGATACACCAGTCCACAGAGCTCAAGAAAACTTGTATCTGTCGTCCCTATGTGGGATGCAGATTTTAGTTATTTGAAGCCCCACCTAGCTTTTGCCGAGGGCCACAAATATAGCCGGACCATAAATATGGCCTAACGGCTGAACGGGGTTTTCGGGTCTTCTCCACGGGTGATCCTCATCCGCATGGTAGCACTTTGTGTCAACGGGTGTTTATCGCTCTGTGTGATGTCCTGGTGGAGTAAAAAATCAGTCAAGAAAACTTGTGAGAACAGGACACAGTTGGGTGATATTGTCAGAAGAATCCAGCAACAGACTTTAAACTAACCACCCTGATGATGCTGATGATAATATTCATGTCGGTGACAATGGGGACTGCAACGACGATGAAGATGTTAGTAAGTAAAAATAAAAGCAAAGATACCTTTTCACTCCTTTAGGCGCATCGGGCATTTAGGAAGAGTACCCATATTTTTACAGACCAATCGGTACTAGGTGGATACTGTGGTCAGCATTACGCCGACGGTCTTTACTTCCCCAGGACATATATCCTGGTACCCATGTTAGGGCTGGAAGATGTTAGTGAAGAGGATAAATTAATTTTTTTTCAATAACCTAATATGATAACGTATAACATTTAGAACACAGTTTGTTCTTCTTGTCGTTCACTGTCGTTCTGGTTGTTGTTTCACTCCTGAACTTTGGTCGGTCTTGATCCAGAATTTAAGTTTTGCCTGCTAATCCGTTTTACAGATCTGGGCATATTTACTAACAAACAAACAAAATCGTCAAGTTCAATCAGCGTCCCCTAAACGGGATCTTTAGGTTATAAAGGTGACTAGTTTTTTTGCGCCATATAAAATAGCTTAGCGTTGCTCGCCACCAAGTAGCCCTAAAAAGGACTCTTGCAGTGTTAATGAGACAGACCCAAATACTGTCCCGACATGCGACGAAGTCGTCTACCGGCGTGCCAATGAGCGACCCGGTGTCATCTGTTGGTTCCTTCCATCTCTGGCAGATTCACTCCGACGTCAAAGGAAACAACACTAATTAGTCGACTGTTGTGGCATGCTTGTTAGGTTGCACTGGGTTTGTTCCATCTCATCCTTCTCACTATGGGACCCTGGAACCCATAATGAGACCCCTGAACTCACAATGGGACCCTGGAACTAGCAATGGGACCCCAGGATACACACTGGAAAGTAATAATATTAATGGCGGTAACAGTGGTGGCGACAATGATGATGATGATAATGATGACGATGGTGAAGATAATTAATAAATATTTCCCATGACGTAGATGCACAATTGTAGCAAAGAACATTCAACTCCATTTTTACCATTGGACTATGCCAGTTAACGCTTCCAGACAGACACTGGCTGGGTATTTGCAGGTCAGATGAATTCGATCTAGGAATTCCCAGATATGCTAGATCGGACATAGCGCTGTGGAGAGAGAAACAAATCACTGTAGGATCAATGAACTTCTTGAACACTCCTCATCCACCTTTTATGCTATGAAACTGTGAAATGCGGATACATTATTGGAAACATCCGATCGCGTATACTACGCTATAACATACCCCTTGACGCGTTAGGGTCGTCGAGGTGTATCGATGAAAGCACTAGTACATAAAATCTGCCACCTTTCTTTGTCTCCCGCTTGATAAATAAGTGTATGATAACTAAGACCTGTCTATTTCTTGATGTTGTCATTCCGTTTTCTTCTTTGCCCTCCTCTTCTTCACTACCCGCTTCCCCCAACCCCTAATGAAACCCTCTTTGAAATAGTCTTTAATCGAATCATGTCTCATACGTACCCGAACTAATCTAGCTCGTGACATTTCACCATGGCCAAGAGAGGACCCTGATGTCCTTCCTACATATTTGTTTATTCTGTCTCTGACATACGAACCCGGCACCTCGTTATTTCGAAACGCATTTGCAACGCCTAAGCCACAGACGCCGACTTCTAGTATGTTAAAGGTTAGTTGCGTATCCTTTACAGGACGTTGCAGAACCAACCCCAACAGCCCCTGGCTGTTGTGTGGTTTTTCTAAGCAAATTTACGTCCAGTAGTTTGCCACTGCTTCCTGGACGGTCGGCTTTCTTGATACCACTGTCAAAACCAACGCAAGGCGCATGTCCCGCAGCTGGGATCGAACCCGGCATCCCGGCATTACGAAGCGTTCGCATCGACTTAGCCGCAGAGCCGACTTCTAGTATGTACATATATCAAACATTTAATGAAGTTCAGTCTTTATAGATGACATTTATTATTTATTGAGGCTGTGTACTCCTAAAGAATGTGCACATTCTTTACGGAAAGTCGTAAACCAGATCCGTCACATTTTGTTTGTTGAATGTTGAATTAAGAATCCACATCGGGACACTCCTATAAGCGCTTCGTCCCCATCTTCAGCAGCAAGCGAAGAGTGTCAATTCCGATGCTACCAGTAACTATCTGGCTACCACGGCAAGCATGACCATGGAAATAAGGCACTAGCATGGGAATCCGAGCAAACCGCCACACAGGCAGTTATTGTATCAGACTCCATGAATATACTTCAGAAGATAGCAACAGGCGGTATACGCTCTGAATTGGTAGAAAGAATTCGAAAATCACACTTAACCTTCCTCACCTGGATCTACACACCTGGTGATGCAGGGGTAAAGGGAAATGAGCGAGCGGACCAACAGGCAAGTACTGCACTAAGGATTCCGGGGAAAATCATGGACAGAGCAGATATCGTCAACACTGTACGGACTGGGCAAGTGGATAATGAGGAATTCCTGACACTAACACGATTGCGTGACATGGTAGTAAAGCATGGTGAAGCATGTCTATGTCGTCTTCAAAGCCGAGATTGGAGACAATTTAAACAGCTTCTCGTGGGAACAATTAGTAGAAGTACTTTGGAGTGGCTGTTGCATCGGAGGATGGAGCACGCATGGGAATGCCATGTGTGCAGTGACGTCGATTGTGATAACATAACATAACTATTTGGCTGTGTATCTGTCTCTCCTTTCCCTTGAGTGTTTAGCGTCCACTAAATACCCTGTTAGCTTCTCGCAGCGCCATTCTCCTCAGACTGTAATGATATATTTGTGACTCCGCATTATTCACTCGCTCCCAAAGGGCCCTAACAACATCTAGCTTGTCATACATCACTTCACCACCAAGAGGTGCAGAACAGGCTGGTCTATCTGTCTGTTCGTTTCCCATCACACCTTCATGTCTGGAGAAAATATCCAAACGACGCTAACTACCAAAGATCTTTGAAGTGATGCTTGTCACTCTGCACGGATGTGGCGGGTAACTTCGCTTTTTACTAGCGACTGCACTATGTGCACTTTACAGAGGGAACTACAAACATTAAATCTTAATAAACGTTTATATTACCCCCAGCCTTGCTGGTTAAATTAGAGGATTTGGGGTTTGCCCACATCTTATTCCCTACTGTAATTAAGATTGTATATTTAAATGTTCTTAAGTTAACTGACAATGTTTACAGTTAAAATGAAACTCCATAAAACTGTAGGAACATTAAAACTAACATTTATTACGAATTGGATTTCAAAATAATAAACAAAATGGCTGTGGATATAAAATCCTGTTATAAAGGTTAGTGGTCAACTGTCCACTTAGCTGTAGCTTATGTCAGCTTCTGGCTAAGCCTCGGTGACACATCAGGCAGGCCGAACCTTCCAGTCCAGTCCAGACAATCGGGTATCTGCAGCTAAGCTTAGGATTTACTTTTGTAGCTCCCACCTGGACCTACAATCTGGAACTATCATCTGGAATGCAATCTGGAACTAGAATAATAGAACAGTCCTTATACAGTCAGGAAGGTTCTAACTGGAGACAACAATACCTCCAGTCTTTAAACTGTTACACTACACACATATATATGGAGTAGGATAGTAACAGGTGTTCACATTCTACTGGTATAGAATGGGAATGTATACAGAACATGGTTCATAATCCTGATGGGGAAATATTTAGGAAACCAGTTTCATGAATACTCTCAAGAACAAGAGTTTACATCACACAAAAAGAAAGGACATTCCTCAGTGTAAATAGTTCTGATGTCTGCACACTAGTACTCCTTTAAAGGGTTAACATGCTTACACACACAGACATACACAGTCATATTTCACAATATTCTCATTTTAACCACATGGGTTCACATCACAATTAATGAGAATCAGGGAGTGAGTTTACCAAGGCCAGAAACTCATAACAGGTGCTTTGCCCTGTTTGAAAATAAATGGGGTTGACATATCTCCATCAATATACTGGGTGCTGGGATAGATGTCAAAATACAATCATAGATGACAATGGGCTTTCCATCTGTCACAGTATTAACATAAAATATACAACATTCACTCCAGTTTATATCTAAATCCACACATGTGCTACTTCTTATTCAGTAGAGTTTAGAGGTTGTAAAGGTTGAAATATAATTATCACAATTGTAAGGCCACCTGCTGTAGAGCTGAAATGTATTCCAAGTAATAGGGAAATATATCTACAACAATAATAATTACAAGCCTGGGCCATACATCTCTTCTTCTCTGACAGTGTGAATATTAAATTCAGCCTCACTGTGTTATACTTTTCAAGCTCTTAAACCATTCTCAGAATTATCTGGACTAAATCTAAATTAAAGCCATACAGTGATTTATCAAGCTAATATCACCATGAGGTAAAAATCAACTTAGTAGGGATTGTGTATAATGAATACACACTTCATTCCTATTTTTAATTGTCTAAGCTGGAAACAGGAACTGGCCGAGATTTTTTTATGAGGACATAATTCTCACCTAATTAATATAATTATAATAATTAAAATACCAATGCACGTTTCTAGTAGCAAATAAACATTAATTGAATCATCAAATAGATCATATGTTTGCATACATGTACATACTAGATCATAAACGTGGTTAGTAAGGATAAAGAAATTTATCATGGTTTTTAAGCCATGTGGGCATCAAATTTCAGAATTCAGCAGATAAAATTAATTCAGAGGAATAAGCAGCAATACATCAAATTAAACTTAATTTTATTAACTCACCCCTGGCAGGGAATTCAAACAGAAAACTGGACCACAGTCTGACTAAAACTTTAGTCTGAACCGGTCAATTTCTGAATTGAAAAGGGAACATGAAGTCCTTAAAAAGGGAGGAAGTAACTCTTCAGTACCCCTTGACTACTCATAATCTCATTCGCCCTTTAACTTTTCACTAATTAATGAATTCATAATATTGCTATAATAAAGCAATAAGTAAAAGGTAAGTAAATTTCATAATATTACTAATGCAAAACAATACTAAAAAGGACAGAAACAGCTGTCCAGACCAGCTCGTCACAACGGAGCATGCCTGTCTCCACCTTTTTCAGCATGCTCTGTGAGTCAGTTACAATGACGACATGTGTGTACAGCTGATTCCAAATTAGAGGAAGGTAACAGGGACTGCCTCCACCTCCATTCTCAGATTAGACGTTGTGATATCATATAAAAAGCTTTGTTGCGCTAAGCGACGTCCATTCGCTTTTGCTATGAACCTCCATGCACTTAGTGAGCCTCTCAACACAGAGCTATCTGTACAGATAATCCCATCACTTGGGCGGGAATTGTCATGAATCAGGTCGGGGCGTCAAGTAATTCTTAAAATAAGTAAATTTATACGTGTAATAAACTGTTATAGTTGCATTTTGTTTCCAGTTAATTAAGAATACAATATTTTTAATACTATTTATGAAGAAAAAAAAAGTTTTTTTGTTTTTATAAGCAATTTGCAAATCACTGTTAAAAATCTAATTAATAATGATAACTGATAACAAAGGCACTTATTATTAAATTAAAAACACATTCCTTTTTCATATCACATTATGATATATGGGTATGGGGTCCATGGGGGTAGAGCCCTTGGGGTTCTTGTTATATATTCGGTTTGTGAGGGGAAAAAAAGGGGGGGGGGGGGAATCGCTACTTGAAAAAGGTTGGAAACCACTGCTCAAAATCAAACGCTTTGAAAATTTTTCTCTAACAAGAATAAAACATACCGCTGTAACTGTCTCTCTCACCTTTTTTGTACATGGATGAGCTGACAGGGGCTGTCTATTTGACCCCGTGTCACATACATGCAGAATACAAGCAGAAACAGTTCACGACTAACTTGCAACTCCATACTGCCTTCACACAAACGGCTATCCGAGATAACACTCATTCCCCTCCAAGCTTTATATGGCCAGATTGTAATAGTTGCTTTGTTCACATTGTTATCTGCTTTCCTGTCAATTCCATTTGGATATCTTCTCACGACTTTTCCTATCTAAACATTTGGTCAAATACTGTTTGAATCGTTTTTATTGGACAACAAAGATAATAAAAGTTTTTTAGTTTTATTTTTTGTTTTTTATTTTTTATGGAAAAGGAGGAAAACATGTTCTGAGGTAATAATATTAGTGGTTACAACTCACAAGAAAAAAGTGATTCAAAATCAAACGGCGGCTCTATGGCCAAACAGCTTCTGTAGTGTTGTGAATTCCCGAGGAAATCCCAGACAGTTCCTGATTGGTTTGGGGGGGGGGGGGGGGGGACAAGGTCAGAGGAGCAGTGGAACAAGAGGAAAGCAAGATAAGCATGTCTCGAGTATCCCGTGTTGGGTGAATAGAGGTACGGGAAAAGCGTGAGACTTGAACGGAAGATGTGAACCCAAAGAGGGTAGGAAGTCAGTTGAAGTTTGGACCTGGAAGTGTGCGGTCGAATGCAAGAGAACAGCTGAGAAGAATGCAGATGGTCTGACCACGTGTTATTGTGCGAGAGCAGAAGTGAATGTTTACTGACTGCAAGCTTTGACTGTGTACAGGTACAAGGAATAAGATGTTAGTCCGATCCAGATGTATGATCCAAAACGTAATGGCAGAGAGAATCAAAGTGTGAGATAGTTGGAAATTTTGTCATAAATCAGCCATGCGTAGCAGCCAAGAGAACACAAGTGAGCGACTGGACAGTGCGGTTGATGGAACAGCTTGCCCGGCTCTCTAGCGAAGTTGGTTAAACCTGACTTTAGCAGCGGCCGGGTGACGAACTCCTTGTGGTCCGGGTTCACTCCCGGGGGTAGGCAGAAAAGCCACATTTCTCCCAGATTAACGGTACCTATAATGGAATCAATGCCGAAGGGTTGCGATACCCATAGTACCGAGCCAAAGGGTTTCAAACTCATGGTTTCTGGATGCGTTTAAAAAAAATGGAACAGCTAATAAAGATCAGTAACTGAGTGTTCGTCGTCTGATGTATTCCTAGTACCTTCATGCAACTAAGAACGTCAGTACAGTAATGTGACGAGTGCAATCAAACCCTAGACAGATCCACATTGCAGCTACAAAATCAGTTTTATCCTTTTCTTCCTCCGCTCCTTCTCCTTTCTGCTGTCTTGTATGTATGTGTGAATATATGTGTGAATATGTGTGTGTGTGTGTGTGTGTGTGTGTGTGTGTGTGTGTGTGTGTGTGTGTGTGTGTGTGTGTGTGTGGTGTGTGTGTAGTGTGTGTGTGTGTGGGTGGGGGTGGGTGGGTGGGTGGGTGGGTGGGTGGGTGGGTGGGTGGGTGGGTGGGTGGGTGGGTGGGTGGGTGCGTGCGTGCGTGCGTGCGTGCGTGCGTGCGTGCGTGCGTGCGTGCGTGCGTGCGTGCGTGCGTGCGTGTGTGCGTGTGTGTGTGTGTGTGTGTGCGCGCTTTCGTGCGTATGTATGCATGTATGTATACACATACACACACACACACAAGGGACGTCGATAAGTAAGTCACACATGTTTATTGAAAGGAAGCAAAAATATTGTTAGTTTCTAAAGGTATCATTGGGTGACATCAACTTTATGTCTCTGTTCGTTAGATGGTGCTATGTGTTGCAGGCGCATTTGCTACACACAATCGAAATGGCAAATGTACTTAAGGAGTGTACCCTCAAAGAATAACGTGCTGCTGAGCGTTTTTTTTTTTTTTTTTGATTTTTTCTTTAATGCTGAGTTTGTTTCTTTGTTTTAGTATCCAGAAGCAATGAATTGTTAACCCTTAGGCTCGGTATTATGGATATCGCAACCTTTCGGCCTTGATTTCATTGTAAATACCGTAAATCTGGGAGAAATGTGGCTTTTCTGTTTACCCCCGGGATTGAACCCGGGCCCCAAGAAGTTCGTCATCCGGTCACCGCGCAATCCGGTTTAGCCAACTACGCTAGAGAGCCGGGCATCTTTAATGCTGAGAAAAGTTTATCCCGTAAAGCGGTGCATAGCTGGGCAAATTTGTTTTTCTGAAGGACGCTCTAAAATTCTTGCTGAAGTTTGATCTGGTCGTCTTGTTGAGATTGCACACAGATGCGTCCTTCCGGCGCGTGGATAAGATGACTAGAAGTGACCAGCGAGTAACGGTTGACTCTGTAGCAGCTGTAATAGTGTGCTCACATAGTTTAGCATACAACATAATGTATGATCGATTGACATTTAAGAAAGTATGTTCAAAGTGAGTACCCAAACAATTGATGGACAAACACAAAATGAACCGATTAGGCCTGTCTGTGCAGCATCTCTGTCGATACGCAGATGAAGAAGAAGACATGCTGAAAAGGGTTATTACTGGGCACGAATCATGCGTGCATCACAACCAGCTTGAAGCAAAGCGTTCTTCAATGCAATGGAAACATATTTTTTCGTCTTGTATTGAAAAATGCCAGGTTACGCCATCAGCAGGGAGGGTTATGCTGACAGTGTTCTGGGATTGTCAAGGAGTGCTTTTAACCAGTTTTTTTTTTTTTTTTAAAGGGTGGGTGGTGACAATGCGAATGCTGATTCATACTATTAAATTCTATCGATGCTTAAAGATGCATTTCGAAGACAACGTCCAAGTCTGCTGACTAGAGGGGTACTGCTCTTTCATGACAATGCCAGACCACATACGGCTCGGTTAACTCAGGATAAAATTAACCGTGTAGGGTGGGGACCTCTGGAACATCCACTTTACAGCTCCGACTTAGCCTCTAGCGATTTCCACCTTTTTGGTCCACTGAAAACTCACCTTGGCGGGGGCCATTTCGCGAATGACGCAGAAGTTGAATGTGAGGTGAAAATGAGGTATCGAAAAACAGAGCACGCATGTTCTGTACAGCAGGCTTGGGGAGGACTGACAAAACGATGGGACAAGTGCATCAGTGTTGGTGGAAATTATATTGAACAAATGAAGGAACTGTATGTGTAAAAATAAATTGCTGAGAAGTCGTTATCGTCTAAACTTTGTTTTTTCTTTATTAAAGAACCATTTGTAACTTACTTATTGACTTCCCCTCGTACATACACACGCACACATATAAACATGCTGAGCGGGAACAATAGTTATGCCAACAATAACCTGCGTTGCTCAGATTTTTTGGCATTCAAAAATACTATATCATTTTTCGCTTGATAAACAAAACAAAACAAAACAAAAATCTAAAACATACTATGTCTTGAGCGGTCGATCTATCAGTTACAGTTTTAAGCTTTCCTTAGGAAGTCTCAAGTTTAAATCTCCGGCAAAGGGCTTATGACAGGTTGTTTTTTTTTTTTTAAAATTAGTAAAGGACCCTTTTCCACGCCTTTAGGCGTATAGGGTATATAGGGCTAGACCTATATTTTTATAGACCAATCGGCACAAGATGAGTGATGTGGTCAGCATCACGCCGGCCGCCTCTACTTCCCGGGACTGCACTCGGTACCCACTCAAGGCTGGGTCGACCTGGGAGCCAAGGTCATTTTTGAAAAAAGTCCGACTCCGCCAGGGAGCGAACCCACGACCTTCTGATCCGCGGCGGCGTCTAGCCGATCCGCCACGGCGGCTCCGTTTTTTTATGTCGTGGATACAAATTAAAGACCTAGCCGTGAACAGTTTGTGGTGACTGCACTAGGCATGCTGCCTTGGGTCCTTAGGCTCATGTAACACCCCTCCCCCCCCCCCACCCCACCCCAGCTACTGACTTCACTGCTTTAAAATGTAATTAAAAACAAACAGTAAAGAGAAAGTCCTGTATTTTATGTACCCACGATATGTTGAATGTTAAATTAAGAATCGACATCACAGCACTCGGGACACTCCCATAAGCGCTGGGTCCCCATCTTCAGCAGCAAGCGAAGAGTTAAAATTCCTATGGTAACAGTAACAGTCTGATTGTATATCCGTCTCGCCCCTTACCCCCGAGCGTAGAGCGTCGGCCAGATCCCCTTGTAACTCCTCGCAGTGCCATATGTTCCTCGGCACTGTTCACTCGCTCCCAAAGAGTCCTCACAACATCCAGCTTGTCATATATCAGTTCACCACCAAGTGGTGCAGAACCGGCCAATCTACCCCCCTGCTCATTTCCCAACACACCGACGCGACCTGGAGATCACGATATGTGCCATTTAAATACTTTATTAAAAATGCAGTATGCACTTTGTTCTTAATCATGCGACATCAGAACAAGGAAATAAATACAGAACGATAAAACAACAATTCCAGACGTCTCCAGGTGCCTGGACATCAACGTTGCTAAGCAGAAATACAAATTCACAGAAAAAAAGAGTAACAAACCCTGCAAGTGTATACGATAATAAGTGACCACATAATCTCAGTTTTTCGAGGGCAGATTTTATTCGATAAATAGGCAACAAATAATTAAGATATAAATAGTACAAAAGTGTTACGCAACACATCACTATTGCGTGTGTGTGACATGTCTACAAATTCGCGTGTTGAACATCTGTGATGTGTTTGAGTCTGCAATGTTTCTGTACAATGTCTTTGACGGATCGGGTTGCCGTCCACGCTTTAGGGAAACTACTGTGTCGTCATGAGAAGTCATATTTGATGATCCTGTATGAGAAAGTCACCGTGTCACTCAAGATAGGCCTCGCCATGACCACCATTTCTGCGATGCCAAAACGGTCGTGCACACAAGACAGGTTGTCTGTGACGAGGTAAAGTAGGAATGACTTGAAAAGTCATTGGTTATTATTAAAATATTACCAGTAATTAAACAATAAATTTCACAGGTCTGCGATTCAGTCTAAAAATGAAGAGACAAAACATAAACTGAAATAGGTTAGTTGCGTATTCTTTTACAGGACGTTGCAGAACCAACCCCAACAGCCCCTGGCTGTTTGGGTTTTCTAGGCAAATTTACGTCCAGTAGTTTGCCATTGCCTACTGGACGGTCGGCTTTCTTGATATCACTATTGAAACCAACGCAAGGCGCATGGCCCGCAGCTGCGATCGAAACCGGCATCCCGGCATTACGAAGCGTTCGCATCGACTTAGCCACCGAGCCGACAAACTCAAATAACTAAAAGTAAATGTAAAATGTTTGAAGTTTTGAGGTTTTAAACCACGGATCAACCTAATGACACACAGATAGTAACCCATAAGTGCTCCGTTCTTTATCTAACTCAAGTCTGAGTCTGAAGAAGCTCAGCTCAGTGCACAAGCTCTGTAGCACCGGCGAGGATCTTGAAATAATTTGGGGAGATTTTTTACTCCAAATTTTAACCGGCTACTCTTTTCGATTGCCAACTACCAATGGATTTTTTACGTGTGCCACATTGCACACGTGCGTCCGATCTCACTACCCAGAGACCAGGGGAAATTACTAGAAGTCCAAGTCCACGTGAAAAAATCCCAGCCCTTACTGGGGATTGAACCCAGAACCTCTAGCACTCGAGGCTGACCATGCCCAGAGACCACGCAGCCTCCTAGTAAATATCAGAATGTATTGAAAAGAAGACAAAAATAAGAAAACTAGACGATTTTGTCAAAGTTGTCGTCAAGTGCCAGAAAACTATGACCCCAGAAAAGCCACATCTCTTAGACACAGTGATAATAGGGTAACAATGTCCTCTTCCCTATTTGTCCCACCACACCCTCTCCCCACCTCAAATCTCTCGCCCCCCCCCCCCCCCCCCCCCAGCCCCATGATGGATTGCTGCAGTGTCGAAGACTGGCAATACCACTGTGAGCAAAGCACCCATTAAAATGCGTCTCTCTTTAAACTGCTATGAAAAAAAATATAACAGAAAGCCATATAGTGTTTGAGACTTAGACGAGGTTTCGTCTTCACTGTAATCGATCACCCCCATACTTGCCCCCTCCGTCTTTGGTGTATATGGTAAAAAAGGAAGAGGAAAGAAGAAGAGCAGAAGGAAGCATAACATTACAAGTAGTAGTAGCAGCAGCAGCAATAGTAGTAGTAGTCGTAGTAGTAGTAGTAGTAGTAGTAGTAGTAGTAGTAGTAGTAGTAGTAGTAGTAGTAGTAGTAGTAGTAGTAGTAGTAGTAGTAGTAGTAGTAGTAGTAGTAGTAGTAGTAGTAGTAGTAGTAGTAGTAGTAGTAGTAGTAGTAGTAAGAGATGTAGTAGTAGTTGAAGTAGTAGTAACAACAGCAGCAGCAGCAGTAGTAGTAGTAGTTGTTGTTGTTGTTGTAGTAGTAGTAGTAGTTGCAGTTAGAAAAGCTGCTGTAGTAAAATCACCAGCTGCAGAAGTAGCAGCAGCAGACGAAAAAGGGCCAGAGAGATCGGGAGGGAGTGGATAAGGAAGAGGATGGAGTGTAGAAACCGTACAGTTCTATGACTGAAGTCACCTAATCCAGCAGAGATCTAAGCACCTGGCAGTGGTACGGGGATCTGCTGCAGTCCGTGGATGCTGACAACCCGTAGATTTCCCATCCAAGTCTTCCAGTTCTCCTGGATGCAGAGAGAATACCCAGCCAGTTTCTCAGACATCAAGTGCAGATAACCCTGACAGGACGAAAGATACAACAGATATGAAACAACACCATAGAAGCTTCGGATCGCATCCAAAATGTTTCGGTTCATCACTTCTTCATAATCTTCTTCACTTTCTTAAGCACATCCACACAAATAAATGGGGAAAGGGGGTAGGGGTGGGGAAAAAAAAAAAAGGGGGGGGGGACTTTAGGCCGTAGAGATATTTCATATATATAAAAAAAAAACAGATAATGAATTGATGGGCACTCATAGAAAGAAGCAGAAAGATAAAAGGACACAAGAGACAAAATAAAAATCGAAAGTCATAGTTAACATGCCGGAAATCGAACCTGTCAACTCCAAATAGCCTGTGCGCCCTCACTATACAAACAAGTGTACAAGAGATATATGATCAACTAGGCTTCCCCAAAATGTTTTTTCATTAGCCATGTCTATTGTATAGCTTGAAATCCGCAACATACGGAATATGGTCACAATTCATCGCAAACCATTGAAATGGCACCATACGTTACATAAATGTATGTTAAACATCATAGTTTGAATTACAAACACAGCAACGATTTACAAACATAGCAGACAGTTATGCTTCGTGTAGAATACACGAAAATTTAAGAAAGAGATTTGATTGTTAGGTTTCATTGTGTTACACGTCATTCACATAAATAGACAGATGAGAAACCTTTGCGGCCGTAGAATCGTGTCAAGTGTTGTGGTAGATAAATGGGTGCGGTTCCTGCTCTTCTGGTCACCTGGATCGTAGACACATCATTTTGTTGTAGAGTTTCTCTGATGCTGTCTTTCCATATCGTCCGTTTACTCTACATCACTCTCCTCTATTGATGTATTCCTTGTGTGGTAGGGCGTCGCAGGGTATTCTCTTCAAGTGGGCAAACCATTTTATGTACTTCGGGTGTAATGTAGAACTTTTCTGCGCCGACGTTTTAAAAATCTTATGACTTTATTCCTGATTGATCATTTGGGACCACTCCTGTAGCCCCTCTCACTAAAGTGAGAATACATATTGTAGATATCATCACATAATCAAATCGTCCTTTCTGTTTGACTCCAGTTGAGCTGAGTCAACAATAGACACCACAACACTTGTGACACACCCATAAAGTAACGGTCCCTTTACCCGCCTGGGGCGCATCGGGGACACCAGTCTAGACTCACGTTTTGAAAGCCCAAATGGCCTTTGCACTAGCGCGCTGATCCGACGTTTCTGGGTTTAGATCCGAATAGCGCCCAGACGCCTACCGAGTGCCAATTGGTCTATAAAATATAGGTCTAGCCCTATATGCCCAATACGTCAGAAGGCGTGGAAAAGGGTCTTTTTTATTTTTTATTATCGGCCTTTAATAGGTGACGTGGTCATCATCACATCGCCCGCCTTTACTTCCCATAATTAAACCTTGTATCCTTTTAAAAGTGGGTCGACCTGGGAGCCTGGTTCATTTTAGAGTAAAAACGCCGGCTCTGTTCAGACTAAAACCCACGGCCTTCAGATCTACAGGCGACTGTCTAACCGCTACACGACGCTAGCTCCCGGACATAGCCATACCCGATGTTGAATTTTGTGTGTAAATTTTTTTTTCTTTTTTTTTTAAGATTAAAGGAAAGGCATTTGGCTTTACGGTTTCCTCAACACCTACCGCGGGGTAACGCCATATGATAACGCCACCAAAACACTGAGGGGGAATTTCCAGTTCGGCAATGTCGTCTCCATACCTGAGGATGAGAGTATACCAACGAGTATCGTCAACAAGTAAGTAAAAGTAAGTAAAGATCCCTTTTCACGCCGTTAGGCGCAGCGGGCACATAAGAAGAGCACCGATATTTTTACAGAAAAAACGCCACTAGGTGGGTAACGTGGTCAGCATTACCACAGTCTTCTTTACTTCCCCAGGACATAATTCCTGGTAGCCATTTTATGCTGGGTCGACCTGCGACGCCCCATACCATGATAAAACTCCACAGAGCCAGCAGTGGGTTTCGATCGCATGAAGTAACCAAGGTGATTATTGTCAAGAATTATGTCTGACTAGTTGTTCAGTTGCCATCCAAAATGATAAATTATGTTAAAAACCGAAAGCACAAAATTCAAGACATAATTATACGCAAATTGTCCATTTTCTCATCAGCCACTGTAGTTTAAACCCTAATGGTTATAGTTGTGGTTTGATAACATGTTCACTTTGCCTTTTTCTTGAGTGTTAATTACCGGCAAGATCCTTGGGTGCTTTATTTTCGGACTTATGGTCTATTCAAGCTTTCGTATTGTACATGTTTTACCCACACAAAAGTTGGTTTTTTTTTTCAACTACCTCTGCTTTACCAGTTCAGTGGAACCTTCTTGGTAAAAGTTTGACTGCATTCATCTCTGTTTTCTTCACTTTCTGTCTCACTGTGTATAGATTTATTACCAAGTGGTGCAGAACCATCCAGTCTGTTTATTCTTTGCCAACAGACCGGATAGCCGAGAAAACACAACTGAATTAGGATAATTTATCAGCCACTTCCAAAGCCTTGTATGCCTGCCTTTTTTTCTAGAAGAATGTGTATGTTATTTCACTGGGTAACTTTGGAGGAAAACTGTTCATCTGGTCATATCCCTGCAGACAAGCACCACATGAGTACGAAGCATGCTCATGATGTCGCCACTCGGGATGTGCAAGATACTGGTTCTGATTATATGCCCCCTTCATAAAGACACATAAAGTCGCCCTCCGTCTGGGTACATGGACCTCAGAAGCATGTAATATCGCACCAGTATTACGCCAGGATTCTGCAATTTCACCAGTGCTCTTTAAGCTGTATACAAACAGGATTGCAGAACTTGAAGCACGAGGGGTTGGAAGGACATTGACAATTGCAGATGATGTTCTTGCATATAGCCAGGGGAGCGATAAGCAACAGACAGCCCAAGAACAACAGGCAAATGTAGATAGAGTGGACAGAGTGACTGACTGGTGTGCAGAAATGGGTGCTGTCATCAACCCAGAAAAGGCGGCTGTTTTGTCTCTGGACAATAGAATTGCAAGAGCTGATGTTCCAGACGTGCAATTAATAATAGAAACATTTGCAAGAGAAAGCAAACTGAGGTACCTGGGTATCACATTCGACAGAAGCCTGTCCTTCGGGGATCATGTGGGGGTAGTTGCGACGAAATGCGGAAAAGGACTCAATGCACTTAAGGTTATGGCAGCAACTGATATGGAACAAAGAATGTTATTCACAAGGTTCTAGAATTCGATCCTATCGGTGATAAATTATGGACTTGGAATACTTAGCATATTAAAATGTCAGCTGATGAAACTTGAAAGCATATGGAATGAAGCTATAAGGGTACTTCTGGGATGTCCAAGAGATACGCCGGTAGTATTTCTGCGATATATACTTGCACTGCTGACTATTACAGATGAGATTAAAGTGCAGCAAGCTAAGTCATATCTCATATTAGCCGGAGATAGATAAGACACACATCATGCATAAAGCTCTAGACAGAGCTAAGGGTCACAGACTGAAAAAAAGGAAGGTCTTGAATGGCGCTAGACATATGTCTAGGCTTCATAACATTATGCGTGGAGAGGAGTGGGTCAGAATGAATGTCCCAGCAAAAGTCAGACTTGTGCAGAGCTTTGATAACACTGGGCCGAGAGTGCAGGGACTAGCCAGCAGGCGCTGCAGAATCAGAAGTTCGACAAATGATTCATGACAATTCCCGCCCAAGTGATGTGATTATATCTATATAGATAGCTCTGTGTTGAGAGGCAGATGAAACTCATGGGGATTCTTAAGACGCAGAAATGGTATATAAAGGCAGTAATTGACAGTGTTTTTTTTTTTTTTTTTTTTCACTTTTGTTTTTTAATTATTATGAAGAAAGCGTTGGAACATAAACATGAATTAATTATTGACCACACATGGTTGCCGACCTGACGGTCTTGAGTTCGACCGCACCGGCGTGTCCACATCAGTCCAGCATACAATTATCATCGGGAAATATTCAGGGAAGTAAAGGCAGCTGGCGTGGTTCTGGCCACATCCTTCCTCTGTGCCTTTCTGTCTTTTCAAATGTAAAACAAGCACCAATTGGCCAACTGTGTGCGAGAGGGCTGTTACTCACTTTTTGGGAAAAATTCCTGACTAAACAGAACAGAAATTGTGAAATGCTACCAGCCATTCAATATTCTCTCCAGGTGATGCCGGCGTGGTGAGAAATGAACAGGCGGACAGACAGACCGCGGTTGTGATTTTTTTTTGGGTCCATTTTCTGCTTTGTGCCGCCAGCTGTTGCATGTTAACAGATAACTGGTTTCCGAGCTGGGGCAAGCTCAGTTACGGCGTATGCTGCTGTGATGTTGTGGAGTCTAAAACCTTGAGTGTCTCCTTCAGTCTAAATTCTTCCCTGTAGCTCCAGGTGTTTCTGCTTTCATGTTTGTTTGTTTGTTTTAGTATCCAGAAGCCATGAGTTGTTAACCCTTAGGCTCGGTGTTATGGATATCGCAACCTTACGGCCTTGATTCCATTTTAAATACGGTAAATCTGGGAGAAATGTGGCTTTTCTGCCTACCCCCGGGAGTCAACCCGGACCACACAAGGAGTTCGTCACCCGCTCACCGCGCCATTCGGTTTAGCCAACTACGCTAGAGAGACGGGCCTCTGCTTTCATGATATACTCTCTCGTTGCTGACATCAGTGGATTCATTCCCCTTAAATGGCCAAACCATTTTGACAAAAAAAAAAAAAAAAAATTAATTATAGGCCTTTATTTTCGATAGTTTCTTGTAATTTCTTTTTTTTTCTCACATGATCTCTGCTAATTAGTTTTTTTCTTTTAACTAACAGTTTTATTGTCTGTGATGCCAGTGAAATAATGCAGCCTAGAACATGATCATCTGGCCGTTTCTCTTCTTATCACCTCCTGTCTCAAAGTGTTTGCCTCGCTTGATGGGAAGCTGTTTTCTGTGCATTTCGTGCGCTCCATACACAGCCCAGTCTTTCTTGTGGTCTTCGCCTTCTTTCTGAACACAGACTGACCATCATAACCACTCTGTTTCCGGTCGTAACGTCTTTTACCTTGTGCATGCAGTGAGGCTTTCCCTGCTTTGTACTGTGGTCACTGTGGATTGTGTGCTTTTTATTTATTTTTTTTATTTTTTTTGCCCATGCAAAATGTGCAGCGCTGTTTCTGAACGTTCACCATAGTTACATGTTTAGTTTCGTTCACGGCTTTTCTGAAAAAGCCGTTGTAACATTAGCTAGAAATCACTTTTTTCATATAAGAATACTTATGACCTTTTTCCTACTAGGTTATCTTGTTTAAAAAAAAAAGAATATGCCAAAAAGTCTCAGACGCTCCGGCAGAGATGAAAGACACAGGTGTGTAATCTAATCTTCAGTATCCCTAACACTGGAACTTGAAACACTCACAGGTATTAACGAAAACTGAATCAGACAAAACGATAACTGAGTTCGTTAACATAAATTACTGGTATTCCTACCTGGGAAGCGGCATGTGACGGCAGTTGTATTTCTTCCTTCCCGCTTCCGTACAGACAAACGACAGCACCAGTACCAGGTATTCCATTCTTAGACATTTGAAGAACGAAAATTCAATATCAACTATACAAAGTTAAGTTTAACAAGGAGACGATATTAGGTGTTGCCAAAAACTACCTTATTTACCATTAAACATCATCATCAGGTGCCTTGCCGACAGGCGTAGATGATCATGTCTCTCCACAATCTGCGATCTCCTGCAGCATGTATCAGTTCGTGTGCCGACACACCTCAATGCCATGCAACAAGACTGTCAAGAAACTTCTCTCGTTGTCTTCCTCTATCCCTCCTTCCACAAATCTTTCCAGTGGTCACAACATGTTCTATTTTCTCTCTTCTCATAATATGGCCAAAAAATGATGACTGAACGGGGTTTCCGGGACCTCTAAACGGGCGATCCTCATCCACAAGGTAGCACCTTGTGTCACCGGGTCTTTCTCGCTTTGTGTGATGTGCTGGTGGGGTGCAACCTATACACATACATGCATTCAACCATAAGTGCAGGCAAGCACAAAATCGGTCCTCATTATAAGAAGACTGGTAAACAAACATCGAACTGGGGCGAGTCGTGCTCACTACATGAAGACTGGTGAACCGGCAATGAACTAGGGCGAGCAGTGCTCAAAAAAGAAGGCTGGTGAACAAACATCGAACTGGAGCGAGCAGTACTCACTACAAGAAGACTGGTAAACCAACATCTAACTGGCGCCCGCATTGTTTACTACAAGAAGGCTGGTAAACCAGCAATGAACTGGGGCGAGCAGTGCTCACTACAAGAAGACTAGTGAACGAACATCGAACTGGGGCGAGCAGTGCTCACTACAAGAAGACTGGTGAACGAACATCGAACTGGAGCGAGCAGTGCTCACTACAAGAAGACTGGTGAACCAGCAATGAACTGGGACGAGCAATGCTTAATACAAGAAGACTGGTGAACCAGCAATGAACTAAGACGAGCAATGCTTAATACAAGAAGACTGGTAAACCAGCAATGAACTGGGGCGAGTGGTGCTCACTACAAGAAGACTGGTGAACCAGCAATGAATTTTGGCGAGCAGCGTTCACTGCAAAAAGACGTCAAAAAACACCCAACTGGGGCGAGCAGTTGCTCACTACAAAAAGGCTGGTGAACGAACATCAAACTGGGGCCAGCAGTGCTCACTACAGGAACGTTGGTAAACGAACATCGAACTTGGGCGATTAGTGCTCAGTATAAGAAGACATCTGAACGAACATCAAACTAGGGCGAGTAGTGCTCACAATAAGAACACCGGCAAACGAACATCGAACTTGGGCGAGCAGTGCTCATTACAGGAAGACTGGTAAACCAGCAAGGAACTAGGGCGAGCAGTGCTCAATACACGAGGACTAGTTAACGAACATCGAACTAGAGCGAGCAGTACTCACTACAAGAAGACTGGTGAACGAACATCGAAGTGGAGCGAGCAGTGCTTACTTCAAGAAGACTGGCGAACTGGGGCGAGCAATGCTCACCACAAGAAGACAGATGAGCAAACATTACAATGCTCACTACAATAAAATTGGTGAACCAGCAACGAACTGGTGCGATCAGTGCTCACCACAAGAAGACTGGTGAACATACATCGAACTGGAGCGAGCAATGCTTATTAAAAGAATACTGGTGAACTACATGGAACTTAGGCGAGTAGTCCTCATTACAAGAAGACTAGTGAACGAAAATCCAACTGGAGCGAGCAGGGCTCACTACAAGAAGGCAACCTAACAGAAAAAACACCAGCTTGTACAATGCATTGGGGGAAAAGCGCATAAACGATCCTTACATCCCCCCCCCCCCCCACCCCAATACCTAGCTGAGGAAAATGGTCGAAGATAAGAAGAAGAAGATCGTTGTTGCGGAAAAATCTTTTTTAATATACATGGTGTCCTTGTAAAGATTGAACAGCCTTAAAAGTCTATGGTTAAGCACCAGCAAGGAGATAAAAATTTGAATTTTGAGAGTATGCATCTTCCCTGTGGCTACATACGGATGTGAGTCGTGGACTATCTCTCAGTCATTAAGAAAGAGAATAGGGGCTTTTGAGCTGAAATGATAGAAAAAGATTCTCAGAATATCTTGAACAAAAAAGAGGAGAAATATTGACATCTTAAAAGATCTGAACATCAAGGAAGATTTGCTAATAAACAGCAGCCTGTCTCGGAAGCTGAAATATTTTGGTCATATCAAGCGCCACAACGGATTGGAAAAAAAATTATAGCAGAAGACATGGTACCAGGAAGGAGGGGCAGGGGCCGACCGACACGAAGATGGGCACATGATATAAGTGACTCCTTGAGTGTGAAAGTGCATGAGGCGGGAGAATTGGCGACAGACCGAGTTTCTTTCAGGCAGACTGTGATGAGAGCGACGTTCTGCAAAGGACCTGCTACATGATGATGATGATGTTGTCCTTGTAGAAGTTCCAGCTCAGGCTATCTTTCAGCGCATTGTCGAAGTATGGGAAATATTATTACACAACTAAATTGTAACGCATTCATTTAGTTATAAGTCTGAATCTGATTGGTTGTAATATAATTTATTTTTGTGTTTTGAAAATTAAGCAATTGTTGCTTGATTTTTATCTGTTACGTTACACCGAGAAACGTACGAACAGTTGACAAGACTGCTCTCTCTCTCTTTCTCTTTCTCTCTCTCTCTCTTTTTTTTCTCTCTCTCCTTTCTCTCTCTGTCTCTCTTTCTCTTTCTGTCTCTCTCTCTCTCTCTCTCTCTCTCTCTCTCTCTCTCTCTCTCTCTCTCTCTCTCTCTCTCTCTCTCTCTCTCTCTCACTACTGCTGCTGTTTGTTTTGTTTTCATTCAATACTTCCCAGCAGCGCTCATTTTGGGAAACACTGGTTTCAATGTTCCCCTATTTATTCTAACTACTCTTCTACGATCACTTTATACTCTAGTTGAGTGTTTGCTTACTCCATACCGAGCTATTATTTCTCACAAAACTTGCCTATCGACTCTGTCGAATGCTTTTTTCCTGAACTTGGAATGCCACACACACACAAAAGTTCTTATGGATTTGCTATTCTGTTCAAATAACTTTTTGAATATATGTACAGCCAACTGTCGTTTCATCAGTGGCCTCAGACTTGTTTATATTATCTTGTGCATATTGCCAGTCAATGAGAACAGTTTGTTGTAACCATGTTGATATGGTGTAGCGGAGAGCCACTGGGGGTAAAGGGGAGCCACTAGGTTATAAGCGGGGAGCCACTAGGTTGTAGCGGGGAACCTGTTGGGTGTAGCGGGGAGCCACTAGTGTGTAGCGGAGAGCCACTAGGGGGTAGCAGGGTGCCACTAAGTTGTAGCAGGGAGCCACTAGGGTGTAGCGGCTAGACGCTGGCCTGCGAATCGGAAGGTCGTTGGTTCAAGTCCTGGTGGAGTCAGCTTTAATTTTCTTCAAAAAATTGACCCTGGCTCCCATTTCGACCCAACCTTGAGCTATTTAGATTGCCTCCCTAAACATCTACACACAAGGTAGCTGAACAGGTATAGTCCTGGAAACTAGGGCTGCACCGAATAGTGATTTTCACTATTCGGCTAAATACAAATAGCGGAAACAACTATTCGGCCGAATACGAAAACGATTAGTGTATAGTATATAAAATATCTCTTAAAAACACACATTTATAATGTCAAATGTACGCTGAACTTTTACTTCACATAAAGTAGCCCAGAATAGTCATCTTCTTCTTTAGCATTCTGAGCCATTGAGGTTTACTGCTGCAGATATCACTCGTCTCCATTCATCTCTCTGGCTGGCCTTATCTTCACAATTTGGGACACCAGTTGTTTGCAGGTCTGGCTGGACATTATTTCTCGAACTTATTTTTTGTCTGCCTCGTGGTCTACCCACATTCCTCTCTCAGGTGTATACAGTTTTTACTTCTCTGTCATCTGATATTCTTTCAATATGCCTCAATCATTTAGTGTGTTAGCTCTCATGATGCCAGTGATCAATGGTGATTTAAACAGATTATGTGTTACGTTGTTGCTTCTGACTCTCCATTCCCCGCTGTAAGCATCTTTGATGGGTCCAAAGATTTGTCGTAGAACTGTTTTCGAAAACCTGTAATAAGACCTCATCTCTTTTATTTCTGCTTCAAGTTTCAGAGCAAAAAAAAAAATAAAACGACTGGTCTTTTCAACGTTTTATATATTTTGATCTTGGCGTTGCGAGACAGACACTTTGACTTTAGCAGATGTTGAAGGGCATAGTACAATTTATTTCTAGATTGTATTTTAGATTGTATTTCTTCTCTCAGCATGTTGGAACAGTTTAAGTTTGCACCCAAGTACTTATATGTTTCTGTTCGTTTGATTTTCATGTTATCGACTTGTATGTGGCCGGAGTTTATATTCTGTCCATGTCTAGCTAGCATTCGTACAGAATAGTAAACATTTAAAAACATGTTCTGTTCTGCATCCTTCAGTCAGTCTGTGATAGCTAATAACTAGGATTGAAAGAATCCTAAGTATTATAACAAGTAACTAAACTTGGAAACTGTCACTGACAGCTTAGTTAATGCATGAAAGCTGCATTAGCTTTCACAAAACCAATCGTTCCATGCTGTCAGCATTAAGCTGTGTATGCAGAAGCGGGTGTAAGGTAACTACTATTCGTAATTGGACCGACCACAACTATTCGGCCGAATGCCGAATAGTCAATAGGTCCACTATTCGGCCCCGAAGCGAATACGAAGCGAATATTCGGTACAGCACTAGTGTTTACTTCTGGAATATGTTGAACAGAACACGGAAACTCACGCCTTTTTACTGTTCAAATGCCTCAAATTTACCAATGAAACCATCACAGATGTTTACTGTTCAAATATGTGACATTTAACAATGACACAGATAGGGGTGTTTAGTTTAAAAATTGTAAATTCAACAATGAAACAAACACATGTTAACTGTTTAAATTTGCTAAATATAACAACTAAACATTAGTAAATGTTTATTCCTTAGATTCCCCGTGTGGGTTCCGGGGTCCCATTGGGGGGAAAACAAGAATAGATCCACTGCCTCCCAAACGCCGCTTCCAAATTTCAATAGTTTACTAACTGTCCATGATTCACACCCGTATTTCAATATAGAATTTGTATAGTTTTTAAGAATTCTCTTTCTAGTCTTAATTGACAAAGAAAGATAGCATAAAATATTCTTCATTTTGTAAAATGCTGTCTGTGCTTGAGCTATTCGACATTTAACTTCTTTAATGCGTCTTTCAACTGATAACATCAGTTGAATTTTACTAAAAAATATTTTATAGCTGCCAATAAAAACTACAATGGCAATAATTATCTGAACAATTGTGAGAACTTGTACCCATTCTTAATAATGCAATTCGGAAGTTCTTTAGGTTGTGTCATCTTAATGCGTGTTTCACTTAACAGCAGCATTTTTCTCGGCTCTCTAGCGTAATTGGCTAAACCGGATTGCGCGGTGACCGGGTGACGAACTCCTTGTGGTCCTGGTTCACTCTCTGGGGTAGGCAGAAAAGCCACATTTCTCTCAAATTTACGGTATTCATCATGGAATCAAGGCCGAAAGGTTTCGATATCCATATTACCTACCTAAGGGTTAACAACTCATGGCTTCTAGATACTAAAACAAACAACAGCAGCATTTTGCAATACAAACTCTCTTCGCATAGCTACCCCTCACCATAGCTGTAAAATTCACATCAGCTGTCAACTTTTGCTTTAGTTCGATATCTAAAAAATAACACAACCCTTCAATGTTGAGTAGGAACTAACATTTTGCATCTGCTTTATGCAAACATGCATCCCTTTCAGCCATTTCTATGTGAAGACGTTCAAGTTTTTTGTGGGTTGTTGACCGGATCAATTTCCTCTTTCTCCAGTTGAGTTGAGTCAAGAATTAAAATCATTGCACTCGGGGCATTCCCGTGCATGCACCGTCCTCATCGTCAGCAGCCAGCGCAAAGTTCCAATACTGATGGCACCGGTCAGAATCTAGTTAAAAGTCTGTCTTGCCTTTCCTCTGAGTGTAGTGAGTTGACTAGACCCTCTAGTCACACCCAGGTGCCTCATTCTATCCAGACCATAATAATCTTCTTTCTCTACTGATTCCGTTGCTTGTTCGGTAAGGGCCTTGACCACATCTGCCTTGTCACGTATCAATTCACCACCTATGGTACGGATCCAGCCAATCTGTCTGTCTGTTAATTACCCACCACGCCGGCATAGCCTGGAGAAACAATCCAAAGTATGCTCACTACCCGTGAACTTTCCAGAAAGTCATTATTGGCAAAATATAAGCTAAAAATTTACACCAGCTTGATACTTGTTCAATACGATGCAGTCGGGTATCTATCAATTTCGACATTTTATGCCATATTTGAACGAATCCATACCGAAATATTTATGCCTAACATCAACAGATTAAACCCACTCTTGATTAAATGTTATCTTGAAAATCAAGCTTACGGCTTTAAACGGTTGGGATAGAAATCATGAAATATAGTTCACAAATAAGTAAAATAACAATACGGTGATTATTAATCTCAATCCTAAATACTCAAGTCAAAGCTGGAGCCACAAGATCAAAAGAAAACGGAGAGAGTGTGTGGTTACTCTCAGCTTTTGAATATAGGTTTAAATAATTAAATGTAAAAACAAATCAGACTTACCGTAATTTCATATTGGCCTGCACAGTTGCATGTCATTGAAATTACGGAAAAGCAATATGCTATTAGTATTAGCACACATTCAGTCGTTATGGCGCTTAGAGAATGTGAAGTTGGGTTTTTTTTTAAACGAAACAATATTTACTTTGATCAAGAAACAATTATCGTTATAGTGTTAAAGAACATACTATGCAACAAATTCTTCACGGATGATTTAAAAAAAAATCTATTGCATAATATATTGAACTTTTTCTTTTTTAATATGGCTGTTAATTCTATACAATTGGAAAACAATCCACAAATTTCCTTGCAATTCTTCATAGATAAAGTTTTACAAAAGAATACCTACATTTTATTCTTCTTCCTGTTCTTCACTTTCTCTTCTGCCGCTTCGAGTTAAGTTGAGTTGAGTCAAGAACTGACATCACAGCACTTGGAGCATTCCCGTGCATGCTTCCTCCTCATCTTCTGCAGCCAGCGCAGAGTTCCAGTACTGATGGTGCCGATGGCAATCTGGTTAAAAGTGCGTCTTGCCTTTCCTCTGAGTGTAGTGAGCCGGCCAGACCCTCTGGTTACAACCAGGTGCCTCATTCTCTCCAGGCCATAATATTCGTCTTTCTCTACTGATTCTGTTGTTTGTTCATTAAGGGCCTTGACCAAATCTGCCTTGTCATGTATCAATTTACCACCCTGTGGTGCAGATCCAGCCAATCTGTTTGCCTGCTCATTACCCACCACGCCGGCATGGCCTGGATAAAGGACCAAAGTATGCTCCCCACCTTTCCAGTGAAGTAAGCACTCTGCTTGAACCATCCCTGTCTTCACCTTTTTCAGCATGCTGTCAGTTTCTCTAGCTGACTCTTCGAGACAGTGAAAAACCCCAATCCATAATCAATCACTGAAATGATTAAGTGCTGGTAAAGTGTTAACAGCATTCTCTGCTCCATGTCCATCGTTGACATAATCTTTAGTGCATTTAGACCTTTTCGAACCCTTGTCACAACTCCCTCTATGTTATCCCTGAAAGACCAACTTCTGTCAAAGGTACCGCAGTCTGCTCTCTTTTGATTTCTCTGCCATTTATTTTGAGTCTGGGAACATCCGCTCTAACAATCCTGTTGTCCAAAGAACACCACAGGACGGTTGTCTTTTCTGGGTTGATTACAGCACTCATCTCTGTACACCGGTCAGTCATCTTATCTACTGTCGCCTGTAACTCTTCAGCTATTTGATTCCGATCTCTTCCCCTCCTATTTACAAGAACATCATCTGCAAATGTCAATATTCTGCCAACTCCAGGTGTTTCCTTTCAGGCAATCTTGTTCGTAAAAACATTGAATAGTACAGGTGAAACTCCAGATCCCTGTGGCAGTCCTAGAGCTTGAATACATGGTTCAGAGGTCCATGAGCCCAGGCGGAGAGCTACCTGGCGAGTATACAAAACAGCTGCTATCCAGTTCACCAACCAAGGACAGACTCCCTTCTCCGTAAGCACTTTTCTCAAGATACTGTATCTGACTCTGTTGTAAGTGTCTTCTAAATCGAGTGCCGCTTCGAGTGTCGAGCGAACTTGCGAACATACCCAGGAACTTTTTTGTCAAATTGTCACAACTTCAGCCTGCAGGCCCTTCTGACATTCGGTCCTTCCAAACATTGATCTTTCACACAACAGCAGTATTTTATCAGTAATAAATGTCTGTTCATTTAACAACACGCAAAATTTAAATAAGGCGGATACAAACATTACATTGCATAATTTATTGCCAGTCATATTTCGCTGTATCTCATCAGGTGCGTTACTACAGAGTTACGTCAATATAAAATAAAGCACAAAACTGAATAAATTCAACTGAAATGCAAAATGTTTCTTAGATACATTGTCTTTGTTTCATGGCCGAAGGACATGGCCGGAGGGGGTTGTTGATTTTTATTGTTAACAACCCCCTCCTTTGACTGACTTTCTACCCCACTAGGACATCACACAAGCGATAAACACTCGATGATACAAAGTGCCACCATGTGGATAAGGATCACCATGGAGAGGTCTCAGAAACCGCGTTCAGACAATTGGCCATATTGATGACCTGTCTATATTGCGGCCCCTGGCAAAAGCCAGAGTGGGGCTTCAAATAAAAAAAATTACGTCCTAAAAAGGACGTAATTGAAATATATAATACCCCCTCCTTTGTAAGCAGACGGAATTTATCGTAAATTTGAAGTTACCCTGGCAAGTCACGTGACTACGGCGAGCTTCAGGCGGCCATGACACAGAGTCAATGTATCGAAGAAACTGGAACATGTTGTTACTTCTGGAAAGATTTATGAAAAGAAAGCACAGAAAAAAAAGATGAAGCGAAAAAGTTCTTGACTTTTTTTTTTTTTTTTACATGTTATTGAAGTATGTCAGCCGAACAGATACATGCTGTTGGAGAAAGCAAGCTATGAAAAGGTGTGATCGCCAACGCCATGAGTTACTTAAATTTTTTGTTAAAGAATATCTGGTTTCATTTGACCATCATACCAATTTTGAAATGCAAGCATGTGAATATGAACACAAAAATGGCACTGTTTAACACAATATTCTCGCTACTGTCACGATATACTCCAGTTTTGTCCTTCTTACCACATGAACAAATAATGTAGATTACCTCTTTCTAATGAAATCAATCAGTTGTCTTCGTGAGTCGGTTTTTTTTTTTTTTTTCAAGACGTAATCATTTGCAACCTACTGAAAGGAAAGTTGACCAGTAAAACCACAAAAAAGCCAACAAATGTTCGAGTTGCTTTGCAACCTCCCATAAAGCTAGTGTTGCTCAACCTTTTTACACTCGTGGCCCACCAGAACATGGGAAATCGTTTTGTGGCCCAACTAGCGGCTAGCCAATCACAGAAACAAACACAGGCGTAGTTAGTAGCTTATTTGTTGTTTGTTTGTTTTAGTATCCAGAAGCCATGAGTTGTTAACCCTTAGGCTCAGTACTATGGATATCGCAGCCTTTCGGCCTTGATTCCATTGTAAATACCGTAAATCTGGGAGAAAATGTGGCTTTTCTGCCTACCCCCGGGAGTGAACCCGGACCACAAGGAGTTCGTCACCCGGTTCTCGCGTTATCCGGTTTAGCCAACTTCGCTAGAGAGCCGGGCAGCTTATTTGTTAAATCTGACAGACTTACATTTTGTCAACTAATGTGATATCAGCATAGTGAGTTCTCTCTTCTTCTTTCTTTACTACAGAAATGCTTAGCGGCTTCAGCACAGGAAGATATCTCTGGAACGGTCCCTTCTGTACGCTTCTTAGAAAGTACTTCTCAATGTCTCTTGATATTTCTGTTGTCCATCTTCTGCATAACATTGCTCTCTGTTGTATCCTGTCTGCTGCTAATATGGTCACATGGACAAAACATTTGATTTGTTGACTACTTATAAAGTTCAGTATTCGTTCTGCGTCAACTCTCCTCTTGATTTAACCGTTCTCAAGTTGATCTTTCCTCGTTAGGCCTCGCATAGTGCGTAAACATTTCATTTCTGTTATGAGTATTTTCCTTCTGTCATCTTAAGATAGTGTCCATGTTTGACATTGTTAGCATAGCGTGAGTTATTTTCCTTATTCCAAGCCCAAGACGGGATTACACGTTTCGTATCGTCGGGGAGTTAATATGATTGTTTTAGACTGCCGAAGGGTGTTTTCCTAATGTTAACCTACTTCATTCTCAACACTAAGGTGTTAATTCTGCCGTCTGCAATCCTGCAAGAGATAAACTACCTACCCAACCTGTTACATGACATATTTTTTGCGGCCAACCTGGACTTTTCCTCGACACACCTGGGCTATTCTGCGGCCAAAGGTTGAAGAACACTGCCATAAAAGATAGGCAACTAACTTTTTAATTATTAAAAACTTCTAATAACAATGACACAGTTTTTTCTCGTGGCCTGTTGAGTCTTAAATTCTAGAATGCACACACTAAAAGGATAATAATTTACAGTCTATTGCTACTTGGTGCTAAATTGTAATTTAACTTAACGAGGCCATGGGCATACACTTGTACACAATGATCTATATACTTTGTGTACATAGCTGATTGCTACTGAGATAAGCTAGCTTAACTGTGAGTGATACTTTATAATATTTATTACACATTCCTTATTTCCTGCAGTCGCATGTATTGGGTCTAGCGCCAGCGATGAGGCGTCTCACTTCTCTGTCATCTGTCATATTAAATGATTGAGGTTGCTCATAGTTTTGTCTTTTACCCAAATTTATAAGCTTTTCACGTTTCCTCTGTTTGCGGTATAAGGTACATTTCTTAATTCAGTCGTTCTTCTGCTTTGCTTGCCCGATTATACCCCCCCCCCCCCTTTAAAAGGTAAATTTCTCTGTCCTGTCTCTTATTAGGAAGTGCCCAGTAAATTTATATATATATATATATATATATATATATATATATATATATATATATATATATATATGATTTTTTGCCAGTAGCATTCTGTTAAAACGTCCGTCTTGCCTTTCTTCGGAGCCTCAAGCATTTGCCAGAACCTCTCGTTATCCCCCCCCCCCCCCCCCCACTGCATCAATCTCACAAGCTGTGTTGATCCATCTGCTCCTCCGAACTGTAACGCTCTCACACAAGGCACTAACCACGTCTGCCTTATCATGTATCAGTATTCCACCAAGTTGTGCAGAGCTAGCCAGTCTGTTCGTCTGTTTATTTTCCAACACACCGGCGTGCCCCGGTGAAAAAATCCAGACAATACTCCCCACCCGTGTCCTCCGCAGCAAAGCATGCCTCTCTGCACGAAGCATGCCTGTCCTGATCTTCTTCAGCATGCTTTCTGCTTCAGTTACAGTCACGATGTGTGTGTGTGTGTGTGTGTGTGTGTGTGTGTGTGTGTGTGTGTTTGTGTGTGAGTCGTGTTCTCTAACCAGCGGAAAACTGCAGTGACCGCCTCCACCTCTATTCTTAAGCTGGATGTTGTGGTATCATATGCTAGGCTCTCCTGAAATATATATATATATATATATATATATATATATATATATATATATATATATATATATATATATATATATATATATGCTTTCCTTTTAGTGCTATATAAGGAAATATCGGTTGAATGTATAGGGTTATAAAAGGAAATAAATATTTGTATGATGTATGGGTTATATAGTCAAAGATGCAAACAGCGGGCATGGAGAGTGAGAAGCAACAACGAAATTCATAATCTGTTTAAATTACCATTAATAACTGGCATTATTAGAACTAAAATACTGAAATGGCTGGGGCATATTAAGAGAATGTCAGATGACAGAGAACTAAAAACTGTATACACAAGGAAGATGAATGGTCGTAGATCACGAGGCAGACCAAGAAGACGATGGAGAGATAATGTCCAAACAGACCTGCAAACACATGGTGTCACCAACTGAAAAGATAAGACCAACCAGAGAGAAGAATGGAGGCGGGTGATATCTGCAGCAATGAACCTCAAGGGCTCGGAATGCTGAAGAAGATGAAGAAGAAGGAGAAGAAGAAGAAGAAGAAGAAGAAGAAGAAGAAGAAGAAGAAGAAGAAGAAGAAGAAGAAGAAGAAGAAGAAGAAGAAGAAGAAGAAGAAGAAGAAGAAGAAGAAGAAGAAGAAGAAGAAGAAGAGGTTATATATATATATATATATATATATATATATATATATATATATATATATATATATATATATATATATATATATAAAGAACACGAAAGTAATGGTTATATCAAAGAAGACGATAACTCCACATTGTGATACCTCAGTTAAAAGAAAAAGACTTAACCAAGTCAATAAATTTAAATGTCTGGGAACAATCATATCATCAGATGGAAAATGTGTGACAGAGATTAAAAGTAGAATAGGTCAAGCGAAAGCTGCATTTCGGAAAATGAAAAATATCTTATGCAATAAATCGCTCTCATTTAATGTCACAGAGTGCTAAAATGTGACATAGAACCTGTTCTGCTGTATGGCAGTGAATCTTGGAATGTCAGTATACAAATTAGGAAACATTTTAAAGCAATGTTAGCAATACCTTGGACGGCCAGAGTAACTAACAACGATTGTTTGAAAGAAGCTAATGAAAGTAGATCTCTATATACAACAGTAAGAAGGAAACAAACACTGTTCTTTGGCCACATAATGAGAAGAGAGTCATTATTATAGGAAAGAGAAGATAAGGGAAATGAAAAAAAAAATAGTTCATGTCAGTTTTACAAAATCAACTACAATGAACAAACAAAGGAGGTTGCGACGATTAGCCTTCATCAGCAAACAAAGACATCATTTATTGTTATTTTTGGGTGACAGCCAGTTTTATCTGTGGACATTATTTTCGTTTTCTTTAAATTCAAGAACAGATTTTGATCTTCACTGTGCTTTTGGACATCCAATATTAAATTTTCTATTCCCTTTACGCTGTTCGAAAGGAGGACTGTGTCATCTGCGTAGCGGAGTTCCGTAATAGGGTTGCCACCAATTTTGAGCGGATCATAACTGTCACAAGTCTGGTCATTTTTGACATTTCTCATTATATTGTCTGCGTATATATTGAATAGGTATAGTCAGAGAATGCACCCCTGCATGTACACGACTTTGACAAAATATAAATAAACTTAAGGTGTATACTAAGTGGGGGATACTTATTTAGGTCGCTGGTGAAGGACAAAGAGGATTACATAGACTGATACTGACCTATATGAAGTCAGAGCGCAGACGGGAAGGGAAACTGGACCAGTATGCCTGGGGAAGGATGAATTAACGAGATGTTTATTAAGATACTAATTTGCACCACGGGGAGGTGGGGCTGACTTGTGTGGTCACGGTACAGCTGCTGATATTGGTTTTTGCCCATCACCCTTCTACGAGAGCTCATTGTCTTCAACACTGCTAGCTGTAGAGCCAGGCCTGACCACGCCTTGTTACATTTCGGTAATGCTTTTCAGTTCACAGGCACGCGCTGATCTGTCTTACAAAATCTCGAGGCTAGCACCAGAAACGCAACACACCGCCGTTCTTACAGCACACAACTGCAGGTTACCCGGTCTGGAGTTGCTATTTAAGACGCTTTAACTTAACCATTTTTTTTTTTTTTAAATCTATAATCTACCGTGTTGGTCTACCATCAAGACTGCGCCCCATAGCTCCCTCCTTAATCCCAAGGTGGTAAACTGTCAAATGGCATCCCGAAGGGGACAATCCGATCGATCAGTCTATCGAATGCACAACACGCCTCATGATTTAAAACTTTTTCTTTTCTTCATTGACTTCTTCTTCTTTCTTCTTTTCTCTACTCCTGGAATGCCTCGCAGCGTCAGGGGAGAAAGAACGGGCCTATGTTTTCGCTTCGTATATAGTACTTTTCAGTGTCTCTAATATCTTTGCGGTCCATGTTCCGCACGATCGACCTCTGGATCTGTTACCATTGTATCTGTATAACATTGCTCTCTGTGGTGCCCTGCCTGATGCCAATCTTGTTACATGGCCAAACCATTTGATTTGTTGTCAATCTATAAAATTTAGTTTTTGTTCTGTGCCGATTCTCCTCTTGATATCATCGTTCCTAAGTCGATCTTTCATCGTTACACCTAACATAATACGTAAAAATTTAATTTCTGTTGAGACTATTTTTCTTCTGTCTAACTGACTAAGCACTAATACTTTTTGTACATGTTAACGTTTTTAAAATAAATATACTGGTTGAAAACATCTGCCATTTGTTCATTCCACACTTACAGTGTATCTAGGCGAATCTTAAAAAGCAACAACAAAAAAACTTTTTTTTTTTTTTCTAAATTAAAAACAAGCAAACAGCAACTTGTTATCATTACGTAAATTAGTAATGAAGAAAGGGGACACCCCTCCCGCCTTCCTGCACCACGAATGACCGGAAGGTCTTCGATTGGAATGGAGGCGAATAACTTTAAGTATAGACCTGGACTCTCAGCCTAAGTAGAAAAAATGGAAATGTCCTGACAGATAAAGACAGCACCATGGTTTTCGCCACAGTATACAATTAAATTTGACTGATCGAAAATAAAAACAAAACAAAAATACCGCAATGCCTTTTGCCCGGAGCCTTCCTGGCATAAAATGGATCTTTTCGTACTCGCTGGAATCAAGCTAAATAAGGGACCCTGTGGTTGGGAGGTTACTAGCTTTATCTTTGGAAGAGGAAATGTAATCTGAAAACATTATGTTATGGAAAGGCAAATCAGCCCTTAGTTTTGACTGACAGCTGGTCTAGGAGGTAAGCTCCAACAGGCGGACAGACAGAGCACTGCTCTTCTGGTGCGGCAGCTTCTGCAGCATGATTTGTTCCAAACGTACTGGTGTTACATTTCCTGTGGAGTAAACAAAGCAGGCCGAGTGAGGGAGAGAGAGAGAGAAAGATAGATAGATGGATAGAGAGAGAGAGAGAGAGAGAGAGAGAGAGAGAGAGAGAGAGAGAGAGAGAGAGAGATCATGATGAATGGGCAACATATGGTCTCTACAATACTGCCCAGGCTTTGCGCTGCTAAGAGGAGGAACTTTATCCCTGGCGTAATTGGGCCATGGGCTGCGAGTCTCATGCTTCCTCATTGCGCAATATAGCACTATCGTCTGAAACGCGGAAAGGTGCCAATAAATCAAAATAGCTATTGCTTAGGGCCTTGGGATCTGCAGAGGCCTCAAAAACTTTTATTTTTCATAAATGCATTTAAACAAATATTTTTTAAACGCAAATTTCTATTAAAGAGTTTTTTAGATGATTTTATAATATAAAACTGAAACACGATATATTTCTATTATCGATATCTTTAAAATGCGTGCATATTTGACATTATTTTGAGATTAGCTGGTGTATTTTAAAAGGGTAGGGCCTCAGAGCTTTAACTAGCCTAGGGTCTCGTCATGTATTTAATGTAATTCTTCCCAGACGTTCAGCTCTTAATCTTCCCGTTTAATGATTATCCTTCTTGATTTGCCCCTTCCATGCAACACACACCATGGCGTTTTGTTCACATAAATCCACCTCAGTACTTGTATCGTTCATGTCCTGCTTGCACAACAGCTTTATATCGTAGTAGAGGCCGGCCTCAACATCTTCTGCCAGCTGGTAATTTACTACAAACAACGTTATTAGGGACTCTGCCATCCTCTATCCCCCAAATTTGACTTAGCAATCTGAGCCTACGGAGATTGATGGTTGAGAAAACCGTCATGAAACCTGCTCTTTCTTATACCTCAGTGTTTGTGATCTTGTCTTGCCACTTAATGCTAAGATTTTTTTTTTTTTTTTAAAGGAACAATAACATTCTGAAACCATATTGAACGTTAAATATTGAATTAAGAATCGACATCACAGAACTCGGGACACTCCCACAAGCGCTCCGTCTCGTCTTCAGCAGCAGGCAAAGAGTTCCGATGGTAGCGGTAAACGATTGTACATCTGTCTTATGAAACCATGACAAGTTATGAATCTTCCTACACACGGCGATAAATATGAAACGACACCGCTTGAATGTGTTATCTTAAGTGTGTACTGACAAGTAGGACCATTGCTATAATAATTGGGTCAACCCTTTGACCTCAGTGTGAAGTCTGTCTTCACCTTTGAATGAGGTTATTAGCAGTGTGTAAATTTCTGCTGTATTTCTAGGGTATAGTAACAAATACTGAGCACGGTAATAGATATAAAAATAAAACACAAACGGTGTTCCTAGATTTGAAGGTGTACCGACATCCTCTATCCTACATTGCTTTGAGGGAAAAAATACATTGGTAAGTTTGTTCTTATTTAAGACATTTTTATATGTTAAGCAGGCATATTGGCCGGTTGTGCACCACTAGGTGGTGCACTGATGTATGACAAGCTATATGTTTGCGAGCGAGTGAACAGTGCGGAGGCACATACAGATCATTACGGTCTGCGGAGAATGTTGCTGCGAGAAGTTTACCAGCGGATCTGGCCAACGCTCAACACTCAGGGAAAGGGCGAGACGGATATGCAGACAGATACTGGTGCTATTTTCCAGTTGTTTTAGTCTTTCAGTGTATGACTTCCGTATCTGTTCTTTTGCACCAATCATTTGATCCTCATGTAGCTTTAATCACATCCCTTAATCTTATAGTAGCTCATCGCCCAGAGTAGCGGCAGCAGTTATTTACCCCCTGCTCATTACCTTGCACACCTGGATTCCATGGATATGAAATCCATAGGCTCTTTATCTGGGTCTTATCCAGTAATGCAAGACACTGCGCGGCATGACACCACAGTTTATGTTAATTAACTCTTTGAGTCCCGGGGTTTTTAGCATCAGAGGCCCAAGAAGTAGTCAAGAGAAACGCATAATCGGCGCATCTTGCTTTCACTGGGCCTCTGGGTAGGAACCTATACACATATGATGCGTTACATGGGACTCAGAGAGTTAAGAACTTCTACTTGCAATGGCAGGCCGGCTACTTCGTAACCGTCTGGTGTTCTAATATAACATGTTTTATATGGGTTAACGTGTTTTCTGAAATTTTCTTGTGGGATTCATATCAAAATGATGGCTTTTGAGTCAGTGAGTGTCTGGGGGCGCTTGGTGATTTCGATCGCATGCTGTGCGATGTATAAGGGATACACCGTGCGTCACCTCGGACTCAAGAATCCTGCCACGTGTCCACCCGGTTCGCCCTGTATAATGGCCTTTGCCTTCTAAAGGTAACTAGCTGGGGACTCCCAGCTGGTGGTCCTATAGGTAAGTAAAGTGAAGTAAAGATCCCTTTTCACCCCCTTAAGCGCATCGGGCATATGGAAAGAGCACCCATATTTTTACAGACCAATCGGCACTCGGTGGGTAATGTGGTCAGCATTACGCCGGCCGTCTTTAATTTCCCAGAATAGCCCATCCTGGTACCCATTTGAGGCTGGGTCGACCTGCGACGTTCCATACCACGATAAAAATCCACGCAGCCCGCAGTGGGTTTCGATCGCGATACGTTGAAATACGAGTCAGACTCGCAACGCCTTAGCCACGGACGACTATATAGGCCCTAGGTAGGGTGACCATAAGGACCGTTTCAGCCCGGACAGTATCGTAAAGACCGAGACCGTCACGTCAATACTAAACAAACGAAATTGAGATGATGACATTTTATTTTTCTTTTTTTTTTTTCTCTCTGTAGTATCAGCGGGACCGTCAGAATCTACCTAAAAAAGGGGGAGGGGGGGGGGGGGGGGGTTCTATCTCGCCGAAAACCTTTGACACTCATCCGTCTATCCCCTGCCTAAAAATCAGCATTTTTTTTTTTAATTACACTCTTCACTTGAAAAATGTAAAAACATTCCTTGACAGATCATGGCAGCAAGGAGTATTAGTCGCGTGCACGTAATTTCCACATCAGCGGGGCTTGCAGACGAAATTCAGAGCCTGTTGACAAAGGCTGGACTCAGTATTGAGGTCAAAGAGATATCTCTGCAAAAGTATGGCGCTCCAGTATTTGAAAAGACAGTACTGAGTAAGTACAAGTTTGGGTATGGAGAAACATGATTTGGTGCTTGTGTCATTAGCCTATGTGTTTGTGTGTGTGACAGACAGACAGACAGACAGACAGACAGACAGACAGACAGACAGACAGACAGACAGACAGACAGACAGACAGACAGACAGACAGACGGACGGACGGACGGACAGACAAGCAGACAAGCAGACAGACAAGCAGACAGACAGACAGACAGGTAGGCAGGCAGGTAGGCAGGCAGGCAGGCAGGTAGTCAGGCAGACAGACAGACAGGCAGGCAGGCAGACAGGCAGGCAGACAGACAGACAGATAGATAGATAGACAGACATACAGATAGACAGACAGATAGACAGACAGACAGACGTGTGCCATTAACACACAGAAAACCGAAATCATGTATTAATCAGCACCAGGCAAAGCCTATACTGAAATAACAATTTTGGTAAATGAAAAGAAATTATGTGTTGTGAATAGATTCGCGTACTTTGGTAGGAAAATGTCTAACAATGTCACAATTGACGATGAAGAAAACACCAAGATCTCTAAAGCTGACATTTGGCAGACTATAAACAATGTCTGTCATCAAGATGGAATCTGTCTGTAAACCAGACTAAAGGTATGCAGATATGCGCAGTGCTTTCAGTGCTGTTAAATGTGTGTGTGAAATTTGGACTATACACATACGTCCTGCACACACATAAAGAAAATCGCAACCACTTCCATACAGTTTGTCTCCGACCGATAATGAACATCAAGTGAGTGGACAGGACAGCTTCTCGGATACTGTTGTCTCAATATAGCAGGCATACCCATCCTTGATACCATCCTGATGCAGTCACGGATTCAAGGGGCAGGTTACTTTGTCCCTTTACCATCGGCTCCCCCAAAAAAACTTCTTTGATGAAATACAAGAAGGCAGATGCTCTGATGGTTCCCATAACGTAAAAAAAAAAAGGTTCAAGGACACGCATCAGGCATAACTGAAAGCCTTCAGTATAAATCCTGACTTGAGAGGTTGCTGCAAAGGACCGGATAGAATGGTGAACGTCTATCGAAAGAGGAGCCTCGCGACTTGCGAGGTATTAAGAAAACAAAAGGCAGCTGAATATCGAAGACAGGTTAGAAAGACGCGTCTAACGGGCCTTTTACCTACAAACAGTTCTCTGTCCTGATTATCCTAGATCTCTCTGGGCCCGTATTGGGCTCAAAGGTCAAACCCTGAGTCACAGAAAAACAACTACAAATCAAAGAAAGAGAGGTCATCTTCATATGTGATGGACGGACCACAACGTGTGTGTGTGTGTGTGTGGGTGGGTGGGTGGGTGCGGGCGGGCGGGCGGGCGGGCGTTCGGGCAGGTAGGTGGGTGGGTGGGTGCGGGCGGGCGGGCGGGCGTTCGGGCAGGTAGGTGGGTGGGTGCGTGCGTGGGTGCGTGCGTGAGTGTGTGTGTGTGTCATTCAAATAATTAAATAGATTTTAATGGAGCAATTCCCAGTGTGGGATCTGGGACCTTATTGAGAGAAAACAAAAGAACGGACCCATTGCTATTTTAACTAGCATGTCGTAAAAGTCGACTAATTAGAGACTTCCTTTAAAATAAGAATGCATCTGCCTGAGAGGCAAGGAATCCTCAGTTAAGCAAGATCTGGAAAACGGGTGTGCATGCAAAACTGAAAACAAGAATGTAGTTTAAAAGTGGATGAACAACCAGGACTTTTTACAGGAGTTTACAGCCTGTTAACGGGAAGAAAAGGAGGAGGAGAAGAAGAAGAAGAAGAAGAAGAAGAAGAAGAAGAAGAAGAAGAAGAAGAAGAAGAAGAAGAAGAAGAAGAAGAAGAAGAAGGAGGAGGAGAAGGAGGAGAAGAAGAAGAAGAAGAAGAAGAAGAAGAAGAAGAAGAAGAAGAAGAAGAAGAAGAAGAAGAAGAAGAAGAAGAAGAAGAAGAAGAAGAAGAAGAAGGTAGAAGAAGGTAGAAGAAGGTAGAAGAAGAAGAAGAAGAAGAAGAAGAAGGTAGAAGAAGGTAGAAGAAGGTAGAAGAAGGTAGAAGAAGAAGAAGAAGAAGAAGAAGAAGAAGAAGAAGAAGAAGAAGAAGAAGAAGAAGAAGAAGAAGAAGAAGAAGAAGAAGAAGAAGAAGAAGAAGAAGAAGAAGAAGAAGAAGAAGAAGAAGAAGAAGAAAAATAAGAGGAAGGAGGAGGAAGAGAAGAGGAAGGAGAAGAATATTTTCGTCTTGAATACTTCTGGAAATTAATGAAAATTAAAATTGAACGAACTCAAAGACAAGTAAAGAGAAATACGAGAAATGTCTGGACAACCTCGTCTGTCATCGATTATAAGACAAGGAAACTATGACTTCCAAGAGAAACCATGAGATAAAGGTTTGGGGGAGAGGCCAAAGGTGCTGGTCTGGGTTTCATCGATGATATCGATAACATTTCACAGGGTAGAATGGGGTAGAGGACTATACTGCAAGCCCCGTGTTGCGTATTAAAGCATAACATGATGAAAATGAGGATGATGCCCATTTTTCAATGAAGGTTTGTGATAACTGCAACAGCAAGGAAATCAAAGTCAGGATTTTGAGAGCATGCATCTTCTGTTTAGCAACATACGGATGTGAGACACGGACTGTCTGGCAGTTCTTAAGGAAGATAATTGGGACTTTTGAGCTAAAGTGCTATAGAAAAATTCCCAGAATACCGTGGACAAAGGAGAGCAGAAATACTGACATCTTGAAAGATCTGAACATCAAGAAAGATTGGCTTAAAAAAAAAAAAGCATTCTGTCTCGGAAGCTGAATATTTTGGTTATATCAAGCGCCACAACGGATTGGAAAAAAAAATTATAGCAGATGGCATGGCACTAGGAAGGAGGAGTAGGGGCCGACTAACACAAAGATGGGCACAGAATTTAAATGACTCCTTGAGAATGAAAGAACATGAGCTCGGAGAGCTGGCGAGAGACCGAGTTTCTTTCAGGCAGGCCGTGATGATAGCCGATGTTCTGCAAAGGCCCCTCGAGATGATGATAATTTAAGGGCTTGCATTTATAATCTTCTGCTTTGTTATCTGATATTGTATCATATATTCAGATATATGAATATCTAGTAACATTTATGTTTCGTCTATTTCAACAATAGGGAAGTTAACTAGTGCTGCTTTAGAAGATGTCAGAGTTGAGGAAATTGAATACTTGATAGCATTTTGTCCAACTATAGCAGAGGTTCTTTCAAGGCCCAACAATCAACTAAAGTGGGCCCAGTCTACTTCTGCAGGTAATTTAAATCTTTAACCTTTCAGCTAAAAATTGTTGTACCTCCACCCTTTCACTCACTGATTTAATTCACTCCTTCTTTTTCTTCTTTTCTCTACTCCTGGGAAGAGATCTCTGGAACGTGCCCTTCTGTTCGCTTCGTATACAGTACTTCTGTTTGATATTCTTGCTGTCTATTTCTGCGTGGTCGACCTCAGGTTCTGTTAGCGCCTTATCTGTGTAACACTGCTCCTTATGGTGCCCTTTCTGATGCAGTCTTGTCACATGCTCGTTAGTTCGCGTTAATTCACTTATTTATAGATCGATTTAGTCTGATTTTCTTTCCCTTTCCAAGGACTTATTGAATTCCACAAATCATTTCCTTCACTCTTCTGCAGACAAGTTGTTCCTTCAAACCTCCTCGATCTTCACACAGCGTCCTCTGGTTAGGGAAAGAACGCTAAGAAGCCCATTTTGAACAATGTTAAAAATTCTCTGTTAAATTTTTTTTTTTTTACGTTTCGTATTCTCTGTTTAATTTTTTTTTTTTTTTTTTACATTTCGTATTACTACAGATGTACTATATTGTATTTATTTATGATTCTCCACACTTTTATTATTATTAGGCTCTTAAACAAAGAATAGGCTCGTTGTGAACCCCTCCCCCGTCCGTTCCTGCCTTAAAAATATGTATGGCGGGGGGGGGGGGGGGGGGGGGGGGGGGGGGAGCTAAAATTCCCACCCTGCCCATGTTCTTAATGTATCATAGTGCCTGGCAGAGCTTGACACGAAAAATTATATCTGTATCAATTTGTTCTATATATAATTTAACTTTTAACTTAGATCTACCAGCAAAGTACTCAGCAACCCTGTGTTACCAGGTCTAATCCAGGTCAGCTGTAAAAAAATTGAAATCATATTGTCTTAAAGATTATACATTGAGTTTACTTATGTAATTGATTTGTCGGACTTATCAAAGATGTAGACAGCGGGAAATGGTGAGTGAGAAGCAACAACGAAATTCATGATCTGTTTAAATCACCACTGATCACTGGCATCATGAGAGCTAAAAACAGGTTAAATGGCTGGGACACATTGAGAGAATTTAAGATGACAGAGAGGTAAAAACTGTATATACAAGGGAAATGAATGGTCGTAGACAACAAGGCAGACCAAGAAAACGATGGAGAGATAATGTCCAGAGAGATCTAAAAACACTTGGTGATATCTGCAGCAATGAACATCAAGGGTTCAGAATGCTGAAGAAGAAGTAGAAAAGATGAAGAAAAAGAAGAAGAAGAAGAAGATGAAGAAGAAGAAGAAGAAGAAGAAGAAGAAGAAGAAGAAGAAGAAGAAGAAGAAGAAGAAGAAGAAGAAGAAGAAGAAGAAGAAGAAGAAGAAGAAGAAGAAGAAGAAGAAGAAGAAGAAGAGGAAGAAGAAGAAGAAGAAGAAGAAGAAGAAGAAGAAGAAGAATTGATATGTCGACATAATATAATATTGCCAGTAATGCAAATGATCAAATACGATCAAAGCACTTTTCCAAGGCATTTATAAATGACAAACACTACATTAGATTAGCCATACAGTAAGTGTGACATTGTTTAGGACAGCGGCATACTGTTGAGTTAGTTGCCTATCCTTGCGTCACCGACTCCAGCATTTGTTTCGCTGTTGTCGTTTTTTCTAAGCAAATTTTACGTTCAGTAGTTTGCCATTTCTTTCTCAACGCTCGGCTCTTAATATCAGTGTCGAAAACAACACGACAAAAAATCCCCTGCAGCTGGGATCGAACCCGCGTATCCCGACATAACGAAGCGGGTTTGTAAGGTCTAAGACATAGACGCCGACTTAGGGGAGTAAATATGGTCACACTATTCAAGAAAGAAAACTACTCCTGGCAATACGAATTGGAACCTAGATCACTGGTTTTGATAGGCTAGTACATCATTCACTGCATTCCTGCAGTTTTTACATGATTGCGTTCTTATATTCAATCAGTTTGCTGTCTTCTCCGCAACAAAGGTTCTTTGTAGCGCTACACTGTTTCCTGGCCTGGTTGTGTAACCTGCAAAAACTTGAGAGGATAGACTTCATTGCATCAGGTGCAAAAACTTGAGAGGATAGACTTCATTGCATCAGGTGCAAAAACTTGAGAGGATAGACTTCATTGCATCAGGTGCAATAACTTGAGAGGATAGACTTCATTGCATCAGGTGCAATAACTTGAGAGGATAGACTTCATTGCATCAGGTGCAAAAACTTGAGAGGATAAGACTTCATTGCATCAGGTGCAATAACTTGAGAGGATAAGACTTCATTGCATCAGGTGCAAAAACTTGAGAGGATAAGACTTCATTGCATCAGGTGCAAAAACTTGAGAGGATAAGACTTCATTTCATCAGGTGCAATAACTCGGTTCTCTCCCTATGATAACTAGCCACCTGCTAACAGCGTCACGGAAAGTACTAACTAAATAGCTCCGGTGACGATCCACAGGGATCACTGTAAAAATTGCATTAGTGAACCTTAAGACACAACCGGGAAAAAAAACACGCCGCGGAGATTTATGGTTGCTTATGTAGCACAGCTCTCTTCTTTGTTACGTATGTTGATGTCTCACCCAGGTTCGTCTTTAGGTTTGCTACAGGAGGAGTAGATTGGAAGATTATAGACGAGGAGAAAGATGGTCGTGTCGATAGTGGTGGTGATGATGATGATGTCTTGCTTGCTGCATGCTTCTCGTGTGACTCTGGTGCTTGTATCACAAAAAATCTGGAAACAACTGTTCTTGTCTATACTGTCTTTATTGTGATACTTCAACAATGTCACAAATACATCAATGATATTCTGAACAGCACTGTGTTCTCTCTATAGCTAAATACTCGTAGGTTCGCTTTGCGTTCTTCATCTCTAGTTACTTTATTTCTAGTGTCTGTAACTGCCACCTGGCTTCTAGTGCTGTCTGATACTAACGGATTGATCGTCGACTCTAACATCTCTATAGTGTTCCTAATATGTCTCTGTTAACCATGGATCCATGTATCTTATGTGTCGTCTCTGTAGCTCGATGTCTCGTTTCATGTCTGCTCTCCAGTGACTGTCTTCGAGGTTCAATATGAACGACTGCTCTCCTTCCAGTGTTGAGCTGGCATCAAGGATCATTGAGACTAGTCGCTCGTCCTCTGAGTCTCAACGACTGAAGGCTTCTAATGTTGGGCTAACATCTCTACCACTGAAGGCTGTCTTGAGAGTCCATGACTTGTCTCTATTCTCTTGAGTCTTGTGGACTGAAGAATTACCAAAGTGCTTTGTTACTCGTTATCTATACTTGGATGCTGGAATGCTAGGTATTTGTTTTCTTCTCGCTTTGCCTGCTTCTAGAATATTCTAGTACACCTCAACTTGTTTACTATGTACGTTCTCACATGGGATTTGCTAATTATATCTCGATTGCATCAGATTTCATCATCCCATTCTACGCAGATATAGTAGTTAAACTGACAATTGGGGTCATAGAAGCTTAAAAAACAAGGACAATTGCGTTTGCTTTGATAGGGCACGTCAACAAGGTACTTACTAGATAGACAAGGTTGGGTCACATGATGAAAAACGCATTTCAAAACTTCTAGAAAGAAGGCCAAGGCCAGACAACATCAGTTTGATGTCAACAGCTAGTTTTGGCGGGAAAAGAAGATTCTGGAAAAGGGAATGTCAAGGTTACCAAAACTTGTTGATCTCCTAATATTCTAGCTTTGTGTCTCCCAAAAAAAACAAGCTATGAGCTCACTCTGTTACACATACTCTAACTTTTTAAGCATCCAGAAACCATGAGTTGTTAACCCTTCGGCTCAGTACTTTGAATATTGCAACCCTTCGGCCTTGATTCCATGATAGATACCATACATCTGGGAGAAATGTGGCTTTTCTGCCTACCCCCGGGTGTGAAACCCGACCACAAGGAGTTCGTCACCCGGTCACCGCAAAGTCCGGTTAAACTAACTACGCTAGCGAGCCGGGCGCATACTCTAACAGACTGCTGGTCGTCCATCTCCTAATATCGTCTCATTTAATTTGATTTCTACCTCTTGCTCATCTGCTTTAATTTCTGTGTGTCATGTTTTTTTTAATTTCTTCAAAGAAGTTCAACTTTTTAAAAGTACATGCTATGTAGTCATGTCTATCCACACTTTCTGCCGCGTATACTTTCAATAAGTTCCGACACCGATGATCTTTCCACGCCATTGTGTCAAACTGTCCAGCATCTCGGTCTACCTCTGCATCCTTTCCCCTCCAACTTATTATCGATATGTCGATTATCTCTTTCTGATGTGGGCAATCAGTTCTATTCTGAGTCGGTTTCTTTCAATACATCTCCATTATATTTTTTTTTTAATCTGCCCAGTGTGTTCTTATAATTCTGTTATGAACCCTCATTTTCGCCTTTTTCAAATAAATTTTCACTTTTCGGTCAACTGTCCATGATTTATTTCAGCATAATAACATAGGATTTATATAAATCTTGATAATTATCTGTCCCAGCACACTTGACAAGAAAGTTGATGGATCATCGTCATCATGTAGCAGGTCCTTTTCAGAACGTCGTTATCATCACGGTCTGCCTGAAAGAAACGGTCTCTCGCCAGCTCTCCGGCCTCATGCACTTTCATACTCAAGGAGTCACTTATATCCTGTGCCCATCTTCGTGTCGGTCGGCCCCTGCCCCTCCTTCCTGGTACCATGCCTTCTGCTATAATTTTTTCCAATCCGTCATGACGCTTGATATGACCAAAATATTTCAGCTTTAGAGATAGGATGCTGTTTATTAGCCAATCTTCCTTGACGTTCAGATCTTTCAAGATGTCAGTTTTCTCCTTTTCTTTGTCCAAGATATTCTGAGAATCTTTCTATAGCATTTCAGCTCAAAAGCCCCTATTCTCTTTTTTTAAGTACTGCGAGATAGTCCACGACTCACATCCGTATGTTGCTACAGGGAAGATGCATGCTCTCAGAATTCTTATTTTGATCTCCTTGCTGGTGCTTACCCATAGACTTTCAAGGCTGTTTAATAGTTGATGGATATGTGAGAGGGGAAAAAAATAATAATAACAGCAAAAACAACAGAGATGTATTACATTCACAGATGCCAGATACTCACCCCCTGTAGAGAGACATGTCTGCTGTTGGACAGGTTTGGTATGCTCTACCTACATGTTGACCTCACCACCCACCGAGTGTCGATTGCTCTCTTATATATAGGTCCAGCTCCATATTTCCAGTATACCTGAAGGCGGGGGAAATGGTCCTTTAATTTTACCTAAATGTAAAATATACAGCATGCTTGACATGTCCACTTGTGTATGCGAGCATCCAGTGACACGTGTTACTTTTTTGTAATGAGGGGTGGGGGGGGGGGGGATGTGGCTGAAATAAGTGCCGTTTGGTCTATAAAATATAGGTCTAGCCCTATATACCCAATACGACTGAAAGGCGTGGAAAAGGGTCCTTTACTTTTAATGTGGCTGAAATGTCTTATTAATAATGTAATTTTTGTGTCTGCAGGAGTGGATGTATTTTTCAGTGACTACAACAGTTTAAAGGTATTCAATTTGAGTGTTCCTGTGTATCATGTTTTTACATCCACCCACATTACTTTCTTTTGACTACATATGCCTTTGCTGAAATTTCTATTATACTATTAGCTGAACACCATAAAACAAATGAACACAAGTTATAACTAGGAAGTTTGATGAGAAGAAAGACACAAGCAGGTATAAGTGAACAGGTTACTACCAAAGTCTGTACTAACCCTGAAATAGTCAACAAAAACAGTCACAAACCGAATGGCTTTATTTTATTATATTCAACTATAGTAAAACCAGTTATAAGCAGCATATTTATACCAACACTGTGCTACAAGTGCCAAACCTAGACATCATCAAAGGGCTTATTTCAGTAAAATTACCACCTGAGAAATGAGAAACCTGAGAAAAGCCTTAAAATACACGACTAAACATGGGTTCATACACAAAGAATAATAAGAATAAGAATACTTAGCTAGAAAACTCAGCCCTTGGGAAATCTAGCACAGAGAAAATCACACAATCTTAATGCGATCATTGTATGTTTATATGTGATATATATGTGTGTGTGTGTGTATGTATGTGTGTGTAAATATATATAATTATTTGCACTGGACTGGTCTCTTGTACTTCCCAGAATAGCCTGCTTCCGTTTGCATACTTCGAGGTCCATTGTAGGGGAAAACAAGAACTGCACTGTCTCCCCAACAAGCATGTCATAGGAGTCGACTAACTGGGGGTTTCCTTCGAAGTCGGAGTGCATCTGTCCGAGTGACGAGGAACAACCGACAGCACATAAATAAGCCAGTAAAATGGATGTACGCGGAGCTTACAGCCGGTAAACAAAGAAGAAGAATCTATACAAATTTAAGAGGAAGTCGACTGCACGATGAAGACAATATGGAAAACTGTGTCAGTTATGAAAGGATAAATCATTTCAATAAGGGGACAAGACGTTTCATTAATCACCACAGAACAGGCCTCATGGGTTGTTTTACACAAATGGAGCGTCCGGGGAGGGGTTTAGAACACCTATGAATGTATGATAATTCTCACTAATTATTATTAGTTTCAATGTTACACTTTATTATTTAATATTAGGTAAATTTACTTTTTAACACAGTAATGGGAAACTATATGGCTGTAAGTCCTGGACAATCTGTAGGCAGGGCAAACAATTTCTTGAGGTCCCAGAAATTGGGTTCTACAGAAAAATTCTTAAAATACCTTGGACATCCAAAAAAAAAAAAAAAAAAGCAGTTGTCCGAAGACAACTTATCACAGACATCATAAGGAGACAATCATCATTTTTCGGCAATGTTATGAGAAGAGGGTCGGCTCTGTGGTTAAGTCGATGCAAACGCTTCGTAATGCCGGGATGTCGGGTTCAATCCCAGCTGCGGGCTATGCGCCTTGCGTTGGTTTCGACAGTGGCATCAAGAGAGCCGACCGTCCAGTAGGCAATGGCAAACTACTGGACGTAAATTTGCCTAGAAAAACCACACAACAGCCAAGGGCTGTTGGGGTTGGTTCTGCAACGTCCAGAAAAGGATACGCAACTAACCTATGAGAAGAGGGAAAATGGAACATGTTGTGGAAGGAGGGATAGAAGAAGAAAACGAGAGAAGATTCTGGACAGTCTTGTTGCTTAGCATGGAGGTGTGTCAGCACACGAACTGATGCATGCTGCAGGCGATCGCGGATTGTGGTGAAGCATGATCGTTCACGCCTGTCGGCAAAGCGCCTGATAATGATAAATGGGAAACTAATTTAATGTATCATTTATTTTCAACCTCTTTAAACATTTTTATGATGCTGCATGCTTTCTCAGCGACTCATTGAACATGCTACATACGATCAAGGCAAGGCATATACGCAAACAGTGGTTCCATCTGATACAGAACGCAGCGTTTCACAAAATCATCTTCATTTTTGTCCCAGAAAATGTTGGTGTGAAAGGCAATAAGAGAGCAGACACCCTGGCTGGCAGTGCAGCTAGCAGGAATGGGCCCTCTGCACAGAAGAGACATCATCAATGCCATACTAGAGACTAAACGCTGTGAGGCTTTCAGTTTCATAGGAAATTATTTTTCAATCAATAGACTGCATACTCTGGGTGTACCAACTGGAGCAGCGAGACTCGGAAACCATGCGGGAGCCACCCGTCGTTACATCAGCAAAACAGAATCTGGTAATCTGGTAATCTTAGTTTCAGCTTCATTGCCAACGGGTCACCCCATAGTTGCTCAGCTCCAGTGCTAATGAAAAACACACAAAATGTTTATCGCAGTTTAAATGTAATCCGCAGCTCACAGTGTCGCGCCATGCACTCAACTCAGAAGCTCTGCAACGAAACTATATCCTTTAAGTCTACAAATTTATCAAAAATACAACGGCCACCGTCTGGCAGAAGCAAAAAAAAAATTGCAAAGGCTAAAAAAAGTGGCCGTGCCTAGCGTCCATTTTGACCTGAAGCATTATCTGAGGGTTAATAAACTGCCACCCCAGCAGTACCCTCACTATTAGCTGGGGAAGGGACTTAGGACATTACATCCACCAGCAAGCACCTGACTGCCTTCGTTAACAACTGTTCACCCAACAGCCATGCAGTTCTTTGGCACGCAGGCGACACCCTGAACTTGGGTTTCAGACTGCCTACTCCCTTCAAGATATTATGTTTTTTGTTATCACAATCGACGTCACTTCACATTGGGCATTCCCATGCGTGCTCAGCCCTCTGATGCAGCAGCCGCTTCAAAGTACTTCTACTAATTGCTCCCATTAAAAGCTGGTTATATTGTCTCCTATCTTGGCCTCGAAGACGGCAAAGACGTGCTTCACCAAACCTTACTCCCATGTCACGCAATCGTGTCAGTGTCAAGGATTCCTCATTATCCACTAGCCCAGTCCGTAAAGTGTTGACGATATCTGCTCTGTCCGTGCTTTTTCCCGCAATCCTTAGTGCAGGGCTTGCCAGTTGGTCCGCTCGCTCATTTCCCTTAACGCCCGCATGACCCGGTGTGTAGATCCAGGTTAGGGAGGTTAGGTTCGATTTTCGAATGCTTTCTTCCCATTCAGAGCGTATACCGCCTGTTGCTATCTGCTGAAGCATATTCATGGAGTCTGAGACAATTACTACCTGCATGGCGATTTGCTCGGATACCCATGCTAGTGTTCTAGCAGCAGCGGCTATTTCCATTGTCATGCTTGATGTGCTTGTCTGGTAAGCGCTGCTGTCCTCCTATATTGTTTTCCCCCTTCTTTACGCTGTGTATGCCCATGCTATCTTGCTCATGATAGGAAGGTTTTCCGGAGGGTTGTTATGGCAGCGAGGTTCCGCGAGGGACATGCTACTGAATGAATGAATGAATGCCCATGCTGACCTTGATCCGCGCTTCACGGATCCATCTGTGTAGATGATGATATCTTCTAGGTCTGAGTGCTGATCTATCAGTTTCCTTACTGCTGCGTCTACGGCCGCAGGAATTTTCATAATGGAAGTTGTAAGCCTAAAACACTTTGAGATATACTCAGGAGTTTGAAGGACTCGTGGCCATGTCCAATATGCGATGAAGCTGATCTTTAATTGAACAATGAACATTCTGATGTTTGTTGTTAATATTCAAACAGATAAGCCCAGATTTCATCATGAGCCGCACCACTGGATCAGGACGGGGCCAGATGATGGCCGAGTATGTTCTTGTTCACATATTGGCCCGTGAGAGGAATTTAAATTTGCTAGCAGAACAGCAAAAGCAAGCAAGATTTGACAAGTAAGCTTCAAGTTTAAAAATAAAATACAGTAATACTTCTGTTATTATAATTAACAATGAAACAGAGTGGGGAATAAAAATAGGAAAATCAGAAAAAGTGAAGAAGAGATAGAAATGTGCAAAGAAAAAGACTTGTACAACTCTGGAAAGTCACCCCATCTCGTCGGCCGCATGATTTCGTAGGGGATTTCACGGAACACTCCTATAGTCTACGGCAGTGATTCTCAAACGTTTCTCGCCGCGGCGCCCTTGTCAGACGCACACAAAATCGCGGCACACCTACTCTTAAAGTGGTTTGAATACTTAGGCAAAGAAGAAAAACAGTGCACATTTAATGTTCAGTTAACGCGATGAATGAAACTGTTTTGACGAATTGTTTATTATTTTATTTATTTTACCCTCAAAACACTTGACCAAAAAGTTTCGTCCTGTATCTGTTTTTCATGTAAGTGTACGTTGAGAATGCACTGCATCCTTGCCAAAAGCACTGTCTTCCCGAAACACCTGCACCCATAACTCTTCTTAGCTTCCTTTACGTTGCTCCTGTTTTAAACTGTTGTCTTCGCTGATCTTAAGCAGATTTAGAAAAAAAAAACTCTTGATTATTGCCGCTGCACCCCTGACATACGCTTGCAGCACCCAGTTTGAGAAGCTCTAGTCTAGAGGTGTTATGTTTTCCTTGTTTTGACCACCTTGAGCACATCCACCACCGACGAAAGCCACCGCCAACGAGCGTAAAAATACAAAAACGTAAATGATTCGATACTTACGAACTGTCGTGCGTTCGGCGCTTCCCCTGCAGTAATTCTTTCTTGCACACACGTGCCTTTGGCGCCTGAGACCTAATGATAACAACAACACATTCCAGAAACAACTTTCGTTCACAGAAAGAAGAGGCCAAAAGGAAGAAGCGCAGTTTCGTCTATAATAAAGTGTGTTGATGATGTCGAACGAACCCGAGCCGCTCTCCGCCGCGGTGTGTATAGGCGAAAGAACACATAACATAACACCCCTACAACAAAGGACAGCCCCTGGGAACCTCTAGGAATTCTTGCCGCCGACGAGGTGGGGTGCCTTTCGTGAGTAGTACCGAAAGACTTGAATGAAGGGACATAGTTGGGTGAATCGAAGGAGATATTATAAACTAACGGCCCTAAGCTGTGTAATATTTTATTTACAGCCAGCACCTGGCGCACTACCGCATGCTGTCTGACTTGTCCATTGGAATTCTGGGACTGGGGAGTATAGGTCGGGAAGGTCAGTTTTTAAAATTTTTGGAGTCATTCATGCATCGTGTTCAAATCTGATCTGAACAAATTTTGGAGTCACTCATGCATCGTGTTCAAATCTGATCTGAACAAATTTTGGAGTCACTCATGCATCGTGTTCAAATCTGATCTGAACAAATTTTGGAGTCACTCATGCATCGTGTTCAAATCTGATCTGAACAAATTTTTGAGTCACTCATGCATCGTGTTCAAATCTGATCTGAACAAATTTTGGAGTCACTCATGCATCGTGTTCAAATCTGATCTGAACAAATTTTTGAGTCATTCATGCATCGTGTTCAAATCTGATCTGAACAAATTTTTGAGTCACTCATGCATCGTGTTCAAATCTGATCTGAACAAATTTTTGGAGTCACTCATGCATCGTGTTCAAATCTGATCTGAACAAATTTTTGAGTCACTCATGCATCGTGTTCAAATCTGATCTGAACAAATTTTTGAGTCACTCATGCATCGTGTTCAAATCTGATCTGAACAAATTTTTGAGTCACTCATGCATCGTGTTCAAATCTGATCTGAACAAATTTTGGAGTCACTCATGCATCGTGTTCAAATCTGATCTGAACAAATTTTTGAGTCACTCATGCATCGTGTTCAAATCTGATCTGAACAAATTTTTGAGTCACTCATGCATCGTGTTCAAATCTGATCTGAACAAATTTTTGAGTCACTCATGTCATCGTGTTCAAATCTGATCTGAACAAATTTTTGAGTCACTCATGCATCGTGTTCAAATCTGATCTGAACAAATTTTTGAGTCACTCATGCATCGTGTTCAAATCTGATCTGAACAAATTTTGGAGTCACTCATGCATCGTGTTCAAATCTGATCTGAACAAATTTTGGAGTCACTCATGCATCGTGTTCAAATCTGATCTGAACAAATTTTGGAGTCACTCATGCATCGTGTTCAAATCTGATCTGAACAAATTTTTGAGTCACTCATACATCGTGTTCAGATCTGAACAAATTTTGGAGTCACTTTGTGCATCGTGTTCAGATCTGAACAAATTTTGGAGTTCATTTGTGCATCGTGTCAAATCTCAGATCTAAACAAATTTTTGAGTCACTCATACATTCAGATCTGTGCATCTAAAACAAATTTTGGAGTTATTTGTGTATCGTGTCCAGATCTAAACAAATTTAGGAGTCATTGGTGCATCGTGCTCAGATCTTAACAAATTTTGGAGTCATTCATGTTCATGTTCAGATCTGAACAAATTTTTGAGTCACTCATGCATCGTGTTCAAATCTGATCTGAACAAATTTTTGAGTCACTCATGCATCGTGTTCAAATCTGATCTGAACAAATTTTGGAGTCACTCATGCATCGTGTTCAAATCTGATCTGAACAAATTTTTGAGTCACTCATGCATCGTGTTCAAATCTGATCTGAACAAATTTTGGAGTCACTCATGCATCGTGTTCAGATCTGATCTGAACAAATTTTTGAGTCACTCATGCATCGTGTTCAAATCTGATCTGAACAAATTTTTGAGTCACTCATGCATCGTGTTCAGATCTGATCTGAACAAATTTTTGAGTCATTCATGCATCGTGTTCAAATCTGATCTGAACAAATTTTTGAGTCACTCATGCATCGTGTTCAGATCTGAACAAATTTTGGAGTTATTTGTGCATTATGTCAGATCTAAACAAATTTTGGAGTTATTTGTGTATCGTGTCCAGATCTAAACAAATTTAGGAGTCATTTGTGCATCGTGCTCAGATCTTAACAAATTTTGGAGTCATTCATGTTCATGTTCAGATCTTAACAAATTTTGGAGTAATTCGTGCATGATGTTCATATCTTGAGAAGTTTTTAATCCATGCATGTATCATATTGAGATCTGAACCACTTTTGGAGTCAACTGTGCATCATTTTCAGATCTTAGCAAATTGTGTGGTCATTCGTGTATCATGTTCAGATAATAACCATTTCGTGTTCAGATCTTAAGAAATTTCGAAGTTATTCATGCAGAAGGTTAACATATGGGATAACTCATGTGCCCCAGAACGGAAATCCCTCCTGCCGATAACGACACACAAGGCACGAACTCAGTAGCTCCAGCAATAATCACAGGAATCTCAGTGAACTGAATAACGCTTGCGTGAAGCGAATCAACGACGCTCGGAGCTTGATGAGGATGGTTTTACCACTCTGATGTGAAGATCCCCAGTAGAGAACAAAGCACACACACAAACAGAAATGATACACACACAAAAGAAATTATATACACACAAAACAAGTGTCCGTGTTGTGATTGCAGTTGCTCGAGCCTGTAAAGCCATGAACATGGTTGTCTGGGCTGGTGTACGAGATAAACGTCTAGCTTCTGGGGAAACAGTATCTCCGGATGTTGATTACTACAGGTAAACCAATTTGTTGAATTATCTTGTAGCAGGTCCTTTGCAGAACGTCGCTCTCATCATGGTCTGTCTTAAAGAAATTATGTCTATCGCCAGCTCTCTCACCTTGTGTTATTTACTACTCAAGGTATTACTCATTTCCTGTATCCATCCTCTTGCTGGTCGGTACCTGCCCCTCTTTACTGGCACCATGACTGCTGCTTTTTTCTTTCCAATCCGCCATGTACCTGATATGGCCAAAATGTTCAAGTTCCTGAGTCAAGATGTTGGGTAATTTTTTTTTTATATGCTTCATAATTATGCCAGCATCTGTGGTTTCGGTTTACGAGCATGATTTATCATTTCCCGGTTAAATTCCAGCTGCAAGAAGTAACAAACCGCTTTGCGTGTATTTTATGTATTTTGACAATGGTCTGGAGAGTTGATCATTCAGTGGCAATAGCACATTCATCCTCATCAAGTACCTTGCCAGCTCAAGTGGGCGTTCCTGCATCTCCACAGATCTTAGTCCTTGGTATTGTGGATCAGTTCACATGACCAAAGAACTTTGTTAATCTCATTCTCCTTGTTGTATATAATGTTCTACTTCATTTGAAATTTCCAGGCAATCATTGTTAGTTATTCTAGCAGTCCAAGGTATTCGCAACGTTCTTCTCAAAACCACATCTCAGTTGCCTCTGAACTCTTCTTAATTTTGTTTTGCCCACATTCCAAGATAGCAAATTACTTAACATTACTTGGTAAAACCAGTCAGCCAACAAATGCTGGCGTTAGTTTGCAATGTCCTGTTAAGGATATGCAACTAACTTTTTATACATAATTTTTTATCTTTACAATCAAAGAAGCTAAAGTTATACGGTTAATAAAATAACACGAATCAGAATCAGAGAGCTGCTACACCAGTTTTCACTTTACATCAACCAAAACGGTTTAGTTTAACCTTTAATTTAAACCTTTAGTATAACTCTGTATATGCAGGGACTTATACGATAATCAAGGGTTCTTTCGTAATAAGTCACCCCAGGTGACCTCATGGGGACAGTCCAATATTTTATAGGGTGGTAAGACTGGGTTTCCCGGCTTTGTGGTGCTCTTAACTACCCGAAAACATCTAGAACTGGACCTAACCCCAGCCCACCTACATCCTACGAGAGAGCGCAGCCTAGGTCCCAATGCAAGCAGCCTAGGTACCACGACTGCATGCAGCCTTTCTACCACCCCCTGAAATATTGGACTGTCTGTTTGGGGTGACTTATTACGAAAGCACCCAATCAGGGATATACAAATCACAGATGCAGTCCTGCCAATACATTTGGCATTTAGCTGAACGGCAAAAATGAGCCACTTGTCTGTTGTTTACGTACTGTCTATTATTTATGTGGAAATGCATGACAGACATACAGGACATATAACAGAAATACAGGACATATTAAATATGTAGGTAGGTAGGTGGGTAGGTAAACAGACATACATACAAACAGACAGAATTGGACGATTGAAGAGCTGGGATGTACTGATGAATAATTTGTTAATATTGAATGGATGAATAAGTAGGTAGGTGCAGATAGACAGACAGACGGATGGCTGGGTGGGTGAATGGATTGATTTATGGACAGACAGACAGATAACTTGATGGAGAGACGGATGGATGGACGGCCAGATGGATGGGTGGACGGATGAAAATGTTACACCAACATTTGTAATTTGTAAACATTTGTTTTCCTGTGTGACTTGACAAGGCCGATGTCTCGATTAAACGAACTGCTCCAAGAGTGTGACTATCTGGCATGCATTCTACCAGCTACACCAGAAACCAAATCCCTACTCTCAGGAGATGTTCTTGAGCCTTGCAAACAGAAGGTGAGAGATTAACGTCACAGTTGGTTGTGTGTCTTACAAAGGATGTCGCAGAAACAGCTCTAGCATGGTTTGGCTGTTTGTGATTCCACTAGAAAATTTTACTTTTAGTAGTTTGCCATTTCCTTTTGAACAGCGTAAAGGGAATATAAAATTTAATATTGTCTGTCCAAAAGCACAGTGAAGATCAAAATTTATTCTTGAATTTAAAGAAAACGAAAATAATGGGGGCTTTTGAGCTGAAATGCTATAGAACGATTCTCAGAATATCTTGGACAAAGAAGAGGAGAAATACTGACATCTTGAAAGATCTTAACTTTAAAGAAGATTGGCTAATAATGGGCATCCTGTCTCGAAAGTTGAAATATCAAGCGCCACGACAGATTAGAAAAGAATAATAGCAGAAGGCATGGTACCAGGAGAGGGGGGGGGGGGTCAGGGGCCGACCAACACGAAGATGGGCGCAGGATATAAGTGACTCATCGAGTATGAAAGTGCATGAGGCGGGGGAGATGGCGAGGGACTGAGTTTATTTCAGGCAGACCATGATGGAGCGACGTTCTGCAAAGGACCTGCTACATGATGATGATGATGTGTTTGCCATTGTTCCTAAATGCTTGGCTCTGGATACCACTGTTGAAACCAAGGCAAGGCGGTCTGCTGCCAAATAGTCTGAAGCTGAGATTGAGCCGGAATTAAAAAGCACATTGAGGACGCCCAATTGCAGATTCCGTCACCTAGGTTACAGACTTGTTAGGTTGAGTTGATATCACAGCAGTCGGTTCATTCCCATGCATGCTCCGTCCTCATCTTCAGCAGCCAGCGCAGAGTTCCAATACTGATGGTGCCGGTCACAATCTGGTTAAATGTCCGTCTTGCCTTTCCTCTAAGTGTGCTCAGCCGGCAAGACCCTCTGGTCACACCGAGGTGCCTCATTCTCTCCAGGCCATAATAATTTTCTTTCTCTACTGATTCCGTTGCTTGTTCCCAAAGGGCCTTGGCCACATCTGCCTTGTCATGTATGTTCACTATCCAGTGGTGCTGATCCGGCCAATCTGTCTGCCTCTTCATTACCTACCACGCTGGCATAGCCTGGAGAAAAGGTCCAAAGTATTTTCACTACACGTGACCTTTCCAGTGAAGCTTGCCACTCTGCTCGAAGCATCCCTGTCTTCACATTTTTCAGCATGCTTTCAGACTCTGTTACAATTACGACATGTGTGTGCATCTTCTTCTCTAGCCACCGAAGAGCTACAGTTACCGCCTCCACCTCCATTCTCATGCTAGATGTTGTAGTGTCATATGCTAGGCTGTCTTGCACTGAAGATTTTCCATCGGCTTTCGCTACGAACTCCCAGGCATTTCTCTTTCCTCTTAGCACCGAACCATCTGTATAGATAATCAGATCACCTAGGCGTGAATTGTCGTTACAGACTTGTTTGCTTTTGGAGTATTTTCCCCTGAGAGGGGGACAGAAAAGAAAACAACAAGACATACCATACTAAAGAAAGAGTGCTTGCTAATAAAATACACAAGTCTATATGGTCAAACAGGCAACAGTTTGATGCTCTCTGTATTTCTAGTTATTGCCTTCTTTCTCACATTTCAGTTTTTGGTTTTGGAAACGAATATAGAGTGTCTGGTAAGTGCATTAAAATGTGAATGCACACAAGCGATAAACACCCGATGATACAATGTGCCACCATGTTAGTGAGGATCGCCGTGGAGAGGTCCCAGAAACCGCGTTCAGACAATTGGCCATATTTATGGGCTGCCTAATTGCGACCCCTGGCAAAAGCTAGGGTGGGACTTCAAATAACAACAAATTTCATCCTAAAAAGGACGAAACTGGATTAGTATTACGGACGCACACGGAAGTTGGCAAAGGCCCTTAGTAAAGATACTGTCACCAAAAGCTCTGTAATCAAAAGATAACTGGCATCATCTGATCCTCTACAGAAAACTGTACTGATCAACACAGGACGAGGAAATCTCATTGATGACGACAGTTTGATCAATGCAGTCAAGTAAGTCAAATCTTCATTGAACTTCTTCCTCTTCTGCCTTTCTATCCCCCAATGGGGCATAGGCCCTCAACCAACTCACGCCAAGTCCTTCTATCCCTCGCCATTGCATGGAGCTCTCTCCATGTCTTTCCCATATTTCTAACTTCATTCTCCAGCTCTCTTCTCCGTGTGTTTTTTGTCCTTCCATTATTCCTATGAACCTGTGGGTTCCAATGCAAAGACATTCTAGTTATGCTGTTCTCCTGTTTTATCAGTGTGTGTCCTATCCAACGCCACCGTCTTTTCCTCACCTCTTAGTCCACTGGAGCCTGTTTAGTTCTCTCCCAAAGTTCTACACTAGTTATTCTATCATACCATTTAATTCCCTCTATTCTGCGCAGGCACCAGTTAATGAATGTATGTAATTTATTAGTAATTGTCTTAGTTGTTCTCCATGTTTCATTTCATTGAACTATTACTGTATTTATGGAGTCACATTTTGCTATTGTCGAGCGGGATTTTTTCACGTGGACTTCTAGTAATTCCCCCTGGTCTCTGGGTAGTGAGATCGGACGTCCGTGTTGCATTGTTGCGCACGCAAAAGAATCCCCTGGTAGTTGGAAATCGAAAAAAAAAGTAGCCTATCGGCGCTGCCTGGGCAAAATTTGCAGTGAAAAATCTACCCAAAGTATTTCAGGATCCTCGCCGGTACTACAGGGCCTGTGCACTGTGCTGAGCTTCTCCGGACTCAGACTTTACTTAGAAGAAGAACGGAACACTTATGCGTAACTACCCGTGTGCCATGATGTGGATCCGTTGATCAAACCTCAGACCTCTGTTGTTGAGTGTAATTTTAATTTGTTTGCTGAAAATGCCAGAGGAGTTTTTGTGTAGTCATCTGCTACTGTGGATTCGCCGTGGTGTAGCGGCTAGACACTCGCCTGCGAATCAGGAGGTCGTGGGTTCAGGTCCTGTTGGACCTGGCTTTCTTCAAATACGAGCTTGGCTCCCAGCCTTGAGCGGGTACCAGGTGCAGTCCTGGGAAGTGAAGGCGGCCAGCATGATGTTGACCTCCTCACCCACCAAGTGCCGATTGGCCTATAAAATACAGATCTAGCCGTGTATACTCAACACGCCTGAAAGCCTGGGAAAAGGATCTTTTGCTTTTTACTTTACGTCTGCTCCTGGCAGGGGAAGCAATTTTGGTGGGAAACTGAAAATTAAAGGGGATGAATTCAGTCAAGAAAGATTGAGAAATAAGGACAATCGATGGACAACCATTGGTATCAACAGTGATAAAACAAAGAAGTTGGCGATACATTTGGCTTATCCTAGGAAGAAATGGACACCCAAACAAAAAAAATAGGCTCTTAAATGAAAAAAGTGGATTAATGAAATGACATCCAGAGAAATGGACAAAAAATAACGAAAATTAGGCACTTAAATGGGAAATAAGTGGATTTATAAAATGACATCCAGAGAAATGGACAAAAAAATTACTAATGTTAGGCACTTAAACGGGAAGCAAATAGATTTATGAAATGACATCCAGAGAAATGGACAAAAAATTTACTAATGTTAGGCACTTAAACGGGAAGCAAATAGATTTATGAAATGACATCCAGAGAAATGGACAAAAAATTTACTAATGTTAGGCACTTAAATGGGAAGCAAATAGATTTATGAAATGACATCCAGAGAAATGGACAAAAAATTTACTAATGTTAGGCACTTAAATGGGAAGCAAATAGATTTATGAAATGACGTCCAGAGAAATGGACAAAAAATTTACTAATGTTAGGCACTTAAATGGGAAGCAAATAGATTTATGAAATGACATCCAGAGAAATGGACAAAAAATTTACTAATGTTAGGCACTTAAATGGGAAGCAAATAGATTTATGAAATGACATCCAGAGAAATGGACAAAAAATTTACTAATGTTAGGCACTTAAATGGGAAATAAGTGGATTTATAAAATGACATCCAGAGAAATGGACAAAAAAATTACTAATGTTAGGCACTTAAACGGGAAGCAAATAGATTTATGAAATGACATCCAGAAGAATATTAAGACCGAAGCTGGTGAAAGAGGCCTAAGTGCTGAACTGAATTCCATCCATGATACTGAAGCAATTTCATAGGATAGAGCCATATGTGATACATAACGGACAACATGATGATGATAATTGGTAGGGTACTCTGTAAAGCAGTCATTTCAAAACTGTGTGTCTTGGTGCCCCAGGGAGCCGTGACCTCTTGACAGGTGTGCCGTGAAAATTTCGAAGACATGCAATTATTATTTTTTTTAATCTTTTACATACTAAAAGTCTTACTTTTACTTAGGCGCCATGGAAAATTTGTAATTGAAAAAAAGGCACCACGACTAAGAACAGTTTGGGAAACACTGCTGTAAAGGGAAAAATGACACATAATGGATCTAATTTGGTGAAACTAAGTTCAACCTCTCACATTTAACTCTCTGAGTCAAAACAAACAACAACAACAACAATAAAATGTGTGAATCTCTCTGTTTGCTGAATCCTCTCCCTAGCTTAAGATGTTCTCTTACTTTTTGTATTTGAGTAGAACACACACTAGAAATCTGGCTAGTCCAATAGTCACCACTACTCACATAACTGTTTTAAAAGTAATGCACTGATGAATGTTAATCAACACTATTTCTTCATTGGCATCTCCTTCAAATCCTTTTTTTTTTTTTTTTTGTATCAATAAAGTTGAACGCTTTTTAAAACACTGTAGCTGCGTATCTAATGACAAACATATGTTATCACGTTTGTTCAGCCAAGGATGGTTAGGAGGAGCCATTTTAGATGTATTCAATCAAGAACCACTACCCAGTCATAGCCCACTGTGGACACTACCAGGGGTGACAATCACACCGCACGTCAGCTGTCTAGCCAGAAACAATGCATCGGTATGTATTTCTCTTAACATTAACCCTTTCACCAAGGAAACACTAGAAAATAGGTCATGACTGCTAGAATTAAAGAAGAAACAAAAATCCGTAAACATAACAATTTTTACACAGGTCCCTAATAAATTCATTAAATATGTATTTACCTACATATTGTTGCTTTCAAAATACATAAAGATACATTAAATGAATAAATAATACTTTCTCAATCCATCTCCGTGTGGGATGAATTTTTCCGTTGTTTGAAGCCCCAACCTGGCTTTTGCCGGGGGCCTTAAATATAGCCTAACGGCTGAACGGGGTTTCCTGAACCTCTCCATAGGTGATCCTCATCTGCAAGGTAGCACTTTGTGTCACCGGTCGTTTATCAATTTGTGTGATGTCCTGATGAGGTACAACAGACATACATTAACAATAAAAAGGGACCTTCTCTCACAGGTCGACCCAGCATTGAGTGATTACCAGGTGCAGTTCTGGGAAGTCAATATGGCCAGCGTGATGCTGGCTGCATCACCCACCAAGTGCTGAGTGGGCTATAAAACAGAGGTCTAGCCCAAATATACCTGAAGGTGTGGAAAAAGATCCTCTGCTCATGTACCTTCGAGGTCAACTATTTAATGAGAACCATTCCCGCATCATCCAAGGCTAAAACAAACACATGTATTGGATGACTCACACCATGACCCCGTGACCACAATCAATGAGGCTTATGAGAAAATCTAACATCATTTTTCTTAAGAACCATTCAGCTAAAAGGAAAACCCCTCTATTGTTATAGTATGTTCCAGAAGTTGTGTCCAACTTTTAAGATCTATTACTCAAGTAACTCTTTGGTGTGTGTTGTTGAAATATGGCATGCAACCTGTTAATAATCATGTCCTTGTGAGAAATAATTTTACATGTAAACAAACATCTTATTTTCATTTTGCCTTATCTGCAGTATTTAAAAAAAAAGAAAAAAACAGACACAAATTCAAAGCAAATAATCAGCATGCATACAGTTATTTGAGCAACAGAAAATTTCCAAAACATCAAACTGCACAAAGTAGAACTTTATATCTCGCTCAACATCCAAAGTGGTAAAAGGGGACGTGAAGAAGAAGAAGTTAAGTGTTGGATTAAAAATCAAAATCACAGCAATCAGAAACTCCCATAAGTGCTCCATCCCCATCATCAGCAAGCAGCAAGCCAGTCCTTGCATTCATCGCCCAATATGATTAGAACTCTACACGAGTCTGATTGTTGCTAGGATGCTGACCCACTGTTGTCCTAGCCCAGTATTACCATTCTTGCAAACATGTAATTGTGTCTTAACTCTTTTAGTCCCAGGGAACGCATCATACGTTTCGAAGTTCTTACCTAGAAGCTCAACGAACGCATGATGTGTCCATTTTAGTCTCTCTTTACTACCCCTTGGGCCTGTGATGCTAAACCACCTGGGACTCAAAGAGTTAGGATTGCACCATCCAAGACCATCCTTTTTTCAGTCTGTGACCTTTAGCTCTACCTAGGGCTTCATGCAGGAGGTGCTTCCTGTCTACAGCTACTCTGAGATATGACTTTGCTTGTAGCACTTTGGGCTTATCTGTAATAGTAGGCAGTGCAAATATGTATCGCACACATACCACCGGGGTATCTCTTTTACATCTCAATAGCACCCTTTGGATTCATTCTGTGTGCTTTCAAGTTTCATCAGTTGACATTTTGAAACGGTAAGCATTTCAAGTACAAAATCTATCACCCACAGGATTACATGCTGGAATATTGTAAAGAAGAAGTGGAGTTACAATATGGTTTTATATAGCCTGAGAAAAAAAAAAATTGACCAAAAAAGTATTAGAGCTAGTCAACTTTACAATACCATACTTACAAAGGAAAAAAAGGATTTGGCTAGAGAGCTATCATCAGTATAGCTCACACACAGACAATGATACAGTTATATTAAAGAATCTCCTTCTTAAAGTCCCTGCCGTGTGGCGTTGGTAGTCATGTCTATCCTCAACCTTCTGTCTCGTGTACTTTCAGTCAACTCTGATACAGGTGATCCTCCATACCATGATGTCAAACTGTCCAGCATCTTCTCTCTCGGTCTCTCTCTGCCTCTCCTCCCCTCCAGCTTTCCCACTGTCACGATGTACTCCAGTTTTCTCCTTCTCGTCACATGACCAAAGAAGGTAGATTAAAAAATATATTAAATAAAGTGGCTTTGCTGCGAAATTTGTTATAAAATGTCCATCCATGCTTTAGCAGCCGAGGCCGTGTGTTCACATGTCATCGCAGGAGTAAGATACTGAATAGGAAGTGACCAAGTAGTTTTTGGTTCACCAGATCCAATTTCAACACTTTCCTTATAGAGACTGTGCTATGATATCAAGTCAGAACAATGCCAATGATTTAAACTTAACCCTTTTAATACTAAATGGTCTGAGCTAACGGCTGAAGAGTTAAAAAACGGCAATACTAAAATCCTGAGTATACTAGGCACTGGAAAACATTGTGACAACTGGAAAGATCAGTGGAAAGAGGTCTAGAGGCAGACCAAGAGAGATGATGCTGTCCTAGGTAAACTAGCGTCCAGTCTACGGATGCAAAAATATTGAAGAACGCTGTTTTAGAGTATTCACAATGTATGCAAAATTGAATTAACTGAGCCTGAATCTCTGCAGTTATTGATTTATTCATTGTTTCATTTTTCTTGTTGCAGATGATAGCAAAATCTTATGTGAATAATCTAGTTCGCTATCTTAATGGAGAACAACTTCTGAATCAGGTGGATTTCACCAAAGGTTATTAATCTGCTGGCAGCACCTGATGATGTTTATCAAAACAGCCCCAAAAGTACAGGATCATTTCCGTCTCATCACATACAATATTCACACCAGGCTCACATAACATGAAGGACAGTCAAAGTTTCAATTACATTTACACATTCATTATATTTTGTGGAAGGCAAGTGGAAATCACAAAATTGTCTCCTAAGATTAAAGACATGCAGTTGTCTCTAAAAATAAAAGAAACTACGCCATAGAGCAGACAACCACAGAGCTAACGGAGAGAGCATTTGTCAAATAAGTTCATCTCAAACTTATGTCAAACCACTATAAATCTACTTACCTCGGACGTAAAAGCAATGACTGTTACAATATATATATATATATATATATATATATAGAGAGAGAGAGAGAGAGAGAGAAAGAGAGAGAGAGTGAGAGAATGAGAGGTGGGGGGATGAGAAAGACAGAAGGAGGGAAGAGAGACAAAGAGGAAGATATCAATGAAATGTTTGTATCACGTGAGAGAGAGTGAGAGAGCGAGAGAGAGAGGTGGGGGGATGAGAAAGACAGAAGGAGGGAAGAAAGACAAAGAGGAAGATATCAATGAAATGTATGAATCACGTGAACCTAAACACTTGGATATTTCTTTGTATGAAAGAAATACAGTGAAGAAAAGTTAGGGGGAAAAAAAGATCCATTTTAAACCATGGGCATGACAATTAATGTCATACTATATTATTATAAAAATAGGTATTTGTGTATTTTGATTTAAATAATTCTTAACTTTTGTGTTACTATTGTTGTTTTGATAAACAACATTTAATAACAGAAATTAATTAAAAATGAATTTGTAAACACATTTTCACTCTTAGAATTTTTATTTTATTTATTTAAATGTGTTTCTTGTTATTAGAATAAATCAGTTTAATTAAAAAAAAATGACTAAACAGAGCAAGGTTTCTCAAAACATATAAATATCCTTGCTTTAAGAAAGAGCAGTATCTAGTTTGTGTATGACTGTAAAGATGATAATTGAATTGGCTTTATCTGCTAATTACTGCCTTTATTATTCCACTTTGGTGGTGTAGGCGGAAGGGGGAGGGCGGTGGCTTAGAGCCCGAGGATTTACGGCCACTTGAATAGTGCTGTCGCCACGACTGTGCAGGTGAGGATTTTATTTTAATTGGCTTTATTTTGTTGCGTATCCTTTACAGGACGTTGCAGAACCAACCCCAGCATTTTTTGCTGTGGTGGTTTTCCTAGGCAAGTTTACGTCCAGTAGTTTGCCATTGCTTTAATTGGCTTTATACAGAACTTTAATCATTAACTATTTCAGTCCCGGGAGTTTAGCATCAGAGGCCCAAGGGGTAGTAAAGACAGACATGAAATCAGACCATCTTGAGTTCACTGGGCTTCAAGATAGGAACGTATAAACGTATGATGCGTTCCTTGGGATTGAAGGAGTCAAGCTTCTGCATACACATTAAAAAACACAATTCACAAGAATTTCAACTGAAGCATGCTCATCTCTGATGGTAAATATTAAAGTCGTTTGAAGAAAATCTCCTGATTTTATTGATATTTTCTTTGAGAGACACTATTGTTGTAGAACTTCTTTGATTCCATTTGTTGATTGTGGTAATGTTTGAAGAATGGAAGACTTGCTTTTCAGCCCGATAGGCAAGAAACACTGATTGTGGCTAGGCTAGGCTCATTTACTTTATTTGCTGCATAAAACACGGGTGTCTTGTCTGGGGGAATTCTAACGACCCTCTAGAGACCCTGTACAGTGCAAAGTGAAAACCTCAGCTGTTACTTTAATTGTTTTTGTCTCCAGTGTTAAATCTGCTTTGCTTGTTTTATTCATATCTTCACCATTTAAAGTCCTATTGCAACTTACTAATCCTTGTGTGGGTTTCGGGTCCCACTGTAGGCGAAGGGGGGAACAGATTCACTGCTCCCCCAACAAGCATGTTGTATCAGTTGACTAATTAGAGGCTTTATTTTTTTTAGAGTTTGAGTGCATCTGCCTGAGAGGCAAAGAACCAACAGTCTGCATTCAAATAAGCCACATGTGTAAAATTGCTGTGCATGCAAAACTCAAGTTTTGGAATTAGACTAAAGTCTAGAAGTGGACGAACAACCAAAACTATCCGCTAGAGTTAACAGATAGGGAAAGCCAAAAAGAAGAAGATAACTTATATATACCCCAACTTTAAAACTATTTGTGCCAAATTGTCTGTTTTTCTTTGCACGTCATAGTAGAACAATCTCACCTGCAAAATCAAGATATTCCAATTGTGTTTTCTCCATCCATTTAATGTCGGTGTTTTCCAACACAACAGTCACCCAGTCAACAGCTGTACCAAATAACAGAAGAGATAACATTTCACTCCAGTTTCAACTTCAAACCACAATCATTTAAACCATTATTCCTTGGCACTGCATACTGCGAGCCTCAATACACTGCTTTAATATATATTATTTTCATTGGTATACCATCATCGTGTAGCAGGTCCTTTGCAGAACATCGCTCTCATCAAAGTCTGCCTGAAAGAAACTCGGTTTCTCGCCAGTTTTCCCGCTTCATTAACTTTCATTCTCAAGGAGTCACTTACATCCTGTGCCCATCTTCGTGTTGGTCAGCCCCTGCGCCACCTTCCTGGTACCATGCCTTCTGCTATATCATTTTTTACAATCCGTCGTGGCACTTGATATGACCAAAATATTTCAGCTTCCGAGACAGGATGCTGTTTATTAGCCAGTATTCCTTTAGTTCAGATCTTTCAAGATGTCAGTATTTCTCCTCTTCTTTTCTACCAGAGCATTCTAAAATTCTCCACACTGATGTTCTGTAATTCATAAGCCTACTTAAAGTCAATTAAATTCAGCATAAGGGGTGGTTTTCCTACAAATTACTCTAAAATAAATCTCAAGATAATTATTTGATCTAAGCAGCTTTTTCCAGGTAAAAAACCCGCTAATTCCTCTTTAAGGATTTTGTCCACTATCCCATAATGCTACTAAGATGTTTTTACATTACATTTTTAACATTTAAACAATTATTTCCACACGCATCTACACAAAATAATTCAAAAACAGTTAATACAATAAAATATGTATAATTCAAGATCACGCTGGCTGAAGATAACTTTATTTTCATACTAATACTTCAAAAAGCATAAATCACATTCAGTATGAGTGTCAACATATCTTCATACATACTGAATGATACTGTGACATACATATCACAACGATTGTGATTACATTTTTCATAAACCTGATGCTAAAGTTGTTTAAAATATTTTTGTTTTGTCACACTAGATACTTTAGAATAAAATGATAACTGTTTGTCACACCCCAACACATTAACTCTGCTTCAGTTGAAATAGGAGGAAATATATCTGAAAGCTTTAAAGCAACAAAACAGTCTACAAGAAATATACAGCTAGTTTCGTAAGGGGGTATTATTAGTTTTGGAAGCTGTGGTAGTATAGTTGCTAGACACTGGCCTGATGACTCAAATGTCTTGGGTTCAGATCCACATCAAAGCAGGGGAAAAAGAATTGACCCACTTCCCCCAAACATGATGTAATTGCTGACTAATCAGGAGTGATTCCTTCAAACTGGAAGAGCCTCTGCCTGACAGGCAAAGAACCAAAAGTCTGCAGAGCAGTCAGTCAGATCAATTAAAATGATGTGCATGTAAAACTCAAGTTCTAGAACAAGACTAAGTCTAGAAGTGGATGAACAACTAGAACTCTCTGCCGGAGTTCAGTCAGTGAACGCTAAGAAAAAGAAGAATGGTACATTATGTCAGAAACCTACATTGACGTCACATTCAACAGTGAGATTTCAAGGGTGAAAAAAACAAACTCATATGCAATGACTGGACCTCAATATAAGTCAATTTGTTTTGTCATTCTATTTCAGCCCATGAGTGTTCAGAAGTGACTGATTCCAATAATACATCAATTAAATATTATGTGTGGAACATAAATGTATGGCACAGTCAAACATTATATTTTCAACGACACATTATGTAGGGAACATAAATGTATGAACATTTAAACAGCATGCTTTCAATTACACATTATGTGGGGATCATTAAGACACATTTAAATAGCATGTTGTCAATAATACATGTGAGAAACAAATACTTATGTCACAATCAAGCATGTCTTTATTAACATATTATATGAGAAACAAATATTTATGTCACAATCAAATGGTACACTTTCAATGATACATTATGTCATGAACATAAATTTAAGTGACTTTGTTCATTTGATGAACGCTATTTACAATACCGACAATGACAACTCCTTGGTCAAGTATGCAATTCAATGGAGTCTCGCTTCAAAAAGAAGTTGACAGACACCATTTCATAATCTGCTGTCAAGCAGCAGGCAACTTGAAACAAGAAAACTAGAGATCAATTGTTGTAATAGTATAGTGTATGGAAAGAACAAGGACATTTCTGCTGCTGTAAAATCCAATACATTCATGATATTCCTACTATAAATGAGGAAATGGTATATTCACATATGAACAAACTATGTAAGTTGGATGAGAAATAAATAGGTATACCATTACTAACAAATGATCTCTGGAGAAAGTGTTTGAGAGAGTACTAGCAGCAATAACAGAGCTTTAAACCAATGGAGATCTGTCAAGCGATGTTATCAGTGGGACTGGTGTATGTCTTACTAAACAATGTCAATAATCAGTAGAAGTGACATTCTGCCATGATATCAGTACACTGTTTAGTGAGACCCACTGACTAACAACATCCTATGAGATCCTATGGCTGTGGTCTGTTGGTTGACAACTCAGCACTCTCTCTACCGTCCTCATCCTCCTCCTGCCATGGGTGGTGGTCCTGGAGCTGCAATATGGAATGAAAAAAAAATAAAGGGTTATAGAGAACATGAGAAATAAGTTGCTACAGACAGCATCAATGTGAAATGAGTAAATCATTACCGGTGGTCCGATTAACCCTTTCTGGATGACTGGGTCAATCTATCAGTCCAACAGAAAAATAGCCAAAAAGACGGCTTGGCCAGTCTTCATACCAGCCAAATAACCAGACTGCTACTCACATTTCTTGCACATGTGGGCTGTTCAATGGAGAATTTCATGAAACTTTTTTGTGTAATTTTACAACCAATTTTTTGTTTATGTGTTACCTGTGCCCAACAATGGTGAACAGGATTATTGCATCACAGCAACCAAAATATAGCAGCAGGCAGGAAAACGAGTACAACCATGTGCCAGAGGTGTCTAAGGTGCCTCTATGGGCCTTGTTTTCCAAAACATAAGTGTTAGGACTTATTCAGGCTTCATTCATCAGAAAATGTACCCACATTGTTAAATTTAATCATGTTTGTCCTAAGTTGAAAAAAAAATTTTTAATGCATGCATAAATATGCAAATAAACAAAGCTAATCTGAATAAATGTTGAGATGTCATTGAATGTCGGCATGATTCACAACGATTGTGTTAACATAGCTAATTTGAATAAATGTTGAGATGTCATTAAATCTCAGCGTGATTCACAACGATTGTGTTAACATAGCTAATTTGAATAAATGTTGAGATGTCATTAAATCTCAGCGTGATTCACAACGATTGTGTTAACATAGCTAATTTGAATAAATGTTGAGATGTCATTAAATCTCAGCGTGATTCACAACGATTGTGTTAAATCATTCAATTTCCTCCAAGAGTATATAGTTTTTTTTTATATATTAATTAAACAATGTATTTTTATAAATTCTTTTTGTGTGCAAATAAAGAGAATCCTTTCTTTGCACCAAACTCCATATAAGGCTCCGTCTCCAAGGGCTTAAGGAATGAGAGGAAGTATGAAAGAGTATTTATACAGAATATCAGAATATAGGATAATCTTCTTCTTCTTAGTGTTGACCGGCTGTAAACTCTGGACTTTTATCTTGTCAATTTCAGAACCTGAGATCGATATGCATGTTGATTTTACAGATCTGGTTCACTTGCATGCAGACTGTTAGTCCTCATCTTTCTGACAGACGGACTACCGACTGCAAAGGAAATACAGCTAATTGGTCACCTTCTATGATATACTTGTTAGGGTGCAGTGTCTTTTCTTATTTGTCGGAGAGTAAAGTATTTTATTTAATGGAATTGCAAACTTCAACCCTGTCAGCAACATGACAGGAGAAAAACACAGCAACACAGGGAATTTAAATACTAATTAGAGAAGTAAATTATTATAAGGATTTAACACTGGAATAAGAGATGTGAACGAATGATAAGAATAACCTGGGCAGACAAAAAGAGCAATAAAGATGTCTTGAAAGAAACCAACTCACAAAGAGTAATTACTGCCCACAATAGACAAAGACAATCTCAATTCTTTGCTCATGTCATGAGAAGGAGAAAACTGGAGTACATCGGGACAGTAGGAAAGTTGGAGGTGAGAAAAGACAGAGGGAGACTGAGAGAAAAGACGATGGACAGTTGACACCATGGCATGGACAACCATCTGTATCAGAGTTCACTGAAAGTTCATGAGATAGAAGGTTGTGGATAGACATGACTACCAATGGAGGAGGATTAGAAGGAGGGGGAGAAGGAGGAGGAGGGGGAGAAATGTGAACTACCATGCAGTTTACATCTGGAATGTCAAGAAAGTTGAAGAAATGTGTGTACATTCTTTTTCCTCTTGGTGTTTACCACCTGTACACTCCGATGGACACTTTTAGACTTCAGTCTTGTCACAGAACTTGAGTTTTGACTGCACATACGCTTTTTAAGATCTGGTTTATTTGTATGCGACTGCTGGTTCCTTGCCTCTCAGGCAGATGCACTCCGACTCTGAAGGAAATGCCCATAATTAGTCGACTCTGATGACAAGCACTGGTCTCTTTTCTCCCCACCCCAGAACCCACAGAGTGAGAGAGAGAGAGATCAAAAGCACAGAATCAAAGTATTTTAACATACAGAGAGGGGTAGCTCTTTGTGAAAGTAAATGTTGGGGATTGAGGGGAAATAAGTGAGCAAGAGGTAGACACCATGTAGAAATGGACTGAAAGAAGCCTGGATGACTGTACTGCTGCTCAAGGACAGAAAGTACTGGGCATCCTGCGAGCACGTGTGTGTGTGTATGCAGGATTAACAATTTAAAAAAAAAAATGATTAAACTGCTTCCTACCTCCAGAACCACCACCAAATCCTCCCATCCTGCGTCTGGGACCACCACCTCCACCTCCACCACTGAAAGGCAGAGAATATTTATTTAAATACAGATTACATGTTCAATGTATACTTCACATAACAATGCTCTCAACTGATTAAACCAAAGGGATAAGTTTTAATGATTATCTTGTTTCACTGCGCCCTCACCCAGCTTAGAACACTGAAAAACTTAAATGTAAACAAGAAGCAAAACAAGTCAGCTTTCCCGTAAAACACCATCATCACAATCAATTTCCATTTTATCATTAAACACCTTGAGGTAGGAACAATCTGTCATCCATTGTTCAATGGGTAGCACCGGCTACTGTCATTATGTGTCGATGTAAAATGTGTTTAATGTCATCAATCAGATCTTCTCCGTGGTCACCCTCTTGCTTTCATGCTGCAGATTCTTAAGTGAGGTGCCTGTGTTGATGGTTACTGTCGCTGCAGTCTTATGAAATGACCAAACCATTCTATCTTCAAGTTCTCAATCAATTTGCTGGACAGTGTTGCTGCCACTGTCTGATTGTTTCACTTCTAATGTCTTAGATTAGATGGTTAAGTTGGCGGCTTTCCTCAGGCTACAAAAGCACACAGGGCTGGAGAATTGGCTAGAGAAAGAGAGACTTTCAGGCGTACCGTGACGAGAGTGAGGTTCTGTAAAGGACTAGCTGACTGATGTTGAGAGCAGTCTCTTGTCTTGACAGACAGAACTTCTGTCGTAGGCAGGTCACAAACCACCCACACATATCTGGAAGTCTAGGGGATTCACCACATCACCTTCTCAAGAATAAATGTACGAGATTATCAAGAAACTGGACTGAGGGAGTGACATGCGGGCAGAGTTCCAAACAAGACTTCAGATTAAATAACCTGTTATGTCATCACAATCAATGTCGATTAAATAACCTGTTATGTTATCACAATCAATGTCGATTAAATAACCTGTTATGTTATGTTATCACAATCATTCATTCAGTAGCATGTCCCTCGCGGAACCTCGCTGCCATAACAACCCTCCGGAAAACCTTCCTATCCTGAGCAAGATGTCCTGCGTCTGATACACCCATCTGGAAATCATTTGCCACATCCTGCACCCATCTTCTCCTTGGCCTTCCTCTTCCTCTCTTCCCAGGCATATACCCCTCCATTATTGTTCTCTCTAGACTTCCATGACGTTTCAAGTGACCAAAATATTTCAATTTTCTTTGTTTTATTGTCTTTATCTCAATCAATGTCGATTAAATAACCTGTTATGTTATGTCATCACAATCAATGTCGATTAAATAACCTGTTATGTTATGTCATCACAATCAATGTCGATTAAAAATAATCTGTTATGTTATGTTATCACAATCAATATCACAGCACACTGTGCATTACCATGTGTGCTCAGTCCTCTGATGCAGCAGTCACTCCAAGGTACTTCTACGAACTGTATCCATGAGAGGCTCATGTTTCCATGTTTGTTATATGTCTCCTATCTCGGCCTCCAAGGCGGCATAGACGTGCTTTACCATGCTTTACTCCCATGTCAAGCAATCGTGTTAGTGTCAGAGATTCACCATTATCCACTAGCCCAGTCCGTACAGCGTTGATAGTGCCAGGTGAGGGAGGTTAAGTGTGATTTTTGAATTGTTTTTTACCCATTCAGAGTGCACACTGCCTGTTGCTATCTTCTTAAGCATACTCATGGAGTCTGATACAATTACTGCCTGCATGGCTGTTTGCTCTGCTGCCCATGCTAGGGCTATAACCTGACACAACGCAGCATTACCGACCATGTATTTACATAAAATAAAAATACAATCCAATCATACATGTAATTCTTCATTGAACATTTCATCTCATGTTCCTGTGTTTCCTAAATTACATACATACCCTGGTCTCCTGTAGTCAGAGGTATATCTGTCACTCCTGGAAGTTTTGCTTGGCTGTAAATAAATTATATGTGGTGTAATATTACATCATCTTACAAAGCTATGTTATGGCATGCAACATCATAATTTCTTGTAAACAGAAGGAATTCTTTATAAATTTTAAGTTACTCTGGCAAGTCACATGACTGTTGTGAACTTCAGTTCCCTTTATGAGTACTTTTCTTTCAAGACATCTTCGCTACTCCTTTTATCTGTCCAGAGTGTTTTTATCATTTGTCTACAAAACCATGTATCTTCTTCTTCTTCTGCTTTTCTAACCTCTGATGGAGCATAGGCCCTCAACCAACTCAGGCCAAGTCATTCTTTCCTGCTATTGCATGCAGCTCTCCTCATGTCCTTCCCATCTGCTTAACTTCACTCTCTCTGGGTCCCACTTCATGTGTTATTTGGTCTTTATTCCTATGCCTCTGTGGGTTCCAGTGCAAAGACATTCTAGTTATATTGTTCTCCGGTTTTCTCAACGTGTCTCCTTTCCAACACCAACAATTTTCTTCACCTCTTGGTTCACTGCAACTTGCTTTATTCTCTCCCAAAGCTCTACATCAGTGATTTTATCATACCATTTAATCCCAGAATTAGGCGGAGTTACGTGATAACACGAAGTGAGCGAGACTATGGCAAGATTTAACCAGTCACAGCTTGTCCTTCAGTGTGTACATATGCCTGTTAGTGCCTGGCGTGTCGAAAAGTCTCCCGCTATCCACAAGAGTACTCATAACATTACGCTACATATTACATCTTTCTACCCGCTGCAGATCACAGTTATTTTTGGCATCAATTTAATAAGTTTTTATTAAATTGTATTGCTCCTTTTACTGTAAAAAAAACTAAATGTTTTTAAGCTGTCAGTGTTTACACTGGTTAGTAATGCCAGGCATGCCAAAAAGTCTCACACAAGCGATGAGAATACCTACTTCCTACTTGCAAGTTCCTGTCGTAAGCAAGGCGGGCAGCATCTGATGTTCTGAGGCCATGCTTTTGGCAGGTTTCGGAGACCCCGTCAATCCACCGTTTCCTTGGTCTTCCTCTTGCCTTATATCCTGAGCTTCTTTGGTTGAAAATTTATGATGTTATTTGATCATTTTTCATCCTGGTTAGATGTCCAAACCATTTCATTCTTTGATGTTCTATGTAGTCTAAACATGGTGTAGTTTTGACAGTGTTTCTAATGTCTATATTCTTTATCCTGTCTAGTCTGGTCTTATTCGCTGCTTTTCTTAGACATTTCATTTCACAGGCTTCTATTTTTCTTTCGTGGGTCTTGTTGATTGTCCATGTCTGGCATTGGTAGCAGAGTGTTGGAATGAAGATGGTGTTTATCAATTGTCTTTTGGTCTTCATGGTTATATCTGGATGTTTAAGCAGAGGTGATAGTTGGTATGTAACAGCATTTGCTTTCTGTATTCTTGTTTCTATCTCTCTGTCCATTCTTCCATCCTCTGTAAATATACTGCCCAAGTATTTGAACTCTTTGGTTTGCTTGATTTTGGCACTTCCAACACTTATATTCAGTGGCCTGTGTGTTCTGCTGATCTTCATAACTTCTGTTTTTTCTGTACTGATTCTCATATTATGTTGTAAACAGCTGTTGTTGAGAGTATTCAGATGTTCCTGTAGATCATGTTCATTTTGATAGCTTGTCTTTTACACGGTCGAATATGTCTTTCACAAAGACGTTCAGCTCTTTTATCGTATTCGAGTGTCTTTTCACAAGACTTTGTCTTAGTGCAAATATGGCATCAGTGCAACCTCGCCCTTTCCTGAAACCGAATTGTGCTTTACTCAGTAGAGGTTCAACCTTTGCTCTTTTCCTACCTTCTAAGATCTTTGCATACATTTTCCCCACATGACTTAGTAAAGATATTCCTCTATAAGTTCCACATTCTCTCTTGTTTCCTTTTTTCTTCCAGATAGGTACTACAACTGATCTTTGCCAATCCACTGGTACCTTTCTCTCTGCCCATGCTCTATTGAAAATTCTCTCCAGCCAGGTGATCATAGTGTCCCCTCCAGCCTGGATGACTTCTGTTGTTATTCCGTCGATACCAGCTGCTTTGTGTCTTTTACTTGTTTTGATAACTTTCTCTACTTCATCCCGCAGGATATGTGGTTCTAGATGATCTGGAGCCCTTGAATGGAATTCTGCTGTTTCATGTATTCCCGACGGGTTCAAAAGTTCTTTAAAATATTCCTCCCATTTTTTTTTAATTTTTTTTTTGGCTGAATAATGGTTTTCCATTTTTATCATTTATGACTGATGTTGGATTGAAGCTTTCTTCTCTTAATCGCATCGCTTTCACACTCTTATAAAAGTCTCTTGATGATTCTGTACATAGCTGTGTTAGGTGTTCACCATACTTTTTCCATGATTCCTCTTTGGATTTCTTTATTGTTCTCTTGGTGTCTCTTCGAGTTAGTCTGTACCTAATGTAATCCTTTTCGTCTTTTGTTTTTAACCATATTTGAAACATCTTCTTTTTATTTGACACTGCTTCTTTGACTTCTTCATTCCACCAAGCGGTACCCTTTTTCTTGCCTTTGCCCGTCTTTCTGGTACCACACTTATCTTTTAATATCTTCGTGATGGTTGATTTATAATAATCCCATTCTTCTTTAATACCTGCTTTCTTTTCTTGAAGAAGAATGGGATTATTATAAATCAACCATCACGAAGATATTAAAAGACAAGTGTGGTACCAGAAAGACGGGCAAAGGCAAGAAAAAGGGTACCGCTTGGTGGAATGAAGAAGGCCTTCTGACCTGTCTTATTTGTCAAGAAAAACTTACACACAACAAGAATTCAAATTTGGAGATACACTTTATAGCAAAACATTCGTCATTTGACAGTAAATATCCCGCTGGTGATGCCAGGAAGAAAGCAGTTGAGGAACTTCTGAAGGGTTAAAAAATAAAGCAGTTGAGGAACTTCTGAAGGGTTAAAAAATATCAAGTTCTGTATTTTTATTCTTGGGTGCAATCTTGTAGCAATGTTAACAGATGGTGAATAAATTTAAAGTTGTTTTATAAATGCATCTGAACAGCTATTTCTGGAATTTTACAAACAAGGAAGATATTCAATAAAAAATTAGAGAATTACGACTGTCTACTAAAACTGTAAGAGACAGAATAGTCAAAATGTCTTCAAATATAACCAATCAGCAAACTGAAGATCTGAAACTGGTTTCAGCTTTGTCAATAGCTGCTGGCCAATCTTGTAACATAGATGGTACAGAACAAGTTTCACTTTTTTTGGTTCAATTTGTTTTCGTCCACGAGTACTGAAGAAGAACTTTAAGGATTATTACCGCTAAAAAGTCCAACAAGTGGCGAGAATTTTCAAATTACACGGCCAAGGGATCATTTCCATAAATGTCTAGGAACTGTCAAACACGAAAGCATCCAGGAAAAGAACTGGTCAACTCATCTCAAGATACCATAACCTATAATAGGGCTATTCAACTAAGTTTATTCAGATGCCAAAATGTTAAAAATGTGGATCATTGCAGAGCAGAGCCTCCAAGCCCCAGTGTAGAAAGATCATTCATCATACAATACAATTAGCAATGATTTGCTGGCCAGATTCTGCCTGCGGGTTGCCAGTTGTACAGCCTTGACCTAGGTTACACAAAGGCCAAGGTCAGGCCTCATGTACCCAGACATATTCATGTATTTACACATACACATGGTTTCAAAATTAAAACTACCTACAGTACTTACATTTATCAGAGTCTGAAAACTGTAGAAAGAAATGCAAGCACTGGTTAAGATACATGCAACAAAGAGTTTGAATAATAAAATTACTTCTACACCAAACAAATATCAGATTATAATTAGCATATTTACCAAAACAAATCAATCCTGTATCACAAGGAACAAAAAAGATTAGCAAAATTAATTAAAGTGATAACTCATTTACCATCAAAATTAATTAAAGTGATAACTCATTTACCATCAAAATTAATTAAAGTGATAACTCATTTACCATCAAAATTAATTAAAGTGATAACTCATTTACCATCAAAATTAATTAAAGTGATAGTGCATCTACTATGATAAATTAATTAACGTGATAACTCATTTACTACCATAATTAATTAAAGTGACAACTCATTAACTATAAAAACTAATTAAAGTGACAACTCAGTGACTTTCATAATTAATTAAAGTTACAACTCATTTACTTCTCACAAACTCTCCCACCTCGTTCGCTTTCCTACCCCATGTGTCACTTAGATCCTTTGCCTGTTTTTTCTTACTTCTCACAAACTCTCCCACCTCATTCGCTTTCCTACCCCATGTGTCACTTAGATCCGTTCACAGTTTTTGTACTGGTCAGCCGCTGCCCCTCTTTCCCAGTGCCATGCCTTCTGTTATTTTTTTTTTTTAATCTGCCGTAGCACTTGACATGGCCAAAATATTCAGTTTCCGAGACAAGATGCTGTTTACTAGCCAATCTTCTCCTATGTTCAGATCTTTTAGAATGTATATTTTTTTTCCTCTGCATTCTGAGAATCTTTCTGCAGCATTTCAGCGCAAAAGCCCCTATTTTCTTCCCAAGGAGTGGGAGATAGTGCAAGACCTGCATGAGTCATGTTGTTTCAATGAAGATGCATACTCTCAAGGCTATGACTTTGATTTCCTTGCTGTGCTTAACCATACACCTTTAATAATAAAAATAACACATACATACATATTAAACATAATAATGAATCCAGCGAACTGCGACTAAAAAAGCTTAACGAAACGGGAAAGCAGACAAAACGTGCACAAAAACAACACAAATCAATGTTTCGGCCAGGGGCCTTTCTCAACATGAACTGAACTACACAATAGTACCAAAAAGAAGAGTACTCCAACCACATATTACTTACAAGAGAACTATGAAGTTAATGATGCCCCATATGAACTCTGTGACAAATGACAGACACCATGGAGACCGAGACTCCAAAACTTGACCTAGATAAATGACACCAAATCAAACATGTCAGACACAGAACTGTCTATTCTTTATCTCATTCAGGCAACGAGAAGTCAATTCTCTAGCAGTGATTTGCACTGGCATAGGTATATGATAAATACAGATTACAGATAACATAAAACAATTTCTTCTAAATATTAAACTATTCAGACACAATAGGTTTTTAAAATTATAGCCTCCAGATAACAACAGTGTCCAATGAAAGAATTCTGACATGTGACCAAAAAGATATCAATAAAAGGATGCCATCATTTATGTAGGGGCAGCAAGTTTAAATCCCTGTGCGCCTCTAGCTTCCAACTTGTATATGACCTAGTATGTCTTCTGATCTCCACGTCTTTTCTTAACTTCTATGAGCTGCCTGGTAAAGATGAGGAAATGACAATGTTTGTATGGAAATGTCCTGAGTCCAGTAATGTTGGTTCTTGACTCGACTCAACTTCCCTGAGTGTAAACCTGAGACATTCCTCATGTTATTTCTCTTGTCAGAGCCATGGTAGCAGTCAGCCATGGTAGCAGGGAGTCATGGTAGTAGGGAGCCATGGTAGTAGGGAGCTATGGTAGCAGGGTGCATTGGTAGCAGTGAGCCATAGTCGCAGGGTGCAATGGTGGCAGGGAGCCATAGCAGTGAGCCATGATAGAAGGGAGCCATAGTAGCAGTGAGCCATGGTAGCTGGGTGCCATGGTAGTAGTGAGCCATGGTAGCAGTGAGCCATGGTAGCACAGAGCTATGGTAGCAGGGAGCCTTGGTAGCAGGGAGCCTTGGTAGCAAAGAGCCAGGGTAGCAGTGAGCCATGGTAGCAGTGAGCCATGGTAGCAGTGAGCCATGGTAGCAGTAAGCCATGGTAGCAGTAAGCCATGGTAGCAGAGAGCCAGGGTAGCAGTGAGCCATGGTAGCAGAGAGCCATGGTAGTAGGGAGCCATGGTAGCAGTGAGCCATGGCAGCAGGGTGCCATGGTAGCAGAGAGCTATGGTAGTAGGGAGCCATGGTAGCAGTGAGCCATGGTAGCAGTGAGCCATGGTAGCAGAGAGCCATGGTAGCAGGGTGCCATGGTAGCAGAGAGCTATGGTAGTAGGGAGCCATGGTAGCAGTGAGCCATGGTAGCTGTGAGCCATGGAAGCAGTGAGCCATGGTAGCAGAGAGCCATGGTAGTAGGGAGCCATGATAGCAGTGAGCCATGGTAGCAGGGAGCCATGGTAGCAGAGAGCCATGGTAGTAGGGAGCCATGGTAGCAGTGAGCCATGGCAGCAGTGAGCCATGGCAGCAGAGAGCCATGGTAGCAGGGTCCCATGGTAGCAGGGAGCCATGGTGGCAGGGTGCCATGGTAGCAAGGTGCCATGGCAGAAGGGAGCTATGGTAGCAGGGAACCATGGTTGGACACTTGACTGCTGGCCCGAAGTTCGGCTTGGAATCAGCATTCTTCTTCTTATAGTCCCTGCCATGTAGTGTTGGTAGTCATGTTAATCCAAAGCCTTCTATCTCATGTATTTTCAATAAATTCTGACACAAATGATCTTTCATGCCATAATGTCAAACTGTCAGCATGATGTGGTCAGCATCAGTCCAGCTGCCTTTACTTCCTTGGACTGCACCCAGTACCCACTCAAAACTCGGTTTACCTGGGAGTCAAGGTCATTTTTTTCAAAAGTCTGGCTCCGCCAGGGAGCGAACCCACAACCTTCCGATCCGCACGCGAGCATCTAGCTGCTATGCCACAATGACTTCCACATCCCTCATTGGGAAAGATTAAACATCCTTTCCTGTTTGGTCAGCGACAGCACTAGCCATCCGGCCCTAAATACTCAGTCTCACAACATTCCTGTCTAAACCAGCCTAAAAAGTGGTACACACAGACAGTAGTGACAGTCACCCATTGAGTACCAGCTGGTCTATAGATAAATATGTGGGTCTAGCATCATGTTCCAGCCAAATGTTTCAGCCGTGCTTAACGGATACTTTGCTATTTCAGGAGCCAGACTTTTTCAAAAATGACCTTGGCTTCCAGGTTGAGTGGGTACTGGGTGCAGTCCAAGGAAGTAAAGGCGGCCGGCGTGTATGTCATTGTCAAGCACATAATAAAAAATGTTGCTTTTTAGAGAAAACAATAAAGTTTTTATTTTCTCAGATAAGCTTTCGAAGTCATCTTCCCAGACAGCGATGATTTTATTTATCAGAAACTGCAACGCAGTCTATTCTTAACTGACAACTTTCTTATTTATCTTTTCTGAGAACTTCAGGTTCCTGAAATACTCGGGATCAAACCCTTTCACGGACGGATATCTGTTAGAATCGGGTCTGTCTGTATATGTGTTTGTTTAATTTTTCAGAATCACCGTAACTGTGTCTACAAAACAAATTCCTTCAATTCCACTGTCTGGCAGTAACTGTAAACTCTAGAGTAGACTCGCAGTACTCTGCTGCTAGAATTTTACTCACACTCGACTCACAGCCGTAACTTAACGGCCTACAATATAAACTAAATCAAAATGTAGTTTTTCAATCTCAACACAGGTTTAACACCAGAGTAACTATTTATATATTTCTTTTAAAGGCATACAGATAACTGATGCTTACCATCTGTTGAAATGTACGGCATTTTGTTGAAGTAGTTATGATTGCAAGACACATCATCATCCAATCACGGCCATCTTCTGTAGGTGAAGTTACAAAACTGATCCAACCAGGGCTGCCAATGGGATTTTTTTTTTTTTGTTTAACCCAGCTAAGCTGATCAAAAACCCAAGCAATACATAAGCAAAGAACACATATTGTTATAAAATACAAATGTTATAGCTAGAAAACGAAAAATTTACCTTTTTTATATAAGGTTATTTTTTTCAAAAACTCAGATTTTAAAATATGAACCCAAGGCGTCAAATAAAATCCCAGATCTGGGGGAAACCCCCATCATTGGCAGCCCTGAATGTAACACTGCACCCTTAATGATACGTCACTCAATCTGTATCAGTGAGTCAGCTGGTTTGAACTTTCTCGAATGTACTTATAGATTTGATATAGAGAAATATATATATATGTGTGTGTGTGTGTGTGAGTGTGTGTGTGTGTGTGTGTGTCAGTTAATCAGGTGCCGTCTTCACAATGAAAGCTGACTGCAATGAATCTCTGATACGCTCTGTCTCGCCCTGAAAAAGTAATTTTCACAAAAATATCCTGTTCAACTCCTGGTTTATAATTTGGTTATAAAGTGTTGATTGGATTGAGTTTTCAGTGTGTGAGTGTGTGTGTGTGTACATACTTGATTGACTGACTGATGTTCTACCTCACCAGAACCGCACAATGAGCGATAAGAAGCCGGTAACACAAAGTGCCACTATTCGGATGAGAATCACCTGGGCACAGCTCCCAGCAACCCCATTCAATCCGTACGCTATATTTAACCCAGACGACATCCGCGTATGGCTTTGAAATAACAAACAATTGCGTCCTACGTTAGGACGGGAAAATAGAACATGTTGTGACCACTGGAAAGATCTGTGGAAGGAGAGATAGAGGAAGACAAGAAGAGAAGATGCTTAACAGTCTTGTTGCATGGCATGGAGGTGTGCCGGCACACAAACTAATACATGCTGCAGGAGATCGCAGATTATGGAGAGGCATGATCGCCCACGCCAGTCGGCAATGCACCTGATGATGATGATGTTATGACGGGGTTTACACGCCTCTTGGGTATATTGCGAAACTCGAAACCATCACCCCCCCCCCCTCTTTTTGTACACGGCAAGGCCCCCTCCCCAGCAACAAAATGTTATTTTAATAAGGACAATAGATTCCGCAACAAACGAAACAGAAAATATAGTTTGTGTTCTCAATTTACAATTAAATGCTAGTGTAGTCATAATTAATTAAATTTTTTAACTGCAGGTTTACAATCTGCTTTTGAAAACAAAACATTTCTTGTTTTTTATTTTTTATTTTTATTTTACAAATAGTTCTAAAAGACATGTTATTTACAATAAAACTATAAAAAAATAATATAACGGATTATTACAAATACAAATGCACTCAAATTTAAAACTGCTTGCCGCCTTCTTGTAACCACGGCCAGCTCCAGATTTTTTTTCTGGGTGAAAAAAGTATTGCACATATCAATTTTATACTGATTGTGCTTGTTTACTAATTATTAAATAACAGTATAATTATATGTTGTAGTAGTCTACTAATAATAATAATAACCATCAATTATTTATATTTATGTTATGTATGATATGTGTATGTTTCATAGCAGTATTTTTGTGCGCTAAATTTGATAAAGTACACATGTCACCCCTCCCCTCCCCCACCCCCACCCGCTCCTCTGATGCAACAATACCCTCTCAGAATCAAAGAGTTAGCACTGATATTTCTTTACATTTGCTGGAACAACTTTTAGTTTACATCTAAACGTCATTGATGTTTATGTTCATGTTGACTGTAGCAAAAGCATTTTTGTTTGTCTGTAAGAGCCTTTATTGTTATATTTATTCGGCACACTTATTTACCTTAAAAATGACGTATAGATCTAAAAAAATATGTCGAAAATTAATGAAACTGTAGTTTAATTTGCGTATACATCTCCTCGATAAAAACTGTGGACGCAGAGGGACTCAATTCTTGCACAAGAACGGGAATTCCCGTTCGAGCTGTACGGCCTTATAAAAATCTGGAGCTGGCCGTGCTTGTAACCTATCGCAGATAGGTAGATGCTTTGCTGGGGAGGGGGAAATCGTCACGTTTAACCAGCATCCCTGAAGGGGGAGTTTTAGGTTATAATTACTAGGTTATGTGCGCCATATAAAATGGGTATTGCATGCCATCAAGAGCCCTGAAAAGGACGCCTGCAGTGTTGATGCGATCAAAGGAGACCGTTCCAAATTGTGCCTATACCGGCGACGAAGTCGTCTACCGGCGAGCAACTGGGCGACCCAGTCGTCGATAACCCTCCCCAGGTTGGAGACCACTGGTTAAGATAATCGGAATGTACAGGGTGTTTGTAAAGTGAAACTACACTTTGTAGAACAAATTTGAAAAACGGAGTACATGACGTCATAACAACATTTTTTTGATGTTCTGCTCAGTCAATCGTGAAGCAATATGCAGTGAATTGCTGTTGTACGCTGTTCTCATAACACAATGATTTTATCAACGGAAGACATTTTTGGGGGGGGGGGGGGAGTTGGATAGGGGTGGGGGGGGGAATTTTTTTTTTAAATGGCTGTCGATACACATGGATGGTTGGTCAAAAATTTAAAGCAAGATTTCCTGGTATTATAGTTAGCAAATGTTGGATGCAAAAATAGTGCACACACAGTTGAGGAAATGAAAGAAGCAAACAGAATTACCATTCAAGAAATAACAACAGACATAATATGAAGAGGTGTGTACCTTTCCCACACCTGTTATAATGAATATTTAATTAGTACTTAACAGCTTGTCCAAAAGAGTGTTAAACCATAGCAGTGAATATTGAAATCAATTTAATGACTGTTTTTAGCACTTTGGATGATGATGTGTTTTCTGTTTTTCAGATTTATTCTGTATACAGAGTTTAGTGAGACTTTACAAACACCCTGTATATTGTGTTCTTAATAGAAGATTTCTATGTCCAAGGGAGTTTTATTTTCTGGAGGTATGCAATGGTGCGCAGTACCAGCACCTTTCTTAGGCATATTTTTTTCAGCACTACTGTACAAGAAGGGAAACACTGTGTTGCAGTGTCTAGATGACCACCTGCGGTTAAAAAAGTACTGGGTTCAGGATTTTAAAAAAACATTTATCTTGGCCCCCAGATCGACCCAGCCTTGAGTGGGTATCAGGTATAGTCCTGGGAGGTAAAGGCAGCCGGTCTGATGTTTACCACATTACCCACCCAGGGCTGATCGGTCTGTCAAATATAGGTCTAGCGCTTATTCTCTTAAAATACCTAAAGGTGTGAAATAAGGATCCTTTACTTACTGTACGAGACCATTTGTGGTGAGTGCCGGCACTTTTTTTAGACACTACATGATGAGTATCGGTACCTGCTTTTATTTCTCTAGAAAAATAAAAGCGCTGATTAGTCCACTGTCCCTTCTCATTCTTTTTTTTTTCTTGCATTCACGAGCTGTAAACTCCAGCATAAAGTTCTTGCTGTTCCTCCTCTTCTGAACTTTTGTCTTGTTACAGAAAAGTTTTGCCTCCGCAGCTGTTTTACAAATCTTGTTTGTTTGTATGCCGGTTGCTGGTTCCTCGTCTACTAGGCAGATGCAATCCTACGGATGGTTCAGTGCCAAGAGGCAAAAGAAATGCTTGGGGCTTCTTAGCAAAAGTTGATAGTAGACATTTGGTGCAGGAGAGCCTAGCATTTGATACCACAATATCCAGCTTGATAATGGAGGTGGAGGCGGTCATTTCAGCTTTCTGCTGGTTAGAGAACACGACACACACACACATCGTGATTGTAACTGACTCAGAAAGCATGCTGAGGAAGGTCAGGACAGGCATGCTTTGTGCAATGTGGCATGCTTTGCTGCTGAAGTCACGGGAGAGAAGTATTGTCTGGATTTTTCCTCCGGAGCACACTGGTGTGTTGGAAAATGAACAGGTGGATAGACTGGCTGGTTCTGCATGTCTTGTCGGAATACTGATGCATGATAAGGCAGACATGGTTAGGGCCGTGTGGGAGAGCCTGTACAATTTAGAGAAGCAAATGGATCACCACAGTCTGGTTAAGAGTGATGCAGCAAGAAGACAGGCAAGACGAACAATTAATCAAAATGCTACTGGCACCATTTTTTTTAAACTCTGCACTGGCTGCTGAAGATGGAGATGGAGCACTTTTGAGAATGCCTTGAATGCTGTCATAATGGTTCTTGAATCAACTCAGCTCAATCCTACTTCAAAGGAAACCTCCCTAATAAGTTGCCTTTTATGACATGCTTGTTAGTGGACAGTGAGTCTTTACCAAAAGTACACGGTGCAATGGATTGTGGAGAACCTCAGACAATTAGAGAACTGACTGTACACCTCAGAAGGAAACAATCAACATTCTTTGGCCACATCATGAGAAGGAGAAAACTGGAGTACAGCGGGACAGTAGGAAAGTTGGAGGGGAAAAGAGGCAGAGGATGATAGAGAGAGAGAGAGAGATTGCTGGATAGTTTGATATCATGATATGGAAGATCATCTGTGTCAGAACTTATTGAAAGTAAACAAGACAGAAGTTTGTGGATAGACATGACTACCACACGGCATGGACTATAAAAAGTAGTAGTAGTAGCTAGTAGTTTTACATCTTACTGGGTACATTTACTTCTGTTTACTAGGCCTTTAGTGTTTTCAAAGTTGTTGACCAGGTCGAATGATTGATGATTGTAAGTAAAAAGTAAAGTAAAGGACCCTTTTCCACGCCTTTTAGGCCTATAGGGCTAGACCCATATTTTTGTAGACCAATCAACACAAGATGGGTGATATGGTCAGCATCACGCGGGCCACCTCTACTTTCCAGGACTGCACCCGGTACCCACTCAAGGCTGGGTCGACCTGGGAGCCAAGATTATTTTTGAAAAAAGTCTAGCTCTGCCAGGGAGCGAACCCACGACCTTCCGATCTGCGGCGAGCGTCTAGCTGCTCCGCCAAGGGGACTCCCCCACCTCAATACCTGTATCATTCATGTCCTGCTTGCACACATCTTTAAATCGTAGGAGATATCTTCTACCCATCTTCAATTCACCATAGAGTATGTCCTTAGGGACATCTTGGCCTATGTGTGCAAGATATAGCGTGTTACCAGAGTATTCTTATTTGTTTTTGCTACCTGTCACAGAGTCTAAAGATGGCATCTGTACAGCATTTGTTTCTCCTGACAGCCACTTGTGATTCACTGAGTTCAATACCTTTTTAACTTTACTATCTAGCTCCCTTCTCTATGTGTTTTCATCTTCCTTTATTTCTATGCCCCTGTGAGTTCCAGTGCAAAGACATTCTAGTTTTATTGTTCTCAGGTTTTCTCAACGTGTGTCCTATCGATCACCAGCATCTCCCAAAGCTATATATTATCATACCATTTAATTTCCTCTAACAGTGTTCATGCCTGTTAATGCATGGATAGTTTACCCTACATGCCCGAGCCATGTAGGCGTGTTTAGGAATGAGCAGGCAGATAGGTTGGCCGGATGGCCCCACTGCAAATGTTTAAGGCAGAGTTGATCTCTAGTCTGTGGGACAAAGTAACAAGTAAAATGTAAGATAATGAAAACCCGTAAGAGCAAAGAATGATGTGACAGGGAGTGTCTATGAACTCTGAGTGCTACTTGAGGGAAAGGCAAGACCAGTAGTTAGCCAGGTGACAAAAGGTACCATTATTATGGAGACACTCTGCTGGCTGTTGAGAAGGGGGACGGATCGTATGGCCAGAATGCTGTGATGGTGAATATTTACATACCAGCTTGACCCCTTTGGCTTTGAGACTCAGATTAAGATTCAGAGCACATCTTCACCATAAGAATGTCACCGATTCCACCACATGCAGACCTGCAGCATGACAGCAAACTGTTATGTCTTACCAGATAATCCAGATTTTGTTAGACAAGGAAATCTCACCTACAGGAGTAACTGTGTGTGTGTGCATGTCAAGAATCTTGCCAAGGCATGGAAGGTGTCAGCACATGAACTGATTCATTCATGCTGTTGGCGATACCACAATGTGGTCATTAAGCATGACTGCTCAAATCAGATGGCAAGACACTTTATGATAATGATGATGAACAAACAAGTCAGACAAATACTAGCAGCACTGTGCATACAAAGAGCAAAATAATTACCTCACACACAACAAAAAGCAACCAACAAACACACACACTTCTAGAACTGCAAGGACACAAAAGAGAACTGACATAAGTAGCCAATCCTAGAAGGCCAGTTCATGAACACTTAAGCACTTAATTATCAACCCTTCCTGGTGACTGTAAAACTGTGAGACGTCAGTACAAATATATATATATATATTTTTTTTTAAATATGAGATGTCAGTACCCACACATATTTTCATACTGTAAGATGTCAGTACCCATTCATATTTTTAAACTCTGAGATGTCAGTACCCATACATATTTTTAAACTCTGAGATGTCAGTATCCACACATTTTTAAACTCTGAGATGTCAGTATCCACACATTTTTAAACTCTGAGATGTCAGTACCCACACATTTTTAAACTCTGAGATGTCAGTATCCACACATTTTAAAACTCTGAGATGTCAGTACCCATTCATATTTTTAAACTCTGAGATGTCAGTATCCACATATTTTTAAACTCTGAGATGTCAGTACCCACACATATTTTTTAACTCTGAGATGTCAGTACCCACACATATTTTTAAACTCTGAGATGTCAGTACCCACACATATTTTTAAACTCTGAGATGTCAGTACCCACACATATTTTTAAACTCTGAAATGTCAGTACCCACACATATTTTTAAACTCTGAGATGTCAGTACCCACACATATTTTTTAACTCTTGAGACGTCAGTACCCACACATATTTTTAAACTCTGAGATGTCAGTACCCACACATATTTTTTAACTCTGAGATGTCAGTACCCACACATATTTTTAAACTCTGAGATGTCAGTACCCACACATATTTTTAAACTCTGAGATGTCAGTACCCACACATATTTTTTAACTCTTGAGACGTCAGTACCCACAAATATTTTTAAACTGTGAGACATCTGTACCCACACATATTTTTAAACTGTGAGACATCTGTACCCACACATATTTTTAAACTGAAATGTCAGTACACACACAATCAGATACGAGTCGCCTCTGATGTGTCAAAGACAGCGGTGGCCCTGATGCTTGATGGGTGGGCCATACAACCTGTTGTCAGGTAATGAGAAATTAAACTAAATATCTATTCTATATCCCTGTGGTAGGTAAACTTTTTGCAGCATATTTAACGGGAGTTTGATTTCATTGGGGTCATAGGGTCATGGTCAACTGTCTGGTGCAACATCAGTCCCAGCACTCCCATGCGGTTAGACATGGCCATTCTAATGTTCCGTTCTTGTTCAAAAAGGTCATCCAGCTTCATCCACTGTACAAAAATACCAAGTATACAACAGTTAACATAAACAAACATTAAACACATAAACCTGTAACAAAATGGAACCTATCAATCAAATCTCTTTCTTAAATGCTCGTGTATTATCTGTTGAATGTTCAATTAAGAATCAACATCACAGTACTCAGGACATCTCCATGTGGGTTCCGGGGCCCCACTGTGGGGAAGACAAGAATCGACCCACTGCCTCCCCAAAAGCATGTCGTAAGAGTCGACTAATTGGGTAGCTTCTTTTGAAGTCGGAGTACGTCTGCCTGAGAGGCAAGGAACCAACAGTCTGCACTCAAGTGAATGAGATCTGTAAAACTGATGCACACGCAACACTCGAGTTCTGGAGCAGGACTGCAGTTCAGAAGTGGACAAACAACCAGAACTTTCCGCCAGGGTGTACAGCTGGTGAACTATAAGAAGAAGAAAAAGTATTCAGGACACTCCCATAAGTGCTTAGTCCTCATCTTCAGCAGCAAGTAAAGAGTTTCAATTCTGATGGTACCAGTAACCGTCTGACTGTTTTTCCGTCTTATCCTTCCCCGAGTGTTGAGATTCCCTGGTAACTTCTCGCAGCGCCATTCTCCTTAGACCATTGTGATATATCTGCGCCTCCGAATTGTTCACCCTTTCCCAAAGGGCCCTCACAATATCTAACTTGTCATACGTCAATTCACCACCAAGTGGTGCAGAGCCAGCCAGTCTATCTGCTCATTTCCCAACACACCGGCATCTCCTGGAGAAAATATCCAAAGAATGCTAACTACCCGGGACCTCTGAAGTAATGCTTGACATTCTGCATGAAGCATTCGTCTTCACCTTTCTCAACATGCTCTGCGAGTCAGTTACAATCATGGCATGTGTGTTCAGCTGATTCTTAAGCCAGCGGAAGGCAGCAGAGACTGCCTTCACCTTCATTCTCAAACTAGACGTGATATCATATGCAAGGTTTTGCTGCACTTGGCGACGCCCACTCATCTTTGCTATGAAACCCCATGCACTTTGTCTGCCCCTCAACACATAGCCATCTGAAAAGATACACTTGTTTCCATAGTCAGACGCAGACGCACATGCCATTTGGAAGTGACAGGTTCGATTCCCGGCATGGTAATCATAGCGCTAGATTTTTATGTTGTCTAGTGAGACCTCCTTTCTACTTCTTTCTATAAGTGCTAATCAATACACTGTCTGTTTGTTTATTATAATTATAAAGACAATTAAGAGAAGCAGTAGTAACATTTTTAGAAGATAAACATAAGTATGGTGATGTCAGCACATGCAGTAATAACATTAGAGAGTCACCTCTTCTTCTTCTTCTTTCGTTCGCCTGAAATAAGTTATCTATATCAGCAGTTTTGTCTCTTGTATAAATTTCACTGTCGTTGTTAGTTCATTCAGTGGTCCATAGAGTTTACGTTCCACTGTTGTTCTTTCTGGCCAAAAGGTTTGCCTTAATGTGTCAAAATCGGTGCAGTCCTGGAGTACATGCTCTGCGGTCTGGGGCACATTTCCACAGGTGCACATGGCTGATACACCTATCTTGAATTTTGTGTACATGTGGTTACGTAATCGGTTGTGCCCTGTTCTGAGGCGGAAGATAATGACTTATCACCTCCTCATGTGGGTTCTGGGACCCATTGTCTTCATGTTGTAGGGGTTTAGGAATTTGCTGGAACTGGCTGCGTTTGGCCAAAAATGTGGAAGATACTGCAGCCTAGCTGTAAACCACAACATACCACCTGCCCTTTTTATGGCAAATGCAGAAGAAGAAAGAGTCACAGACATATAACCTAAGAACACGCAGCAATCACATTATATGGAAGACACATAAGCATAACAACGTTAGCAGACCTGACTTCCTGTATTTTGTTGCTAAAATTACGTACGAGGTAGTTAACCCTTCATACACATGAGGGATTCAAATTAAAACCTTAAAACTGTGACGGAAATTACCATAACCATATCAATGTTTTGTAATCTGTCAATACTTTTGTTAAGGATTAAGGAATTAGAGAGAAAGTCGGAATAAGACCATGTCTGGTTTATACTGAGACAAAGAATGAAATGGTTCAGCCCTCTAGTGAGAATGCAGCCAGACCAAACCAAATATGAGACTTTTTACAGCAGACTAGCCGGTAGAAAGGGTAGAGGAAGATCAAGAAAGAGATGGATAAATGGTGTAGCTGAAACCTGCAAAAAAAGATGAACAAATCCCTTAGCCAAGCCACCCGAGAAGCACAAGACAAATACACGCACAAAAACATAGCAAAGGGCTACGACCTAGTATTAGTGAGACAACAAAAGAAGAAGAAGAAAGATTAACAATGTCAAGAATGTTAAGCAGGTGACACAATGGGGCAGATGAACACGGTGATGTCATAATGACAGTTTAAATATAACTGCCCCACTTTTGATATGCACCAAAGAAGAGAGGCATTTCGATATCCTTTTTTTTAAAGTCAGTATAACTGTTCTTATCTTTACTTATAAACTTTGATAACACATGGCAGAGATCTGGTTATATGTGATATAGCCGGATGAGCTAGCAGGCAACAAATTAGGCAGTAGCAGAACAAAACTTTGGGTTGGTTGCATTAAGGAGTTTGCTTTCTCTTCTTTTGCATTCACAGCTCTTTTAGGTTCACTGCTGCAGATATCATCCACTTCAATTCATCTCTAAGATTAGCCTTCTCTTTCCACTTGATGACTTCAAGTGTCTGTAGATCTAACAGTAGATTATCACTCCAACATCTTCTTGTTTGGCTTTGTGATCTACTGCCATTTAATGTGTGCGCAGTTTCTGTTATTTAGTTAACTGTAATTCTCTCAATATACCCCAAGATCACAGTCTATTAGCTCTCATGATGAAGGTTATTAGAGGTGTTAAAAAAACCAGATTATGCAATGTGTGGGTTCCAGAGTTTTGTTTTGGACAACAAAGAATAGACACCCCAAACACGCATGGCACAGAAAGTGACTAATTAGGGGTGTTTCCTTCATAGTCAAGAGTCCATCTGCCTGACAGGCAAGGAACTAACAGTCTGCATACAATTAAACCAGATCTGTAAAATGGATGTGCACATAAGTTTACTTTTAGAAAATATCAAATTACAATTATTTCAGAGTCCTGAACACACTTTATTTTAGTTTCATTATTTTCTGCATCTCAAAAATTCACTAGCACTAAAAGCAATAACAACACAAGCAAATACCTGTCTCAGTCGGTGCATGTCAATTTCTGCCCGTCGCAGTTTCTCCCAGCAGAAGTGCTTGACACATTTTTTCTTAGGGGCCCTGCACAAAGTTTCACCCTCTTCAAACAGCTCTGTGTTTATGGGGCACCCACAGACTGCATCTGGTGGGACCTACAGGACATGAAATAAGACCAGATATAAGACCGAACGAAAAGTATATTGGCAAGCTTCCCAATATAACAAATACAAACAAAACGTGAACGTTACGGCTATGGAGCCTTTGTCAGCACATACATTTCAAAACAATACTACACAAATACACAAAATTTCTTAGCTGGTATCCCGAAGCAGCTGGGTCGATGGTTTCTCAACAGACATAAGACAGTTTTACTGTAGAATCTCTAGCTATTTCCAGGGGTAGGTGCCATTTGTTTCCCCGTCTACAAGACACCTCCATGTACAAGACACCTCCATGCACAAGATGCCCCTACCCACCCCCCCCCCCCCCCCCCCCTTTTAGCATACAATTAAGAAATAAATATTGTAAACACATTAAGTGTATGAGATGAACCCCAATTTTTAAATTTGGGGAACAACTCATCTTAACATAGAAATATACATGGAAAAATATGGTAGCTCTGTTCTACTTAAAGGAAAAAAACATCAATGGTGCCGCTGTAATTATATCAAGCAGAAATAATGTGGTTGTAATTCTAAGTGGTAAAAGTTAAATTAAGTAAAGATCCCTTTTCACACCTAAGGTGCATTGGGTATTTGGGAAGAGCCTACCATATTTTTACAGACCAATCGGCACTGGATAGGTAATGTGGTCAGCATTACGCCGGCCGTCTTTACTTTCCCAGGACAGCCATCCTGGTACCCATTTTAGGCTGGGTCCACCTGTGATTCCCCCTATACCATGATCAAAATCCACTCAGCCAGCAGTGGGTTTCGATCGCGGTACGTTGGATTACGAGTCAGACTTGCAACGCCTAAGCCACAGATGCCGCAATTCTAAGTGGTGGACTGAGCTTAAGAGCAACCAACAGACAGTGGTTGGTAATGGTCAAAAGGATTACTTCATAGTGATAATAGCTGTGGTCACCATCCAGTATGGTCACTACCAAGAATATAAGCAATGACAAATGACCTTCTTTACAAGTTTCTAGTCCAATGATTGGAGAATGAGGCAGCGCTTCAAGAAACACAAATCCATAAAATGATTACAGAAATCAGATGCAGACATCCCTATGTGGGTTCCTGGGAAAGGCTGCTAATTAGGACTGTGTTGAAATATACTGTATTGGACCCAAAGGCGCAGATATCGCAGCCTAGCTGTAAACCACAACACAACATGCCAACCACCCTTTTAAGGGCAAGTGCAGCAGAAGAAGATGATGTTTGTTTATGAGTATTCAATGGATCAATATCATGGCCCATGGGTGTAACCCATAAGTGTTCCGTTCTACTTCTAACTCAAGCTTGAGTCTGAAGTTCTTTTGCAGTGCACGAACTCCGTTGCACTGGCAAGGATCCTGAAATACTTTGTGTAGATTTTAATCTCTAAATTTTTGCTCAGGCAGCGCCGTTAGGCTTCTCTTTTCAATTTCCAACTGCCAAGGGATTTTTTATGTGCACAAGAATACATACAGGCGTCAGGTCTTACTTGCCAGAGGCCAGGGAAAATTACTAGAAGTCAACGTGAAAAAATCCCAGCCTTCACCGGGGTTTGAACCCGGGTCCTCCAGCACACAAAGCGGACACCATACATTGAGATCACGCAGCCCCCGAAAAGAAGAAGACGATGCAGTTATCATTTTATGTTATGAAGAGAAGTTAACATGAAAAATGTGTGACAACTGACAAAACTGATAGGTAAAAAAGCAAAGTGGAAGATCCCCCCCCCCCCCCCCCCCAATTTTATTTGTTTATTTTCCGTAAGCCTTAGTGATATAAAACACAATCAATATAAATATAAATAAATCAAGTGACAACTATGGATCTGCAACTTTGATCAGACTTAAAGAAAATCAAGTCAACATGGAGAGCCTGAGGTTCTTTTTTTTACAAGAAGCCTAAGAATGAAAGTAACTAGAACATATATGATGTTGCTAGTCAGTATAGAAAAGCGGTTCTCACCCTGTGGGTCGCAACCCTTTTGTGGGTCAAACGACCCTTTCAGAGGGGTCACCAAAGACCATGGAAAACATATTATTAGAAACACGTTGCACTGAAGATTTCAAGTTGCAGCAAAAATAATTGTTTGGCTGTGGGTCACCACAACATGAGGAACTAATAAAGGGTAACCACATTAGGAAGCTTAAGAGCCACTGGTATAGAAGTATATAATGAGATACAAGCACTTCTGGACTTTGTGGTTTGACATGCAATAAAGACGATCTGCTGACCTACTAAATACAACATGGCATCACAAGACACTAAGATTCTCTTACCTTTGGTTCCTTGGTATGTTCAGGACACAAAACCTTTAACCGTTTGCAGTACATTTTCTGCTGAGGGTTGTAAAAATCACAAAACATGGAATTGCCCTCAATGCGAGTCTTGTATAAAGACCAGAAGGACGTCTGAGCTTCAAACTGAAAACAAGGAAACATGTGATGTACTTCAACAGACAGTCTTCTGAAAAGCCAGGACAATTGCACTGTTCTTATTTTACAAATTCAGACAATTAAGTAATGAGAATGATTTGATTGTAGCCAAGACAAAAAAGGCCATCTATGAAGCAAAGCATGGAATCCAAAGAGGCAACCTTCATCTATGATCTGGCAAATTTTCATCACCGCCTGTTAAGCAGACAGCAAACAGGCCACCATTTTTGTTGACCAAGTCAGAGATGCATTGTTACATAATCAGCATAGAAGCATGGAATCCAAAGAGGCAACCTTCATCTATGATCTGGCAAATTTTCATCACCGCCTGTTAAGCAGACAGCAAACAGGCCACCATTTTTGTTGACCAAGTCAGAGATGCATTGTTACATAATCAGCATAGAGCAAAAAGCCAACATTAAATTATGTTTAAAACTAAGAAAAAGCGCCACTGAGACAGCTGAATTGATGCAACAAGTTTATGGTGGTGTGGAAGTGATTACTAATGCAACTAGACCTGGACGTCCAATTTCTGTTCGTAATGAGGATCACATTGCAAAGGTCAGATCATTTTTTGACTGTGAGGATGATGGTAGATGAATTTGGTGTTAATAGAGAGACCAATTGTAAAATTTGGGCAAGAAAAGAGTTGCTTGATAGTTTGTACTTTCTTCATGATAATGCACCGGCTGACCGGATGGTAGTTGTACGAGAATTATTGGCCTTAAAACGAGTGTATGTTCTCAACCATGCACCATATTTCCCAGATTTGTCTTCCTGTGATTATTTTCTATTCCCAAAATTAAAGTTACCATTGAAAGGACGCTTCTTTGACAATACTGATGACATCGAAGGGCTGTAACATCGACTTTAAGAGCCATAACAACAGAAGAACTACAGAGGTCGTTCCAGTGTTTCTTAGATCGCGCCACTCGCTGTTTCAATGCACAAGGGTCTTACTTTGAAAAAAATAGAGGTTATTTCTTCAACTGTAGATTATTTTAATTCTTATGGAATTAGTCTCATTACTTAAATATTGGACCTTGTATTATTCATTAATGATTAATTCCTTCCTTTACCTCTTCATTAATGACTCTGTCACATGATGATAGAAAAAAAGAAGAAAAAAAAAGCAGATATATGAGATGCCTAAAATATATTAGCCACATTAACAGATGTAACCTTTAATTTTTTTTTTTATCAACCGTATCAGTGGGAAAAGTCAAAGGTAAGTCAGGAAGAGGTTGTAATAAGTGGTTTGTATTTCTACTCGTTGTCTAGGCAGTGTTCATGGGTGTGTGGTGGATGATATTCTCACACGCTCCACGTTACACAACTGGCACAAGCCGACACCGATGTGAGCTTACGAGACATGAATTTAAAGACGTATTAAGACTTACGACAAACGAATAGTCCCGTCGGTGTCCTAATGAACAGCTTTCGTACACAAACTCACGCAGCCTTCAACGAACAGTCTTCTTCAGCAGGCATTCAAGCAACGATGGGTTCCATGGATTCAACATTGATGTTTGGACATCTCACACGCTGGCATGGTCGATCTCAGCTTAACACTTCGTCGGCAGGTCTCCTTTCTCCTCAGGCATTCACGTAGACATTCTCACATTCAGACGCTCGTCCTCTCACTCCAACAGGTCGACACAAAACTTAACTTGACCAGAGTCAAGTCTGACTTATACCACGGGTTTCTTTCACGTGACAACACGTGGTGGTCCTTTACTTTTCCCGTGGCGACCTTGGGTCGCATCACCGTGGTCCCCGTGATAACTAGTGGTTAGTCACCTATCTCCAGATTCTCGTTTAATCCAAGTATCTGGACTATCTCGGTGTTTTCGGTCAGCTTTGGGCCTTCCCCCCAACTATCCTAAACTGAGTCGAAAATATCCCCCATTACAAGGTAGACAATGACACTAGTGGCAGGACAAAATCAAGAGACGGATGACAGCAGCCAGAGAGGGTACAATTAAGACAAAAGACTATATGAGATTCATTGCAACCAACCTTCACTGTGGAGATGCCACCTGAATGATTAAATAATGCCCTCCGTTAAGTTTTCTAATCACTGTATTTGTGTTTGGTTACTTTTTATTTGTCAGTGTCTGTGGCTTAGGCATTGCAAACGCGCTTAGTAATTCCATGATGAATCCCAGCTGTGGCCGCTTTGGAAGCAGAACGACTTGCATTTTTTCCGACAACGGTACTGGGAGCTGACCATTCAGTGGCAATGGCAAACTACTGGGGCCTCGTTAGCGCAGTCGATAAGAGGCTCGCTTTCAAATCCAGCTGCAACTCGCTGCAGCCCACTGTCGGTGTTTGTAACCGGGCGGTTCCCAGGGTTCACCCAGCCTCTAGGAAATGGGTACCAGAGTCGACACTCTGCTGTAAATGGAGGAACGTCGCTGTAGCTACAGAGTTACGTGCGGACGGCGACACAGGCGGACAATTCTCACCAGCTGTCCGTAACGGGTGGCAGAGCATTTATGGCTTATAACCGTGTGCAATGAAGCTGGTTCACATCTCCCGACTTTACCTTTACCATTTTTACCTTTTAATGGCAAACTACTGAACCTAAAATTTGCCTAGAAAAACTACAACAGCCCAAAAAATGCTGGGGTTGGTTTTGCAACGTCCTGTGAAGGATAAGCAACTAACTAACTACTTCTAATATATAAACTGTTTTCCCACAAAGACAAATTAGATAGTTACACAACAAAGTGACATGGCTGAACTACTGTTTACTGTTCTGTAAGTTACCCAAGTGAAATCATTAAACCTTTAGGTAGCACTTACACAACAAAGTGACATGGCTGATCTACTGTTTACTGTTCTGTAAGTTACCCAAGTGAAATCATCAAACCTTTAGGTAGAACTTACACAACAAAGTGACATGGCTGATCTACTGTTTACTGTTCTGTAAGTTACCCAAGTGAAATCATCAAACCTTTAGGTAGAACTTACACAACAAAGTGACATGGCTGATCTACTGTTTACTGTTCTGTAAGTTACCCAAGTGAAATCATCAAACCTTTAGGTAGAACTTACACAACAAAGTGACATGGCTGATCTACTGTTTACTGTTCTGTAAGTTACCCAAGTGAAATCATCAAACCTTTAGGTAGCACTTACACAACAAAGTGACATGGCTGATCTACTGTTTACTGTTTTGTAAGTTACCCAAGTGAAATCATCAAACCTTTAGGTAGCACTTACACAACAAAGTGACATGGCTGATCTACTGTTTCCTGTTCTGTAAGTTACCCAAGTGAAATCATCAAACCTTTAGGTAGCACTTACACAACAAAGTGACATGGCTGATCTACTGTTTACTGTTCTGTAAGTTACCCAAGTGAAATCATCATACCTTTAGGTAGCATTTTTCCATGTGTCTTAAAGCCCCCTTCTGGTTTAACTCAGTGCCACATGTCACACAGTACACACTCAACTCGGTGTCTTCTTCCTGGTCAGTTCCCTGCATTGAAAGAGAAGAAACACCCTAACATAGAAAAGTTGCTCAGAAAGTAATGTGCCACATGTTTTCCCCAGGAACTAGTCCCAATCTGTGAAATTCACATACAGTATTATGAGACATTTCCTTTATATATACTGTAATTTCACAAAACGAGCAAGCAATTCTACTGCATTACAACAGAGTGACTGATGGACATCCTTTCTTTTTCCTGTTTGTGGCTGGCTGAGCGGTTACAACGTCGGACTCTTATGCAGGAGACCCAAGTTTGACTCCCGGTAAGGTGATGAGGTTTTTATCTTGGCAGCAAAATTATACATCCTAACCTGCACAGTGTACTGTGACAGCACTAGCCAGGCGGCCCTAACTACACAGGCTGCACCATCCTAAAAAAGTGGTTAAACAGATAGCAGTGATGGGAAGCTAAATTTTGTTTATGTAACTGTGTCCAGTGTATTTGTCTTCCAACAAGAATTACACATGACTGTAATATTTGTCATAAACTCAAGTATACGATCCAGAACAAAGTTCAGAAGCGAATGAATTTTCCGCCAGTTTATAGCTAGTGAATGCTAAGAAGATACTCAGTGGAGGAGTGGCTGGTCAAGTGGTAAGAATCCTAGCTTTTGAGTGGGAGACCTTGGGTTCAAATCCTCGGTAAGGCGATAGAAGTTTTTGCTGTGGCAAAACATAAATTAAGCATCCTAACCTAAACAAGTGATACGGCCCTCAGTCGCAAAATCCCCCTGTCTAGACCTCTGTATTTTATTATTCTTTCCATAAAATATAACACAGGTTGGTTTTGCAATGTCCTGTGAAGGATACACGACTAACTAACTACTTCTGATGCATAAACTGTTTTCCCACAAAGACAAATTAGATCTCGGCCACAAAATCTCAGCGGCAAAATTATACATCCTAACCTGCACAGTGTACTGTGACAGCACTAGCCAGGCGGCCCTAACTACACAGGCTGCACCATCCTAAAAAAGTGGTTAAACAGATAGCAGTGATGGGAAGCTAAATTTTATTTATGTAACTGTGTCCAGTGTATTTGTCTTCCAACAAGAATTACACATGACTGTAATATTTGTCATAAACAGACACTTCCCTCACAGCCTTCTAAAATAGTACTATCTATCAGACTGTTCACTTCTGCATATGTAAGCTTAAAACCTCAGTACCGCTGTGTCATAAATTTTGCATAGACTGAAAACAACATATGTGGCACATTACTTTCTGAGCAACCTTCAGCTTAAATGGTTACTGCAAGATTAAACAGCATAGCACCACAATAATAATGATGATTACTGCAAAATAGCATTGTTTCTGGGCTCCCCCAGTGTTCAATTTCTTTTTGCTGAGGTGTCCTGTGATCACCTTATTTCACCTAACATGAGGAAACAAATGGATTGAAAAAACAGAGCATGTCCTACAGAAATCCAGTGAAGAATGTTGAAGAAAGTGGCTAAAGCTACTGGAATGGATTCCATCCATGATACTGAAAAAACTGCACAGGTTGAAACAGAATGAAAGGGTTAGTTTGACATTAGTCTCCCCAAACAGAGTAGGTCACTTTTCATTCACAAGTCTGTTGGGCTGGTCGACTTTCCTGAAGGTTATGGGTGTGTCCCACTCTGTTGTGTGGCTACTGCGATGTCTTGCATTTACGCTTTCATTCCGAAGACAAGAGAATGCCTGTGACATAGGTTTCAGCACTCTCTAGGGGGGTTGAGTTGGACTCAGTTTCTCCATGTTTTTAGAGAAAGTGCTGTCGTGCTGAAATATACAACACACGATATCAACAGCATTGCTGAACACCCCTGTAATCTTGTGCGAAGGTTACAGGGCTCAGGAACTATCAATCTGAAGTGAGCTAGTGTGTATATGGGTGGGGTCTGCGGAGACTAACATTAGTTTTACCAAATAAAAGAATAGACCATACGTCCTGTTTCACGTATAAACTGTACGACAAGATTATGTGATCAAGCACAGCAGATTCAAGGTGGCAATAATCTCGACTCTTCCTTGCCACAAAAAAGAATACATGAAATCCACAATTCCAACATGCTAACCTCTTGCTCAGAATCCATTTGGAGTCGCCTGCCCCTTTCAACCAGCGCATCAAGCTCCTGGATTTTCATGTCCAACTGACGAAGTTTTTGTCTTGCTTCCATTGTTTCTTGTCCAAGTTTTTCTAGAGTTTTCTTGTTGTTTTCCTCACCTACACACGGGCTGCTCTGCCACTGCTGGATTCGTGACGGCAGAATTTCATAAATCCGGCTGGAAAACAAGATCAACAGCAATGATACATTTGTTTCCCTTTTTGTATTAAACACCATTTAACACTTCATTACTAAACATTTCAACAGAGACTAAATTCTCCAAACCGGTTCTGGAATCCCCTTTTAAAGGAGGAAGGAGTCCGTCTACTACACCCTATCAAGCAGATCATAGAACGGTGACTAAATACAAGGTTTTTTTTTAAAATCGGATGTTTTAGGCCAAAATGTGCAAATATCGCAACCACAACACAATGTGCCAACCGCCCTTTTATGGGAAATGCAAAAAAAAAAAATTGTTTAACAATATTTATATAAAGGTGATCTGGGAAGAAAGGTCAAGGACTGGCGAGAATGAGATAGGTTCGTTGCGTATCCTTTACAGGATCTTGCAGAGCCAACCCCCAACAGTCCCTGGCAGTTGTGTGGTTTTTCTAGGTAAATTTACGTCCAGTAGTTTGCCACTGCTTTCTGGACTGTTTGGCTTTCTTGATACCACTGTCGAAACCAACGCAAGGCGCATGGCCCGCAGCTGGGATCGAACCCAGCATCCCGGCATTACGAAGCGTTCGCATCGACTTAGTCACAGAGCCGACAAGAATGAGATAAGCAGTGATAAAAGTAGAAACATAACAGCACCCTAGATATTCCTATAAGCATTCCATCCCCATCTTCAGCAGCAAGCACAGAGTTCCAATCCCGACGGCACCAGTAACAATCTAACTGTAATCTGTCTCGCCTTTCCCTTGAGTTTTGAGGCTCGGCCAGATCCCTTGGTCCCCTCACAACACCATTCTCCTCAGACCACAATGATCTATTTGCACCTCTGCACTGTTCACTACAAGAGAGAAGAAATCAGAAAGAGATGGACATATGGAAGCCTGTCAGAATACAGCCACAGTCTGATAGAGTAGGAGTCTGAAAAAGAAAGCTAATAAAGAAGGGAACTGGCTACGACATGTTGAGTCAATAGACAAATTTACTGTTTTTAGTTGTGAAAACTTTTTTGCTTCTGATAATAGTTGGCTCTTGCATTTTCCTCCATATATAAACTGAAAGGATACAGTTCTATCGCCCAGCTACTGAGTTTAGTGCATAGTGAAACACTGTGAGTTACGGATTTCATTTGGAATGCTCTCCGACTGTGTCTAATGTGCTTTGTGTTGTGAACTATGCATTCGGGAAATGGTGAGTGAAGTGTCGCCAGAGAATCTGTGGTGCCTTATGCGAGTGTGCAACTACTGATCTGTTGTAACTGGTGTTTCCACTGATGATGAACTGCATTTCTAGTGTTCAAATGTTTGTGTTGGCACTTATAACTGCTGCCTTAAGAATTTAATGCATGCATATATGCATAATGCATGTTGGATGTGATAAGATTGCAGTCTGTGTCCATTTTTCCACAAGGGACAGTGACAAACATTCTGTGCGGTTTTCATTGGCAAAGGATTAGAGTAACTGTGGGGAGACTCATTAGCTGTGAAAGTAGGAACTGCGAGTACCTAATTACCTTGTTACCGCACCTCACTGGTTACGGCCTGACACAACAGGAACATGTGAAGAACTAATACTTCAGACCCAAAGGTCTTAGGTTTTAAACTTTAAAAAGTGGGACTGTTTTCAAAACTGACACCGGCTCCTTGGCTGACCCAGCCTAAAATTCTGGCCAGAATGATTTTGTTCCTATCACCCACTGAGAGTTGAATGTTTATAAAAATGAGTCTAGAATCTTACATCTGGCATAAAAATGGTAGTTCACTTTTACTTTTAACACTCCAAGCCAAACTGGTGGTATCTATGTGTCTATGACAATGGTTCTCAACCTTCCTAATGCTGCGACCATCTGTAACAGTTCTTCATGTTGTGGTGAACCCCAACCATAACATTATTTTAATTACTACTTTATAACTTCAGTAAATATGTTTTTCTATGGTCTCAGGCGACCTCTGTGAAAGGGTCGTTCGATCCCCAAACGTGTCGTGACCCACAGGCTGAGAACCGCTGGTCTATGACATCAGAAATAAGAGTGAATGAATGAACTTTTTTTTCTTCAAAGGGTTAAAAATTAACTACCCAAGACAATTCTTCCCTTCTTGCATGACATCTTTCATACATTATTTAACTCATATATCTTTTATCATGAGTCATTTAAATTAACAACAGCATTAACAACACCCCCATTAAATACAAATACAAGATTAATTCTAAAACAACTAATTAACAATAATTAATTGTGTGTCAACTGTTATAATGTTAGCGGAATATATATCCCAGAATAAGTTGCTTACAAATGCTTCATATACTATCATGTGGTCTGTAATAAAAAAATAAAAAAAAATAAAAAAAAATATATATATATATATATATATATATATATATATAAATCAATGTTTGTGTGTTTGTTTCACCCCTATAGACTCGGAAACTACTGAACCGATTTAGCTGAAACTTTCAGGATATGTTTGTTGTGATACCGGATTTTCAACTGTCGTGGTTTGAAATTCAACCTGTCACTGTTAGAGATAGGTGACCACAATTTATGCAAAAATATACGCAACTAATATTTATAACTTTAGTGATTTCTAATTATAGCCACGTTAGTAATTGCGCATGCGCCGCCGTAGTCAGAACGCAAGGCTTCGGCCATTCGCTGGCGAGTTACGTGCAGCCAACACCTTCTCTAATACATAGAGTAGGTCTAGGTACAGCAAACAAGACTATCTCTATATTTGCCACAATAACCATATTAAACACGATTTCTATTTTCTGTTTTTTTTTCAAACAACCTTCGATGGAGGGGGAAGGGGGGGGGGGGGGGAATCAAGGACTATCTCGACGTCGGCGCAGACAGTGACTGCGTCATTAACTTCATTAACTGTGTTAGACACGTGCGATTTCTATTGTTGTGCTGTTTCATTAATATATCTAGAGTATCTGTCTACAAGAAAACAATTGCCTGCGGTTTTGAATTGTGTTTTGATCAGGACACATTAGTAGGGAGGGACACACATCTCTAATAGTTAAGTTCTCTTTTCGTTTATTCGTTTATGTGGCTGCTAGGTCGAATGGTTAGGACACTGGGTTCCTGAGCGGGAGACCTAGGTTCGAATCCCAGTAGTTTATTTTACTTTTTTTACCCCGGACTAAAATAATATCCTCATCTGCTCTGTCGTGGTGACAGCACTAGCCATGTTGCCTTAATATTTAATTTAAAAAATAAATTTAAAAAAAACAAGTAAATGGGTAAACCATTTGATAATTAAATTTGACCATTTCGCATACTTATGATTGCATTTTTAAACTTTCCGATTGCATGGTTACGCTAAAATTTTATAGATTTTCATTTCTTTTCATTTAGATTTAGTTATTTCGTCTGCGTTGTAATTTTAAGCTGTGCTGTTTACCATGGCGTTCATTTCCTAACTATGGTGTTTTTTTCCTGTGTTCATTTGCTTTTCAAGTGGGTTTTTTTTCCTCCCAACTACTTCAATGAGGGAAAGAGTTGTCGGTGAATTTGGGGCGGGGGGTGGGGGGTGGGGGGCAAACTATTTACTGAGAGAGCTTTAAGTCACAGTAACTGCTTTACCCACTTAAAGTAGCAGCAGCAGTAATAGTTGTGGTTGGGCTGTTACACCATAGTGCTCTCATGTGAAGACCGCCGTTAAGGTTATGGCGTTCTTCTGTCGGCAAGTGAAATTATACATCCTAACCTGACCAGTCTGTGGCGACAGCACTAGCCATGTGGAACTACATCTTCTGGCTCACGACTCTCTGTCTACTCCGATGGTAACACAGATAGCAGTGACATTATTTTAGTAGTTGTACTGGTACTTGTAGGATGATGTGGTAAATATTACACTAGCCCCATTCACTACCTATTACAATTCCTGCTCCCGATTTTAGTCCAGATGGACAGGGATGTCAATGTCAGTTACAGCAACAACAAAATATCGCCAGGTAATGATTTTCAAATATTTCGAAGAGGGAGAGAGCAGTAGTCGGTGGAAGAGGGGAGGGGGGTAATGACTTAAATTTAAGAGAACTCAAAGAGCTTTACACGTGATTTTCAAGTTCTCATTACCTAAATTGTTTATATTTTACTAACGCTACCTCCGCTTTTCTATTTTTTAGTTATTTTTTGTTATTTACAAGTACAGTGGTAGCTTTACTTCCGTCTCCTATAAAAATACAAACAGCTTTAGCGTGTGATAACCAAATAACCACTTTTGTTACCGTGCTAATAGCACCATTTAAACGACCACTAATATAAAGACACAATTATATGGTGCGTGTTCTAAAGTTGGAAAACCAGACTATCTCTATATAAATGTGCAGAGAATGATTGCGACATTAACTATATTAGACAGGTGCGATTTCCATTGTCTTTCTTTTCCAAAAACCTTTGATGAGGGAGAGGGTAGTAGGTGGATTTAGTTGTGGGGTGGGGTGGGGGATCAAAGACTATCTCAAATTACGCCACAGCAACGCGTGGCCGGGCACAGCTAGTATATATATATATATATATATATATATATATATATATATATATATATATATATATATATATATATATATATATATATATATATACAGGCCATGAAAGCATGTTGGAATCATAATGTTCAGTTTACATTATGAGTGACTGAACAATATATGAGTAGTAATGTTTTTTTCTATCTCAATACATCTGATATGAAATGAGTGCAAAAAGTTGTCAAAGCCACTAAAGGAGACAGTATTAAAAATAATGACACGGGAAATATCACAGGTCTTGCGGCCTGCCCTGACCAACTTTGTACAGAGATAACACATAAAGTTGTTTCCGCATCTTGTCAGAGTGATGCCCGATAAGTTACAACACTGTGCAAACTGACAGATGCATAGATTCTGTCGATGGTAGAGAGCTTGCACAAGTCAGAGTACATCTGCCTGAAAGGCAAATAACCAACAGTCTGCATACAAATGAGTCAGACCGGTCAAACAAATATGCACGTGACAGTTTCTGGGACAGGACTAGAGTCCAGAAGTGGACTAACAAACAGAACTTTTCATCAGAGTTTACAGATAGTGAATGCGAAGAAGAAGAAGAAGTACTTGCACAACACTCATCACAGTCCAGCTGAGACATTCAGTTAAAGATTGAAAAAATCAGGGCCTTATTTTGTTTGAAAAAAAAATTAAAATAACAAACAAAATATACCCAAAAAAAATATATTCATACAATAAAAAAATTTACAATTTATATATATATATATATATATATATATATATATATATATATATATATATATATATATATATATATATATATATATATATATATATATATATATAATTAAAAAATATACAGTTAAAAAATATACAATAAAAAAATATTCAATAAAAATATACAAAAAAAATATACAAAAACAAAACAAAAATATATACACCCAAAAAAAAAAAAAAAACAGACTCATTGCCTCCTAAACAAGCATGTAAAAGGTCACTAATTAGGGATTTGCCAAAATCAGATTTATTCAAGCTGAAAGGTGCAATACTGCAAAGTATTTGTTGAGTTGAGCTGAGTCAAGAATTGACACCACAGCACTCGGGGCATTCCCATGCATGCTCTGTCCTCATCTTCAGCAGCCAGCGCAGAGTTCCAATACTGATGGTACCGGTCACAATCTGGTTAAATATCCGTCTTGCCTTTCCTCTTTCCCAGGTGCCTCCTTCTCTCCAGGTCATGATAATCTTCTTTCTCTACTGATACCATTGATTGTTCCCAATGGGCCTTGACCACATCGGCCTTGTCATGTATCAATTCACCACCCAGTGGTGCAGATCCAGCCAATCTGTCTGCCTGTTCATTACATACCACCCCGGCATGGCCTGGAGAAACGATCCAAAGTATGCTCACTACACGTGACCTTCCCAGTGAAGCTTGCCACTCTGCAGGAAGCATCCCTGTCTTCACCTTTCTCAGCATGCTTTCAGAGTCTGTCACAATTACGACATGTGTATGCATCTTGTTCCCTAGCCACCGGAGCTGCAACGTATCAGTAAACCACAACACAATGTGCCAACCGCCCTTAGTAGTAGTACATTTTACCCCACCAGGACATCACACAAGCGATAAACACCCAATGATGCCCAAGTGCCACCATGTTGATGAGGATCACCCGTGGAGAGGTCCCGGAAACCGCATATTTATAGCTGGGCTATATTGCGGCCCCTGGCAAGAGCCAGGGTGGGGCTTTAAAATAACGAAAATTTGCATTCCACAAGGGGATGACAAGTGGATAGGTAAGTCACCGCCCTTTCAAGGGTGAGCACAAAAGTAGACGAAGAACAATTCAACAGTTAAGCACATTATAACAACAATGTTAGCACAAAACCTTTTAGCCAGCTTCATTCCACACTCATCAGAACAGTATTTTGAGCCAACTCTTGCAGGCTCCAGGCATCCAGGTCCGTAACACTGGCGTGGCACATCATCATCTGTCTCCAAGGCATCATCAATATCCGCATGCCTCCGTGAGCTCATTTTCTGCCGAGATTTCTTTTTAAAAAAATTGGAGACACACACAATTATATATTCTATTGCCTCACGAAAGCAAAGAACAGGCCTACAACATCATTACATGATCTGTCCTTTATTTATCCTGCCCTGAATCTGCAAGGCATTCCAGGAGAAGAGAAAAGAAGAAGAAGAAGACCCTTTATTTATACTCATTGGTCCGCTTGTGGGTCCTGGGAGCTCCATCATGGAGAACAACGAACAGACCCACTGTCCTCCAACAAGCATGCTGTAGGAGGGGACTAATTATGGGGGTTTCCTTCAAAGTCGAAGTGCATCTGCTTGAGTGGCAAGAAACCAACAGTCTGCATACAAATAAGCCAGATCTGTAAAATGGATGTGCATGCAAAACAGAACTTTCCGCCAGAGTTTATAGCTGGTGAATGCTAAGAAGATACTCAGTGGAGGAATAGCTGGCCAAAGTGGTTAGAATGCTAGCTTTTGAGTGGGAGACCTTGGGTTCAAATCCCTTGTAAGGTGATGGAAGTTTTTACTGTGGCAGAAAATAAATTTAGCATCCTAACCTGCACAAGTGATACGGCCCTCAGTCGCAAAATCCCTCTGTCTAGACCTCTGTATTTGATTATTTTTTCCATGAAATATAACACAGATTTCCAAGGCAGTAAATTAACTTATTAATATCCTGTGCAGTTTTCAGATTTCTGCATAACATAAAATGTTTAAGATACATTTTACAAATTTCAAGTTTGAATTTTTTTACCTTCAAATTGTTGAAATTTTGTTCCTACAATTCCTATTCTCTTTTGGACTTACATTTTACTTCAGCCATCATCAAGTCTAAGATAGGAAAAACTGGTTTTATTATTTTCAATTTTCTGTAATGTTTCAATGTTAGCAACTTCCATTGTTAATTAATCTTCGTTTTAAAATTTTAAAGATTATTATCAAATCCGTCTAACAGTAGGTCTACTTGAGAGAGAAATCAGCTGAAGGTCTATGGAGGCAGATAGTGAAAGACGGACTGTCGCATTTTGCATAATGCAGCTAGCTATAGAGAGGAGAGTCTTCAATGAAAACCACCCTCTGTATAGTAGAGTATCAATGTTTTTATGTAGTCTATGTAGCAGAGATAGGCACTTTCACATAGGACTTCACAATGATAGCAGATGTTGCTCACAAAACAAGCTCTATGGTCTCTAGGGACTGACTGTTGCCTACAAATGTCTAATCCTCATCTTCATCATTCAATGATACCTTTCCATCTTTCCATTCGATAGTGTTTTACTGCGCTGAGATAAAGCATGAGACTCACAGCCCATGGTGGTGACGAGTGTGACTAGCAAGACCCGTCCTCCACAGTTATAGCATGGGATTTCAGGACCACTGTTATCAACATTTGTGTTTAGTCTGTTTCTTCTCAGATGCCCAGCTCTCATCCTTTCTGCAGTTATTTCTTCCATTATTCTCATTCCCTTCCTTATGTGCCCTCTCCACACGACAAGGTCCATAGCAATTTTTCCCCACGAGTCCACCTCAATTCCTGTAATCCTCATCCTACACTCTACTCACTTGCTCCACTAGGCCCTGTAACTTTTACTCTTGTTCTACTAGACCTGTGTCATCTGTGTCTTACTGTACTTCAACTCCTACTCTCTTTCTGCTAGATTTGTGTCATCTGCCTGTCTATGATTCTTACTTTGCTTCAACTCCTACTCTCTTTCTGCTAGATTTGTGTCATCTACCTGTCAATGATTCTTACTGTACTTCAACTCCTACTCTCTTTCTGCTAGATTTGTGTCATCTGCCTGTCTATGATTCTTACTTTGCTTCAACTCCTACTCTCTTTCTGCTAGATTTGTGTCATCTACCTGTCTATGATTCTTACTTTGCTTCAACTCCTACTCTCTTTCTGCTAGATTTGTGTTATCTGCCTGTCTGTGATTCTTACTGTATTTCAACTCCTACTCTCTTTCTGCTAGATTTGTGTCATCTACCTGTCAATGATTCTTACTGTAATTCAACTCCTACACTTTTTCTGCTAGATTTGTGTCATCTGCATGTCTGAGATTATTCTTCTTCTTCGACTGATGTTCAGTCAGCACAACTCTCCAGCTTGTTTTAAAAGGCTTCATCTGTATAAGCTGAAAATGCTTGGGGACAGCACACATTTCTGCCACGCTCCTCTTGATTTCTCTGTGTGTGGTGCATACATATTTTCAGATCTAACTGTTGCTACTTGTTCCCATAAAAAAAACAAGTCGGATGTTTTCTCTGTCTATTCCTAATATAATTTAATTTGGTATTCCTCTTCTACATGTAAACACTTGTTTAAAGTTGACAAAAAAAAAAAAGATACTGTATACATTACTAAGAGGTTTAATGTAAAAGACAAAACAACTCACTGGTGACTTTGCGGGTGATTTCTTATTTTCCTTATGTTTTTGTTTTTTCTTAATTTTCCTCTTTTTTGGAGACTCTTCTGGAGAACTGTTCCTTTTTTCTCTTCTCTTGGGGGCTACTTTCACATTTTCGTATGCTTCCTCTTCATCAAAATCATCTCTAAAACAAAAATGAACAAAAAGATGACACTTAAAAACATGAATTATAAAACTACAACTGTCCATTACTTATATTTTTAGATACCACCTGACACAAAGACTTCAGAATGTGCTATAGACTAGGCCAGGCATTTTCAACCTGTGGAACGACCCTTTTGGGGTTGAACGACCCTTTCACAGAGGTCACCTAAGACCATCCAAAAACACATATTCACTGAAGTTATAAAGTAGCAACGAAAATAATTGTATGGTTGGGGGTTGCCACAACATAATGAACTGTATTAAAGGGTCATGGCAATAATCTACAAAATTAAAAGTGTCAAATAACAAAAGAAACAATTACTGACAACTGGTAATTTACTATCCAAATATCAAAGTGATGATTTAGGTAAAAAAAATGACATTTTTCACCTTTACAATAATTTGTTTTTCTGTGTCCTCTGCAATGTGATCTATCCTGTGCTTCCCAATGTTGCCAGTTAGAGGTATTTTAGATAATTTTTCAAAGTGTCCATCACCCAAAAAAATATTTGTAGCTAAATTAACGCAAGGTTTAGCCAGCTTTTCTCCAACTGTTTGGGCTATCTTGTCTTTCACTATTAGCAAGAGCTATCAGCAATAAGTTGAAAGAGAGGGTATGGAGGTTCTTTGTGGCCAGAATGTGTTCTTAATCAATAATTAAATGCATGTTTTAACACATTAATTAGGTTTTTAACGATAGAAGTACAAACTGCTTCACACATACACAAAACCCCGTTGATTTGTCACGATAGAAGTACAAACTTCTGCACATACACAAACAAAACCCTGTTAATTTGTCATGTTATAGTTTTATAAAGTATTTTATTTGTAATTATTAAATTGACACAAATATTAGTATGACAGTTCATTACAGTCTAAAAACTAATTTAAATCTGCACCATTTCCACAATGAAGGCTGGCCAGCTTACCGTTCTTGTCTTTGGGAATACTGCATGGCCCCAGTCTCTTTCACAGTGCGACTCTCATACTACTGCACGAAAACAAGTATAAGTACACTCAATTTCAAAACTGCTCCCCCCCCCCCCCCCCCCCATCAGGTAGAAGACGACAAAAAGTGTAAAGTATATCAGGTGTCTAGATCATCTATGCAGATGTTGGTGTCCAATGAATATGATCCTTTATACGCCAGGTTGAACTGTCTTGCTCTCACGGCCAAAAATCTGTCTTTCTGAATTTGCCTCATTTAATATTCAACGCTTTTCTTTGCTGTCCATGAACTGTAGAATTATTCATAAGGAACTGAATTTCAGGGTCACCAGATACTATCTTCTTCTGTATTTGCCCTTAAAAGGGTGACTGGCATGATTTGTGGTTTACAGCTAGGCTGCAATATCTGCAGGTTTCAGCCCAACACATCTGATTATAGCAAACCCCTTATTAATCACCTGATTTGGAGGGCAGGAGATCTGTCCTTTTCCTCCCCACAATGGGGCCAGAGAACCCACCCAGGAACTCAAGTCATACAGTTTTGAGATCTACTTGGCAAACAGAAAACAGTATAAACATTTCTATACTCACTCAAAATCTGAAAAATCTGTCACTCCTTTTTCGGAAGCTGTATCTGGTACAACAGAACCTTTTTCTGATGAGGACAAACCCTACAAAAATATTTTTTTTTAATGCAAGTCCCTGCAGAATACCTAAAAAAAACAAACAACAACAACAAAAAAGCAATGTAGCCTATCTTACACGAGCCACTGGGTGGATTATGGTACAGTTATAAGTAATTTTATAGTGATTAATTGTAAGCATGTAAGGAGGAATGAGTTTAGCGGGGTCAAGAATCCACATCACAGCATTCAAAGCATTCCTACAAGGATAGTGTGTGGTGTCATGATCAATTCTGGCTAACACAAGGTCTAGCACTCGGGTTATATTCCAAACAAAGGTTGTATACCAAGCATCATTTTTCGCGTCGAGACAGGAGTATACTAAGCTGAACGTATACCAAAACAAACATACACTGAAGTGTCACTGTAATTTTAATTTTCCAGGTGCCGATGCTGGAAATTGTACTGGGTGAAAAGAGTAGGCACAGTAACCAAGACAACTTTTGGCATTATCTGTACTGCTTCGCAAATCTTCTAGGTAAGAGCCTCTCCTCCAATTGTACAGCTGACTGTTTCCTGTTTAAGACTGGATCTTGACTGGTTCACTTTTGTGGCTGAACTATTTTACAGGATATGTTGTTAGCTGTGTGTCCTTTACAGGACACTGCAGAACAAACCCCCCCCCCCCCCCCCAGTGTTTTTTGTGTGCCTTTTGTGGTTTTTCTAGGCAATTTTATGTTTATTAGTTTGCTTTCTAAATGGTCAGCTCTTGATACCACTGTTGATACTAATGCAAGGCAGCCTGCTGCCAAATCACCTGCAGCTGTGATCGCAAGGGTTAAGCCAGAGACGCTGACATTTTACAGGATGGGAAAGTCAAACTCAAGGCCAACCCTCCTCCTAGCCACTCTCACCACTCAGGGTGCAGCGCTTTTATTTGCTTTTCCTAAGAGACCCAGTAACACACAGATGGATTCCTTGTGTGGGTTCAAGGGCCCTTTTGTGGGGAAAACAAGAACAGACCCACTGCCTCCCCGACAAGTTGTAAGAGCTGACTAACTGGGGGTTTCTTTCGAAGTCAAACTGCATATGCCTGAGAGGCAAGGAACCAACAGTCTGCATACAAATAAGACAGATCTGTAGAATGGATGTGCACACACCACTTAGGTTCTGGAACAAGTCGAAAGTCCAAAGGTGGTTCAACAACCAGAACTTTACGCTGGAGTTTACAGCTGGTGAACACGAAGAAAAAGAAGGTAAAGATGGACGTCATATGTTTTTTCATGGTCATCATCATTTTTGGCTCTGTGGCTTAGAGACTGTGATTGCAGGTTTACAATCCCAACACACGAGTATCCCAAGTCCGCTGCAGACCACTTTGGCCAAATGGATGCAGGCGAATTAATATCAGACCACTCATTTGATTTAGATAACAGTACAAATGCCATCATCATCATCAGGTGCCTTGCCGACTGGCGTGGGTGATCATGCCTCTCCACAATCTGCGATCTCTTGCAGCATGTATCAGCTTGTGTGCTGACACACCTCCATGCCATGCAACAAGACTGTCAAGAATCTTCCCTCACTGTTTTCCTCTATCCCTCCTTCCACAGATCTTTCCAGTGGTCACAACATGTTCCATTTTCCCTCTACTCATAACATGGCCAAAAAATGATAACTGTCTCCTTCTGATGTTTGTGATAAGTTGTCATTGGGCTCCTGCCTCTTTCAAAACCTTTTAGTTGCTCTATGTGGCTGTCTAAGGTATTTTAAGCATTCTTCTGTAAAACCACATCTCCCAGGCCTTAAGAAATTGTTTGGCCTGACTACTATAAATGCCATACAGTTTACAAAACAATGGCAGACCACTGAATGTAAAATGGCAGACCACTGAATGTAAAATTGCAGAGCGAAAGCATTCAGTCAATAAATGCTGGAAATGTTTTGCATAATTCTAAAAAATAATATAGAACTAATTATCACTATTTCTTTCTTCTGCTTTTCAGACCCATTCCTGACCAATTGTTTTGACTTTCTTTTGCAAATATTTACATAATTAATTTATTATAACTGCATTTCATTTCAGCAATCCCAGTCCAGTCATCAGAACATCACAAGTGTTTTGTTTTTTGTACATAGTGCCCACCAATGGATATTCCTGACATATCTTGTGTGGATCTTATCTGATAAATGCAACAGTTCAGGTCAAAGTACATAACTCTGTCTAATATCTTGTTTATTGTGTTCATATGTAATTGGCCATGGTCACTGAGTTAACCGTAGGTGGCGCTTCCCTTGAAACAAACAAAAATGGTTTACACGTTTCGTTTCTGAGGACAGCATTTTTTTTTTTAGCCACTCTCTAGACAGCTTGAAGATAGGGGCAAGCTTCACTGGAAAGGTCACGGGTAGTGAGCATACTTTGGATCTCTTCTCCTGTCTATGCCGGTGTGTTGGGTAATGAACAGGCAGACAGATTGGCTGCATCTGCACCACTGAGTGGTGAATTGATACATGATAAGGCAGATGTGGTCAAGGTCCTTTGGAAACAAGCAACGGAATCAGTAGAAATAGAAGATTATTATGGCCTGGAGAAAATAAGGCATCTGGATGTAACCAGAGGGTCTGGCCGGCTCACTACACTCAGAGGAAAGGCAAGATGGACATTTAACCAGATTGTGACCGGTACCACTGATGCCATATTTGCACTAAGACAAGTCTGTGAAAAGACACTCGAATACGATAAAGAGCTGAACGTGGTCTTTGTAGATCAAGAGAAGGCATTCGACCGTGTAGACAGAGATGTGCTGTGGAGAATTCTTGACGATTACGGAGTGCAGGGTCAATTATTAGACAACATCAGAGCCCTCTATGAAAAAAGTGAAAGTGCAGTAAGAACATCTAGTGGTCTTTCTGAATGGTTCAAAGTCACAACTGGTGTCAGACAAGGATGTGTACTGTCACCATTACTTTTCATAACATACATGGATAAGATCACTGTAGAAGCAAACCCAGACGTGTATGCTATAAACGAATTACTTTTTGCTGATGATCAAAGCATACTGTATCAAAATGAACATGATCTACAGGAACATCTGACTACTCTCAACAACAGCTGTTTACAACATAATATGAGAATCAGTACAGAAAAAACAGAAGTTATGAAGATCAGCAGAACACACAGGCCACTGAATATAAGTGTTGGAAGTGCCAAAATCAAGCAAACCAAAGAGTTCAAATACTTGGGCAGTATATTTACAGAGGATGGAAGAATGGACAGAGAGATAGAAACAAGAATACAGAAAGCAAATGCTGTCACATACCAACTATCACCTCTGCTTAAACATCCAGATATAACCATGAAGACCAAAAGACAATTGATAAACACCATCTTCATTCCAACACTCTGCTACCAGTGCCAGACATGGACAATCAACAAGACCCACGAAAGAAAAATAGAAGCCTGTGAAATGAAATGTCTAAGAAAAGCAGCGAATAAGACCAGACTAGACAGGATAAAGAATATAGACATTAGAAACACTGTCAAAACTACACCATGTTTAGACTACATAGAACATCAAAGAATGAAATGGTTTGGACATCTAACCAGGATGAAAAATGATCAAATAACATCACAAATTTTCAACCAAAGAAGCTCAGGATATAAGGCAAGAGGAAGACCAAGGAAACGGTGGATTGACCGGGTCTCCGAAACCTGCCAAAAGCATGGCCTCAGAACATCAGATGCTGCCCGCCTTGCTTACGACAGGAACTTGCATCTCCCCACAACGCTTAGCGGCACACGTGGAAGGAAAAAGTAAAAGTAAAGTAAAGTAAGTGACCGGTACCATCAGTATTGGAACTCTGCGCTGGCTGCTGAAGATGAGGACAGAGCATGCATGGGAATGCCTCGTGTGCCGTGATGTCAATTCTTCACTCAACTCAACTCTCTAAACAGCTGCTGTTCTGTCTACCAGACAGTGGACTGCTGCAATCAAAACCTTGCATCCACCAATAATTAACTGCAAACATCATTGTAATGATCTACTCACAAAACTTGTACACTGTCTTAGCCTACACTTTTGCCTCAGCTTGTTTGTTCCTCCAAATTTTTTCATGTCCTTTGGGAAAAATAAAAATATTAATTGCATATTTTATCTTTGTGTTGATCATTGCCATTTGTCAATACACAAATGGAACTTTAAAAAGAGTTCTCGTTTCGCTACGTTTGGTACGCACGTCACAATGAAGTTACGCACGTCACAATGGTAGCTTTGCCCATCACAGTACCTCAGACCGATACTGAAGACGGGGATGGGGCATTTATGGGAATGTCCAGAGTGCTGTGATCTCTGATCTTAACTTAACCCAACTCTTTTTCTTATTCTTTGTCTACTACTGGAATACCTCACGGCATCAGAGCAGGAAGAGATCTCTGGAACACGCCTTTCTGTTGGCTTTGTATAACCTACTTTTCAGTGTCTCTGATATTTATATGGTCCATATTCTGCATGGTCGACCTCTGGCTCTGTTACCGCTGTATCTGTATAACACTGCTCTCTATGGTGCCCTGTCTGATGCCAGTCTTGTTACATGGCCAAACCATTTGATTTTTTGGCTACCTATAAAGTTCAGTATGGTTCTGTGCGGACTCTCCTCTTAATATCATCATTTCTAAGATTTGTTATCTTCCTTAGCATTTGCTAAGAGGTGTGGATCCCATAATTCCTGATGAACTGTACATTGCGGGTTCAACAAACACTCATCTTGATACTTAGCTGGCTATTTTGGCTATTTATTAGCAACTTTTTGTGGCTACTTTAGCCTTCAAGTTTAGCTACCTATTTTGCGACTCATTTGGCCATTTATTTTTTGATAATTTTGGCCATTTGTTAGCTACTTTTTCCCTACATTTGGCTTTTTAGTTTAGCTACATATTTGGCTATTTCAGCTATTTCTTAGCTACTAATGTATATTTTGGCTACTTTGGCTTTTTTTAGTTTAGCTACTAATTAGGCTATTTTGGCTATTTCTAAGCTACTTTTCTTCTTTTTGGCTACTCTAACCTTTTAGTTCAGCTAATAATTTGGCTATTTGTTAGCTATTTTTTGCTACTTTGACTTTTTTTTAGTTTAGCTACCTATTTAGCTATTTTGGCTTTCTTACTAATTATCTACTTTTTTTTGTGGCTTTTTATTCAGCTACTGTTTTTTTTTTACTGTTTTGGCTAAGATTTGCTACTTTTTTTGGCTACTTTGGCTTTTTAGTTTAGGTAACTATTTGGCTATTTCTTAGCTACTTTTTTTGCTACTTTGGCTGTTTTAGTTTAGCTACTTATTTGTAACAGATCGGGGGAAAGGTGGGGGGATACAAAAAAGCATGATACAAGGATGTAAGGGCAGGGACCATCAAACACAAAGATGGACACAAGATATAGGTGACTCATTTCCCAACTATACACAGAAAAGAAATAAACTTTTCATTTACACATATCGTGTGTGTGTGTGTGTGTGCGTGTAATAAATTTAGATTATATTTATCTCCTATTGAATACACTGATATTATTATTGGGCACAGAAACAAGACTTAAACAACTTGAAGCCACACGCTAGAAAATGAAACCTTCCCATCCAGATGAATTTTCTTTCATGTGTCCGCGCATCTGCTCCTCATTATTCAGTTTGTCCCAGTAAGCAAGCTTTGTATCAAACACAACTTACTCTCAGTGCATATCAATGACTGTCATTTTATTACAAATATTTGTTGTAATTATTACCCATCATCATGTAGCAGGTCCTTTGCAGAACGACACTCTCATCGCGATCTGCCTGAGAGAAACTCGGTCTCTCGTCAGTTTTCCCCCTTCATGCACTTCCAAACTCAAGTAGTCACTTATATCCTGTGCCCATCTTCGTGTTGGTCGGCCCCTGACCCTCCTTCCTGGTACCATGCCTTCTGCTATAATGTTTTCCAATCCGTTGTAGCGCTTTATATGACCAAAATATTTCAGTTTCCGAGACAGGTTGCTATTTATTAGCATATGTTCCTTGATGTTCAGATCTTTCAATATGTCAGTATTTCTCCTCTTCTTTGTCCAAGATATTCTGAGAATCTTTCTATAGCATTTCAGCTCAAAAGCCCCATATTCACTTTTTTAACGACTGGGAGATAGCCCACTACTCACAATCGTATTTTGCTACAGGAAAGATGCACGCTGTCAAAATTTTCATTTTGATCTCCTTGCTGGTGCTTAACAAAAGACTAAAAAGTAAATTTGGGAGATGTGAACCAGCATCATTGCACACGGTTATAAACCATAAGTGCTCTGCCACCAGTATGGACAGCTGATAAGAACTGTCCGCCTGTGTCGCCGTTCGCATGTAACCCTGTAGCTACAGCAATGTTCCTCCATTTACTCCTGAGTGTCAATGTCACAAACCTCTGGTATGACCTTGCCGGTCCGTGGCTCGCTAACTAGGCCTATGACAGACAGACTAACCTACAACACACACTGAACCCGAACGCACACAGAGCACACACGACAATCTTTATTGGAAGTACAGGTAATACATAGACAGTTGACTTCCCGCCGTGTGGCCACCTATTGCCTGGACCCTCTGGCTGGACGGGCTTTACAATCGCCCCGTCCCCAGTACGTGCGACAGGCAATACTCTGGTGTACAAACCACAATCCGGCAGGATACGCTCTCTTCTATCGCCACGCTGACCCAATCAAACTGTCACAGTCTCTGTCCTAGTGCAGGGTCAGAGTGTCCAGGTTAGCCACTCTCTCACAGCACATATACATAAATACTCTACACAAGAACTATCCTATCCTAACACAAAACTGTACATCAACTATCCAGTCACTAACAGAAATATATCCTAACTTTAATACTATAACATAAACTATCCAGTCACTAAACGTCCTCTCTTCCTGACTGACGCACACCGAATGTCCCTTCTTCCTTCTCCCTCGTGTCTCTTAACCCCGTTCACCAGCTCAGTCCCAGAAGCAGTCATCGTGTTACTAAAACACAGTTCAGGCTTTCTTGCTTTATCCTGAGCGCTGGTTTCGCCGTGCGATCACAGAACGGACTTGACCAGTGACGGCCCTGACCTCTGTGTCAACCCTGGGCGCACACCTTACGGTGTGGTACACTGACTGTACTTAATAGGGTTGTGACAGTCAACTCTAGTACCCATTTCCTAGAGGCTGGGTGAACCCCGGGAGCCGCCCAGTTTCGAACACCGACTGTGGGCTGCAGCGAGTCGCAACTGGATTTGAAAGTGAGTTTCTTATCGACTGCGCTAACGCGGCCCCCTAACCAAAGACTTAGGCTGTTTAATCTTTGCATTGCTTTGGCCATCCTCCTTTTAACTTCTGTCAAACAGTCTCCATTGCTATTTATAATAGGGCGTAGATATTCAAAGTTTGTGACATTTTCAATTTCTTCATCATTTATTGTTATTTTTGGGTGGCAGCCAGTTTTATCTGTGGACATTATTTCCATTTTCTTTAAATTCAAGAACAGATTTTGACCCTCACTGTGCTTTTGGACAGACAATATTAAATTTTTTATTCCCTTTAAGCTGTTTGAAAAGAGAACTGGGCTATCCTCCGAAAAACGGTCGGCAAAGATGGCGGCGGCAAAATATCCAGCCGAGCCGCGGACAGGGGTCATTGCGCACTTGGGGTCACGGGTCAATTATGCGCTTTCGGCTACTTAATGTGCGCTTTTCCGGCGACAATGGCTATCGCCACGTGGCCCCCACGCCGCTCACGGGGCGTGAATTGGGGCTAAACTAGATGGCTAGGACTCACGAGCAAAGCAGTAGCAGTTGTTGGAGGAAAACCGCCGGAAGACCGCAAATTAAGTAGCCGGAAGCGCGCAATGACCCGTGACCGCGGCTTGGCTGGATATTTTGCCGCCGCCATCTTTGCCGACCGTTTGTTCGAGGATAGCCGAGGACTGTGCCATCTGCTTAGTGAAGTTCCGGAATAGGTTTGCCACCAATTTTAAGCGGATTATAACTGTAACATTTCTGGTCATTTTTTACATTTCTCATTATATTATTTGCGTATTTACTGAATGAATAGGTGTGGTGAGAGAATGCCCCAAATATTTTTTACCCACATAGTACAAATTTGTGTGGGGGTATTGATAATACGATAACAAACCATTTATCAGTAAATATTTGCACAAGATATAATCTCCGAGTACTTACTGCACAAGATATAATCTCTGAGTACTTACTGCACAAGATATAATCTCTGAGTACTGCACAAAAGTTTGTATATTTACAATAAATGAAAATTTTTCTGGCAATCCATCCATCCATCGGTCTGTCTGGCTTTCTGGGCCTAATGTAGACCTAAGCTTTACAAAATGTTTAATCTCTTTGTTGAAAAAATTTTTTTTAAAGAAATGTGTTTATTAAATATTAAAATAAAAGTACAATTATAAGTGCTTGCCTTGGTTTGTGTCGCAGGTAAAAAATTTTTTAGACACGATAATTAAATCTCACTCAATAAGTAATCTAAATTTTGCAAATTAATGTACCTGAAATCACATTTGATGGATCTCCAAAAGTTTCACATTCATCAACAGAACAGCCAAAATGCGCATACATTTTTTGTTAAGGTTTTTGTGAGATGAAATGACCGCCTTCAAAATACGTTTGTTTGCAGTGTGCTGGTTAAAGGGAGGACATCTAAATGGGGTTGAAACCGTCTTTTTCGGCAACCTATGGTCATTCGCTTAATGTGGGTCATAAACTGGGATGTCAGATGGAAATCTTTAAGACATATTCTAGAATTTGTTCCTCACTGAGACAGACACTTGCATTTCTACACTTATACCACACAATGTTTATCTGATTTGTTAGTACTGAGTTTGGTGTAAAGTTTGGCTGTACTCATTTGGCCATTATGGCTACAGATTTAGCTATTTTTTGTGCGGCTTTTTGGACAATGTTTGGCTAATCATTTGCTACTTACTTGGCTCTTTAGTTTTTTTTTTTTTTTTTGCAATCTTGGCTACTAATTTGGATATTAGTGTCAGTGTTGGTTCCTCATGTCTCAGGGAGATGTACGCAACTTTAGAGGATTCGCTCCGATTGGTCTACTTTTACAATACGCTTGTTAGGGGGCAGTGGATCCGTTCTCTTTTTTTTCCATCACAATGGGGCCCTGGAACCCACCTTTTTTTTAAATGTCTTCGCCATCTCCACAATGATGGTTGCCTACTGTGTAACAATGCTGTCTTTGACAATATTATATCATTTGCCCCCCCCCCCCCCAATCTCTTCCACGGTGCAGCTCTCGAACCAATGTCCAAAAACCATGAGGAGAATGGATTCCCCCCCCCCCCCCCTTTTCATTATAGGAAACCAACCCCAGCACTTAAGGATTATAAAACTGATGACTGCATTTGACAACCTTTATAGTAAGTTATTGTTTACTTTATTTTTGTGAGGATTCCCATAAGGGCTTCAGTAACACGTGGGCAGACATTATCTTTACTTCTCATTAACTGACATGATCTGACAACAGTAAACATATCAATGGCATGTCTTACCTTACAAAAATCACACCTTCCACAATCCTCTGCTCGATGACATGCACTGCATTCTCCACATCTTCGTGTCATTCTGCTCTTTGCCATCTTTGTTAGAAAATAATGGTACATGTGTGTCATAACACTCTTTTAAAAACCATATTGGAGGGAACAGTTGAGGACAAAACAGCAAGAGGCAGTCAGTGATACAAGTGAGAAGACAACACCAAAAAATGGATGAACAGCAGTCTGAGGGAGTGTACAACCAAGATTCATTCAGCCAACCTTACGACTGAGTTCAGCCCCACCAGGACCACACGATGCACTTGTCAAACTACCGGCAACACAAAGTGCCACCTTTCAGATAAGAATCATCTGGGCACAAGTCCCAGAAACTCAATTCAAACCGTAGATTATACTTAGGGCCCCCAGTGACAACCGGGGTGGGACTCTAAAATAACAAAAACTGCGCCCCACATTGAGACAGGGGATTTACTAACCAACCATAACTGTGTAGATAGCATCTAACTGATTGACATTTGTGTATACGATGTGTCCCAAAAAGCGCACAGACATTCTGATTTCGAAAGAAATACTAGCTTATTATTGGCAAATACAAATTTGTTTAGTAAAAGTTACTACTCCCACCTCCATTTGCAAACTAGATGTCATGGTATCATAGTCCATGCTTTCCTGCATCACCTTCTTCCTCGTGTTCACCAGCTGTAAACTCTGGTTGTTTATCCACTTTTGGACTGCAGTCCTATTCCAGAACCTGAGTGTTACGTGTGCATCTGTTTTACAGATCTGACTGATTTGTATGCAGACTACTGGTTCCTTGCCTCTCAGGCAGATGCATTCCAACTTTGAAGGAAGCTCCCATTAGTCGACTCTTACGACATGCTTTTGGGTAGGCAGTGGGTCTGTTCTTGTTTTCCCTCTAATAGGGCCCCGGAACCCATACTGGGAATTCCCGCACCAGAAGCTGTCCATTTCCTTTTGCTATGTGCCCCAGCTGCTGCTTCTCTCTCTTACAGCAGAGCCATATGCAAAGGTAATCATACCACCGGTGCAAACATTCACATAAACTGCTGAATTTCCTCTTGCTGGATACTGTTAACCCATTGTATTATCTTGCACAAGTCTGACTTTTCCTCTCGTATTCTTACTCACTCCTCTCCTTGTCCAATACATCAAGCATGCACACTTGGCTTGCTGTGTCTTTTGCTTCAGCATTCCATGATTGTTCTCATATCATAATTAAATACAGGAAGAAAAAAATACAGTGAAGTTAGAGACAACATTGCAGATATAGATAATGTATTTCAAGCGAACGAAAGAACAACAACAAAATTCCAAACACAGACACACACTGTTTTGTTTCTTAAACTTTTCTCAGTGCATTTCTTTTTATAATTGTTAATTTACAAATATTCTTTTTGGAGGAATAAATATTCTGTAAAGTTTCTTCTTAATTTAACTTACCATTTTCTCTCTTAGCTTGGTTTTGTATTCTTTGTTATTTTTGTCCCCCTTTTCATGGTCACTGGACTCACTAACTGCCCGCCTTTCTTTCTTTCTATTCTTGTACTGTATTTCCAGATTCGGATTATGGGCTAGTTCGGAAAAATTATCAATTTTACTAACATGATATATAAACATTCACAACTTCTGTCACTGTAATCAAATATGTTGGTTAAATTGGTTAAATAATTAATAATATGCAGTAACAACTCAGGAAAGTGGGCACACCAGGAGGTTTCTGACTGTCAGAAGCAGTCCCCTTGCCGAATGTTTCGGTCCCTGTACTTCCCTACCACTGTCTGGGCATGGGCCCACATTGGGCTGTGACTCTTAGATGTGTCTTTCTCGTATAGTGGATTGAATCTTTGACAACATAAAAAAATTATGTTCACTGCTAATGACACCTCCTCCCTACTGCTTATTACTGAGTGTGAGTTTTTTTTTTTGGTGCTCCCCCCCCCCCCCTTTTTTGTCTTTTCAGACGATAGTTATACAGGTGTGCTCGCTGATATTATACAAATACTCACAACTTCTGCATGTGACCAAGCATATGGGCTAAATACTATGTCTCTGTCTCTCTTGTTGTACCCCAACAGGACATCATACAAGCGATAATCACCCAGTGACACAAAGTGCCACCATGTGGATGAGGATCACCCATGGAGAGGTCCAAGAAACCCCTTTCAGCCGTTAGGCCATATTTATGGCCCGGCTATATTCAGGGCCCTCGGCAGAAGCCAGGGTGATGTAATGTAAAACGGCATGACAGCAGCATGATGATGATGATGATGATATTGATTGTGGAAATAGCCATCTGAAGCCCTCGAGCTGCTATGTTTGCACATCAAGCTTAGACTCTGTTTGTCTGATCCATGCCATAAGACAGAGACACTTAGGGTGTCTGCAATGAAGGTGACACGCACACAAAAACTACAAGACTGAACTTTTATAAAAAAGAGTAGTGTGAGCTTAGCCTATTGATGCCTGTGCTGAAAAGAAAGAATTGTTATGGTACGACAGGTTCATTGAGGTGACAACTCCCTGGATAGGTTCCGGGGCCCCACTTCGGGGTGGGAGGAGACCTACTGCTCCTCTAATGCTGTAACAAGCTCTAAATAATGCTCTAAAAGTAAAGGGGTTTTTACTTTTACTGACTAAAAACATACAGAGAAAAAAATTTAAGACATCTGTTATTTCGAGCTGGAGGAGATTAAAAACAAAAACGGATAGAATGGATCGGTATGAATTGGCTGCTCAGCTTGTACTCCAACGGAGGATGAAGGGCACACAAAAATAAATTTTTACTTTCAGTGGTAATTGTTTTCTTTTCCTTCACAATATTTCACCAAAACCATTTCATACATGCGGCAACGTGTCCCATGTTGTAAGAAAAAAGACAAATGTTTACTTTTAATAGAGATTTCTTTTATTTACTTATACAGTATTCACCAACCAATTCATATGTACAGTAAATTGTCCCAAAACGTAGGGGGGGGGGGGGGGGGGGGGGGGGGGGGGGGGTGGCGGGTGGGGGTGGGGGGGGGGGGGGGGGGGGGGGGGGGGGGGGGGGAACAATACATGTTTACTTTTGGTATTGATTTCTTTTCTTTTCCTTCACAGTGTTTCACCTAAACCATTTGATACATGCAGCAACTCGTCCCATATTGTGACAGGCTAAAGCCGATTTATCTACCCTCCTCCTATCATGTCCATACCTGATACAACTGATAAAGAAACACTTCTTAAAGTTACCTACCTATTCTCTTTCTTACTACAGCTTCAGAATGAAAGGAAATTTACAGATATTTACCTCTGCAAGCATCACAGTAGTAACGCTTGATTGACCTTGCGTCAAGCTGTGTGACTCCAATGCAATCTCCATGATACCATTCTTCACAATGGTCGCATCCACTGAAAACCACAACATCATCTTTACAAAATTATATAATTAATGGCCTATTTCCCCCTCCACTCCCCCTTTTTTTTTGCCCCAATGAGACTCCAGAACCTGAAATGGGAGAAGAGGCAGATACAGATCAGGAGAAAGGATGAAGTGGCAGGCAGATCAGGAGAAAGGATGAAGAGGCAGATGCAGATCAGGAGAAAGGATGAAGTGGCAGGCAGATCAGGAGAAAGGATGAAGAGGCAGATGCAGATCAGGAGAAAGGATGAAGTGGCAGGCACATCAGGAGAAAGGATGAAGTGGCAGGCAGATCAGGAGAAAGGATGAAGAGGCAGATGTAGATCAGAAGAAAGGATGAAGTGGCAGGCAGATCAGGAGAAAGGATGAAGAGGCAGATGCAGATCAGGAGAAAGGATGAAGTGGCAGGCAGATCAGGAGAAAGGATGAAGAGGCAGATGCAGATCAGGAGAAAGGATGAAGAGGCAGATGCAGATCAGGAGAAAGGATGAAGAGGCAAATGCAGATCAGGAGAAGGGATGAAGAGGCAGATACAGATCAGGAGAAAGGATGAAGAGGCAGATGCAGATCAGGAGAAGGGATGAAGAGGCAGATGCAGATCAGAAGAAAGGATGAAGAGGCAGATGCAGATCAGAAGAAAGGATGAAGAGGCAGATGCAGATCAGGAGAAAGGATGAAGAGGCAGATACAGATCAGCAGGAAGGATGAAGAGGCAGATGCAGATCAGGAGAAAGGATGAAGAGGCAGATGCAGATCAGGAGAAAGGATGAAGAGGCAGATGCAGATCAGGAGGAAGGATGCAGGATGGTCTTAGTCAGGGGTGTGCAAACATTTTTGTGTGTGTGCTTCCATGGGCAAAATGTTCAATTACTCACCTGGTCAAGGGCCAAATAGAAAACAAACCTTTATGAACATAGCATCCAGATTTCCTTGTAATATGATATTTTTATGGGATAATCTGCTTCACTAATATGACTTAATCACACAATACACTGAAAGGTCTGTTACTAACTGGTTGAAAACACATTCACAGCTGACGGTCTTTGTCACACAAAAGTCTACTCTTGTCTGTCCAGAGCTGGCTCTGTCCAGGGTTTTTGTTCACCTTCCTCGCTCAGAATTCCTCACGCTCTACCACACGTAGAGTTCAGTCTTCATGACTTTCTCTTCGTTGGTCATGATAGTCTAACCTATAGGTTGTGTCTGGCTACACACGGAAGAAAAACATAAACATCCCTCCTCACATAGCCGTAGGCTGAAATGGCACCTGACGCTGGAGTTAAGTTGGTCGACAGATTATCCTCATTGCACGTCGAACCACTCAATCCATAAGTGCTCAGATTCCCTCCTCAGTAAATCCCACAGCGTGTAGCAGCTAACAACACCAGTTCTGTGTTGGTTTATAATTATTCTTTGGCTACCTGAGTAGTGTTCTTGTTTGGCGACACCCCGTGTAATGGGGGATATTTTCACCTTGATTAGGAAGGTTGGGAGGGGAAAGCCCAAGGTTAAACCAAATACCGAGAGAAGCCAGATACTCGGATTACCCGAGGTTTTCAAGATAAGTAATGACCACGAGTTATCACGTGAAACCCGATGATAGCGACCACAGGTCGCCACATGAAAGTAAAGGACCACCATGTGTTGCCATGTGAAACTAACACGGGGTATATACTCAGACCCTAGTCTGATCAAGTTAGTTTGTGTTGAACAGTCAGAGTGGAAGGACGGAAGAGTGATTGAGAGAATGCCAACGTGAGACTGATTGCTGTGAGAGGAAAAACAGACGACATCCATTTGAAGCCAAGACCAGCCAGGCCAGTCTGTATGAAGTTGAGGAGAAGAACCAGATTCATCTGTGCGAACTCTGGTCAGTGACTGCGTGAGAAATCAGCATGTTGGAGTCTGAGTAATGTGGTGTGTGAAAGCTGTTTCTTAGGACAAGGACCGGACATGGTTGTAAGTGTTAAGATGTCAATAAACTAATGTATTGTACTAAGTCCCAGTTATGTCATCACTGAATGTGTGCTAAGAGCATCCACTACACACATCAACTTCTAGAAAACGAGTCAGCGCTCATAGAAGCAGCTCATTGCACCCCATTTAACATGTTGTTCTTGCAGTCTGACCATGGTTGCAGATTCACAGTTCTCAGTTGGTTCACGCAAACGTCTTAACTCTCTTAGCGCATTCAATATATCAGCCTGGTCCATGGCTTGTCCGGCATTCACAGTAGCCTTACCTGCAAACCTATCAGCTTGCTTGTTTCCTTGTACCCCCAAATGGGAGCATACTCCACTGTTAAGAAGTTAAGATTACTGATGTAGGAAAAGCTGAAAAAGATGCTCTATATGTCTATCAGTGTATCACGGATTTAACCTGAAATGCGTTAGGTAAACATCTTATTTCAGTAACACAATATAACCAGAATCAACAGCTAACTTTTTATCTCTGTATGCTAAGCCTAAACCATAAGTTGAGCCGCCGGAATACTGAACGTGAGTGAGTTATCTCTGCTGTCCTTCTAAGAGGTAAGTAGACCTTTAAGTAACTTTTTTTTCTAGATGGAAAACACTACTGAGCACTAAAATAAAATTTAAAAACTCAATACCTTGTAAAATAGAACTTTCCAAACTGTGTCCTGACACATTAGTGTGTTGGCTGCAATGTGGAGATGTGTCACGGGAGGGTAGAGAACCATCAGCACACAATACTGCAGTTATTTGTGTTATTACATTTGCTTTATTAGTGTTACTCATAAATTATAACAATGACATTATTTCTGAAGATATTTTTAAAAAATGTTTATGTAAATGAATGGTTAGGTTGTGTCAGAAAACACTGTGTTTTTACAATTTATCTATGCATCTAGGGGTTAGTGAACTTCTGGTTTTGTAGTAGACTGAATTACTGTGTCGCAAAATTATGTTTGTCTTAAAAGTGTGTCATCAACATGACAAGTTTTAAAAGCTCTTTTAAAAGAATGAACAAACAAAATATACTTCCCTCAGTGGGCAGTTATAGACAAAATGATAAAAACTTACATCATAAATCTTTCACAATCTGATGACCGACATATACAGTACAGTGTCTCGCCCACATCGCCTGAATGTTCCATGGCTGAAAGGTGGAAGTTTTTTCTTCGCTTGTTCTGTTGAGCGGCCACTGCTTCTGTTGAGCGGCCACTGCTTCTGTTGGGGAATAATAGAAAACATTCTTTTATTTGTCTGTGCTTACAGTTTATCTATTATCCTACTAACATTTTGGGGAAGAGAAAGAGCTCTACCTACATGTCAGTCCTGACCTACGGGTGTGAGTCATGGGCAATCGTAACGGTTCACAGAAGCCAAATTTAGGCCTCAGAAATGAAGTATCTTACAAAGGTGGTCCACATGACAGGAAGCAACAATGTTTCAACCAGACAATATGTCATGATCTTGAAACCCAGGCCTCACAAACTGGAGTGGATCAGTCAGTTACCATGGTTTTCACATGTACTCAGAACTGGAGAGAATCAGCCACCATGACAGACACAGGAGAGCATGAACCAGAGAACCAGACTGCCAGGGTGACCCCTGGTTCGAGGCAAAGACAATATTCGGCAGCCCTACGGAAAAAAAAAGGACTGGAATGGAACAAAGCCACACAAAAAATCTGCTGACAGATTAGTCTGGTGATCTCTCTGGCAAACCTCTTTACCTCTATCAGTTGGTTGCAAACAGTTCAGGACATTATTTCAAATTTAAACAAGAAAGTAGAGTAATAATAATAATGAACCATTATTATATTATTAATAAACTATTATTATATTATTAATAAACTATTATTATATTTTTAATTTAGTAAATTAATTTACTTTTACAATAATTTTAATAGTCATATTTTTCCAAATGTAAGCAAACAGTGGAGGAAGACACTTTGCGCTCCTAGTGAATAAACAAAAAGTGGGTCGCGGATTTAACCTGACATGCATATATGTTCAGTAAAAATATCCAACTATTTCAATAACGCAATATAACCAGATTCAATAACTCACTTTTGATCTTCGTATCCTTAGCTGAATTAAACTGCACCAGCAGCAATACTTTATGGGTGTCTAGTAAATTTCTGTTTTCTATATAGCAGACAGTCGGCTCTGTGGCTAAGTCGATGCTAACGCTTCGTAATGCCAGGATGCCGGGTTCGATCCCAGCTGTGGGCCATGTGCCTTGTGTTGGTTTCGACAGTGGTATCAGGAGAGCCAACCGTCCAGAAGGCAATGGCAAACTACTGGACGTGAATTTGCCTAGAAAAACCACACAACAGCGAGGGGCTGTTGAGGTTGGTTCTGCAATGTCTCGTAAGGGATGCGCAACTAACCTATAAAGAAGAGGCTTGTAAACACTTTAAAATAAAAAAAAACTGCATCAATTTTCATGTAAATGTGAAAGTTTTATCTTGCAGAGCTGACGAAAAGCTTTCAAAATATAATTCTCAAATTGTGTGGTACTGCACAGCAGTACTATAATGTAAATGGTGCCGTGAGTTGTAACAGACCTCTATGATTTAAGATATTTTAACACACTATGTACTGCCAGACAGTGGTAAGTAAAGATCCATTTTCAAGCCTTTTAGGCATATCAGGTCCATGGGAAGAGCGCCATATTTTTACAGACCATTGGCACTAGGTGAGTAATGTGGTCAGCATTATGCCGGTCGTCTTTACTTCCCCAAGACATCCATCCTGGTACCCATTTTAGGTTTGGTCGACCTGCAACGCCCCATACCATGATAAAAATCCACGCAGCTAGCAGTAGGTTTCAATTGTGGTATGTTAAAATTATGAGTCAGACTCGCAACGCCTAAGCCACGGACACCACGCCAGACAGTGGTGATTTTTTTAATACAAATTTGTTTAACATTCATTCCAATATGTGCCTGACCTGCTGGCTGCTCCCTGCTAAGCTCCAGAGGGTGCAGCCCGTGATGGTTGGAAAGCTCAACATCCAGATGTGAGGTTATGTAGTCATGTGCAGGATGTGACAATTCCTTGGGTGAGTCCAGGACAAGAGCATCATGTGTCAGCTCAGCATTTATGGAAGCCTCCTTGCATAGTGAGGGGTGCCCATGATTTGCCTCTTGCCTTTCCTTGAGGGCTGACCTGTCTTCACACTGAGCTGGTGGCCCCTTTTAAATGTAAATTAGGCCACACTGCATCATGTGTATTTGAGATATGCATATAGTTATATACAGATATCTCTCACTGCCCCGATTGCAACCCTTTATTTTACTAGGACACCACTCAGCATCAATCTGTTGTCAGCTGACACTATATATATACTATAACTATAATACTAAATACTATAATTTGTCTATGGTGGTCACCTGGTAGTGTACTCCACTAAAATGTTAATAATAATATCTCCGCTTAGAATTTACCTACTGACTTCACTGAGGATCTGATATTTTAATCTCTATCGAGTTGTATAGTTTCATATATATAAGACTTCAGGCGCTCCTTTGAATCATTCCCCAAAATGGCGGCATGCCACATTCTGGCCATAAAATATCCAAAAATATCCGAACGACGGTGTTCGCGTATATCTAAAATACGGACTTTCTGCTAAAGAACAAATCGCGGCAAAACTAGGATTACTTGACAATCAATACCAACTTTTGCACACGGTACTAGTAGCAGACGATAAATACCGACAGTTTCTGCAGACGATAGTAGCAGCAGACGATAGGAGCAGACGATAATTTTGAGCGTTTCTGCAGACGATACTAGCAGACGATAAAAACGATCGTTGACAATTTTGAGACATTACAGACAGCGAGTAACGGCCACTATTTAGAACTTCTATGTCAGAACTTTCACATATAATGACGTTAATAACAGGTTTTTTCTTTTCCTTTTTGTCCTCACACTTTTCAGCATGCGCAAAACGCGGGATTGGGGACTAAACTAGGTGCCTGGCACTCACGAGTACAGTAATTGGAGGAAGTTGCAGGAGATGCGGTAGCTGTCGCTCGTGAGTCCTAGCCATCTAGTTTAGTCCCCATCCACGCCGCACTCAGCGGCGCAGGGATACGCTCGGCGGTGAGGCACACTCCCAGAAGCAGGTCGGCAAGTAACGTATCGCCGAGACCCTGTCAAAGCATTTGTTTCGTTATCCGGAGCCGGCACATATATTTTTAATAGAACTGACCTGCATTCGGATATTTTTGGATATTTTATGGCAATAAATTGGCCAATTTAGCTCTCTTTCGAACGCCATCGTATTAAAGCCGCCATTCTGGGGAATGATTCAAAGGAGAGCCAGACTTCACTAGCATCACTTTAAAAAGAACTCAACTGTCGCCACAGTATATACATATATAATATAATAATATAATTACTACTACAGTTTATATAAACATGATACTTTTGCCTTTATAAATATTGCACACACATTGGTTTATATTCATGCAGAAAACAAAATGAAAAGTAAACTTTACATAGAGCGATGGTTGAGTGCAGATCAAGTAAGCCAACAACAAATTCATTCACATCCGTTTAACATTCACGCTCTCGCATTTGTAGAGTTTAGTTTTTGTATTTCATCATCATCATCGTCATCATCATCATGTAGCAGGTCCTTCTGCAAAACGTCGCTCTACTCACCATCTGTCAGAAAGAAACTCGTTGTCTCGCCAGCTCTCCCGACTGAGCCCGACTCATGTACTTTCATACTCAAGGAGTCACTTATATCCTGTGTCGATCTTCGTGTCGGTCGGCCCCTGCCCCTTCTTCCTGGTACCATGCTTTCTGCTATATCTTTTTCCAGTCCGTCGTGGCGCTTGATATGACCAAAATATTTCAGCTTTCGTGACAGAATGCTGTTTATTAGCCAATCTTCCCTATTGTTCAGATCTTTTACTGATGTCAGTATTTCTCCTCTTCTTTGTCCAAGATATTCTGAGAATATAGAATTTCAGCTCAAAACCACTATTCTCTTTCTTAAGGACTGGGAGGTGGTTCACGACTCACATTCGTATGTTGCTACAGGGGAGATCCATGCTCTCAAAATTCTTATTTTGATCTCTTTGCTGATTAGGACTGAGCACTTATGGGAGTATCCTGGGTGATGTGATGTCGATTCTTAATTCAACACTAAACATTCACTTGGAAATGAAAAATCCAACGGTACCTCATTCAAACCTCTATGTCACTTCCAAGCCGAGATATTTTTAAGGTCCTACTTTGGATTGTTCCATGTATTTCAACTATCACAACCATCATTATCACGTACCATGCTGATAAAAGTAGGCTGTCGCGTTCACCATCTCACAAGATTACCAGAATAATGGATCAGATTAATGTTTTTGTTTCGCTCCATCCATATGGCTAAGCCATCCAAGCATCAGTGGCGACAGAAAAAGAAAACATTCAAAGAGGAGGGGGTCGCATCTCCATACCCTGCCACACACATTTTATAGGTAAGGGGGTGGGGGGGGGGCTCAATGGGCGTAATCCTAATTCAAAAGCATTAGACATTTTTCTCTGCCCTCATTGTCCTAGATGCTTTACATCTGCTGAAAGGAAATGCTCTATCTCCTAACACAAAGATCACACTATATAAAGAATCGATAAAATCAGTTGCAGTGTTTGGCCTTGAAATCTGGAGTACAGCTAGAAGAGTCGAGCCCCCAGCCTATTACAAATATCTGAGATCTGGCA